>JAQJVL010000108.1:467791-630291 GCA_035578905.1 Stictocephala bisonia
GGGGTTTTTTTAAAAGTTCTTTCCCCCAAATTCTTGAGAGGGTAAACTGTTTTGCTCATTATCTGCTTGAATGTGATCCAGCTGGGGTGTGGAAGTAGACACAGTTGCAGGCAAGGTTAGTTTCAAATGGGCCAACACCTTGGCCACCAGTTCACCTTTCTTGTCCTTAACCTTGCACGACACGCCTTCGCTACGTAGGTAAGCAATTAGAGTTGTCGTATTTACTTTACACAGACCGTCCCTAGTCATTGCTAGCGCCTTCACATCTACTCCTTCCTGTACTTTAGGCCTGTTACGTACTTTCTTGTTGCCAATTTCAGAAAGTTGCAAAGGTGTCTTGTCCTCTTTCATTGGCTTTCTAGCAGGACCAGGGTTGAAAATTGGACAAGGTTTAATTTTCTTTGGCCCAATAGCATGTTGAATTGACTTGTTTGTGTGAAATGTGTTGTGTGGCTGTGATACATGCGCCTTGCCGAATATAGGCTTCACTATGATTTCCCCAAACACTCCAGGTTTGTCTGCCTGCTCCCTTGGAGTAAGTGGAATTGAAGGTGACTCAGTTGTACTGCTGCATGTGTATTTTGGCTTGGCTGTGAAGACAGGTACATACAGAGGTTTGTTGGGTGCCGAGGGAAGGTGCTGGGACAAATGAGGCAAAAACGGCGGAGGGCTAATACTACGATCCCTGGAGAAATCACAGTGACTCCTTGCTTGGGTCTGAGTGTACTGGCTAACTGGTTGACTCTCAACCTCTGGAGACACATGATCGTCCTCTTCCTTGTCCACATCATGACGCACTGGTTTTTCTTCAGATAGATTGCAAGGAAAACTTGCCTCAGACAAAACATTCCATTTGGGTACAGCGTAACGGACTGAAGGGTCTATTCCAAATGGCAAACCGCAGATATGTGGAATTCTGGCATGAAGATCAGCCAACAGGTTCATTAATACTTTCTTTGGTTCATGCTGTCGAAAGAACACTGGACGGTGTGCTCGCACACACATTATTGGATATGTAAGACTCTCTGTAAACCACCGGCCGAAGCTCACTGTCAGATAGATAATTCCTTCATCGCTCTCTGGTAAACGATACCCATACGAGTTTTTCCAGTGACGTTTGAGATCTTTGTAAGATTTGAAGAGTGAATTCTGTGGTATGTGGCCAGACACCATTAGAACTTGTGCTTTATTTAAGCTGTGTAAGACATGGACAGTGGGACTGTCAGAGGAAAGATCCCATAAGAAAGGAGAGTCATGTGGAGAGGAATGGAAGTCTTGGGCACAAACTTGAGGTAATCTGAGGCGGAGTGGCCAAAGGACGACATGCATGTCTGTCTCATTTATAACAATATCCATTTTGACAGCATCAAGGGGAGCTGAGAAGTTCTAAAAGTCTCTACCATGGACCAAATATTTCTCCACCTGGTTCCATGATGGAGCCAAACGTGCCAAAATCGTGTAGCGTAGACAAGCTTCATATATAGCATTAGTCAAAGGTATTGGATCCTCAACCTGTATAGCGATTCTCTTTAAGTGAGGTATAGCGATTCAGTTTACCCGACAAGTAATATTCCTTATTAACAATAATATAAATGTTTTCCACAGCCCCCAGAACAGGCTGTGCTGGGACAAACGAGGCAAAAACGGCGGAGGGCTAATACTACGATCCCTGGAGAAATTACAGTGACTCCTTGCTTGGGTCTGAGAGTACTGGCTAACTGGTTGACTCTCAACCTCTGAAGACACATTTGTAGTTTCCTGTGAATATATACTAAAGTGTTCTTACTAAGGCCAACCCACCCACCCATACACGTACAGTGGTATTGGCTCACCTGCCCTCCCATACACGTACAGTGGTATTGACCCACCCGCCCACCCATACACGTACAGTGGTATTGGCCCACCCGCCCTCCCATACACGTACAGTGGCATTAACCCACCCGCACACATATACACGTACAGTGGCATTGACCCACCCTCCCACATATACACGCACTGTGGGATACAGGGAACTCCAACTGTAAAAAGGCTCAACAAAACATTATACAGAACTACCATTAATTATAAAGCCAGATATAAAAAGCAATTAATGCTAAAAAGGTAACATTGAGCACGTGGCTCGAACCTAGGTTAACAAATATCTAGACAAAGAACATTAATTGAACAAAACCCTGAAAACCCAACTAAGCCCGATTAACATTATCATTGAAACAAAAGTATTTTCACCAAAAGGGTGATTAGATATTAGAAACTACAAAAGAACACTTACGTTTTGGAGTCTCTAGCCGGACATTGTGATTACTGCTGGCAAGGAAGAATCCAAAAGACGGCCAACCTGACAGACAAGAGCTGGAACACGGAACGAACGAGTCCGAGCCAATGGCCACCAAAGTAAAGCGAATCGCCGGGCACGAGCGGTCTCAGGCAGCCCGGCAGACCATAACAAAAGTAACGAAATGTACCGGTCAAACGACCCGGTACAATATGAACAGGAATATGCATGTTTTCGGTGATGAAGATCTAAATTCTGTATTACTAGCAACAATTCCAAAACATAAAGATCTATGTTGTCTTAGAGGAACAATTAGTTTCACAGGAAACCAAGCAATGAGTATATCTAACAAGGCATATCAAAGTCAGATCTTAAAATGCAGATGCTTAATTTTCTCAGTGCCTGATGTAATGCATCACCTGTTCTGGGGGCTGTGGAAAACATTTATATTATTGTTAATAAGGAATATTACTTGTCGGGTAAACTGAATCGCTATACCTCACTTAAAGAGAATCGCTATACAGGTTGAGGATCCAATACCTTTGACTAATGCTATATATGAAGCTTGTCTACGCTACACGATTTTGGCACGTTTGGCTCCATCATGGAACCAGGTGGAGAAATATTTGGTCCATGGTAGAGACCTTTAGAACTTCTCAGCTCCCCTTGATGCTGTCAAAATGGATATTGTTATAAATGAGACAGACATGCATGTCGTCCTTTGGCCACTCCGCCTCAGATTACCTCAAGTTTGTGCCCAAGACTTCCATTCTTCTCCACATGACTCTCCTTTCTCATGGGATCTTTCCTCTGACAGTCCCACTGTCCATGTCTTACACAGCTTAAATAAAGCACAAGTTCTAATGGTGTCTGGCCACATACCACAGAATTCACTCTTCAAATCTTACAAAGATCTCAAACGTCACTGGAAAAACTCGTATGGGTATCGTTTACCAGAGAGCGATGAAGGAATTATCTATCTGACAGTGAGCTTCGGCCGGTGGTTTACAGAGAGTCTTACATATCCAATAATGTGTGTGCGAGCACACCGTCCAGTGTTCTTTCGACAGCATGAACCAAAGAAAGTATTAATGAACCTGTTGGCTGATCTTCATGCCAGAATTCCACATATCTGCGGTTTGCCATTTGGAATAGACCCTTCAGTCCGTTACGCTGTACCCAAATGGAATGTTTTGTCTGAGGCAAGTTTTCCTTGCAATCTATCTGAAGAAAAACCAGTGCGTCATGATGTGGACAAGGAAGAGGACGATCATGTGTCTCCAGAGGTTGAGAGTCAACCAGTTAGCCAGTACACTCAGACCCAAGCAAGGAGTCACTGTGATTTCTCCAGGGATCGTAGTATTAACCCTCCGCCGTTTTTGCCTCGTTTGTCCCAGCACCTTCCCTCGGCACCCAACAAACCTCTGTATGTACCTGTCTTCACAGCCAAGCCAAAATACACATGCAGCAGTACAACTGAGTCACCTTCAATTCCACTTACTCCAAGGGAGCAGGTAGACAAACCTGGAGTGTTTGGGGAAATCATAGTGAAGCCTATATTCGGCAAGGCGCATGTATCACAGCCACACAACACATTTCACACAAACAAGTCAATTCAACATGCTATTGGGCCAAAGAAAATTAAACCTTGTCCAATTTTCAACCCTGGTCCTGCTAGAAAGCCAATGAAAGAGGAGAAGACACCTTTGCAACTTTCTGAAATTGGCAACAAGAAAGTACGTAACAGGCCTAAAGTACAGGAAGGAGTAGATGTGAAGGCGCTAGCAATGACTAGGGACGGTCTGTGTAAAGTAAATACGACAACTCTAATTGCTTACCTACGTAGCGAAGGCGTGTCGTGCAAGGTTAAGGACAAGAAAGGTGAACTGGTGGCCAAGGTGTTGGCCCATTTGAAACTACCCTTGCCTGCAACTGTGTCTACTTCCACACCCCAGCTGGATCACATTCAAGCAGATAATGAGCAAAACAGTTTACCCTCTCAAGAATTTGGAATCAACTTATCTAATCAATAACACTTCTAGTTTTATTTTATAGAAATATTATGTGCTAATAATAAGTTCTCATACTTATCTAACTATTATTGTTTAGTAACCGATATTTATAAAAAATAATGTATTTTAAATACTTTAGTTTATATCCTATGGTATCAGAGGGATGGGAATAGCAAAAAGTCAAGATCTATCTATATGTGTAAACAATGAATTGTTATTTGGTGGAATTGTAATTAAATCTAATTTTATCAACATGTGCTTAGTTATTTAGAAATGTTCCAATAGCTGCTACCACACATAAATTAAGACTTCTCCTCGTAAAGATCCATGTTACTAATTTATGTAGTTGATAATATTTACTTTCATTTAATAATTTTATTTTGTAGTAGTTTGCAATGTGGATGCACATTTCATTTTTTAACACTGTTTTAGATTGTAAACTAGGACAGGAGTTACGTTTCAGTAATAAATAACGTATTCCTGTATGTTTTGTTGTGAAAATGTTAAAAATAAAACTAATAATTATTGGTTAAAAAAAAAAAAAAACATTTGTCACGCCTGTCCATATAAAACTTTGCTAGCTCAGGGAGAAGAGGGGAGGTTCTTCTAAGAGACAAGCCCAGTATAAGGGAAATGTTTTGAATAGCTATCACCCAAATAAAAATAAACGTTTCCAAGTTCATCAATAGTAGCCAGGGAATAGGGCGCCACCTCGTTGACCTAAGAATGGCAGGACTCCAACAAGGAAACTTTCCTGCAGGTGTAAGATGTACTGATGATTGTAAAAGTTCCGTTCTAGCACTATATCATGAACTATGTAAATAAATATATCTCCCTGTGGTTAGCCAGGAGTTTAAAACAAAAAGAAAACTGTTACACTAAACACAACTACCTAAAAACAAAACAAAAAAATACTTATCCTCGTCACAAAATTTAAAAACACAACATGTTAGTGTGAACAGAAAAACTGAACTGTTTTATTCCCAAAACATAACTTATTGTTGAACAGAAAACAAATGTTAGAAACATACATATAAATAAATTAAGTTAAAATAAATAACAGCTGATCATCTGTTTACAAATCGATCGTTCACACATGATAACTGTTTACCTTAAAGTATTGACTGTAATATAACTTTATGTACAGCAAAAAATTGAAATGTCACAAACAACGTTATTTTTCCATAGATAATTTGATAATTTAAAAAAATTGTGTTCCACAAAATAACATGTTTGATCAGAATAATTGACTTAAAACCGTTAAATAGCGGAGAAATACTATTGTTAAAACTAGTTACAGTACTTTGAAATTCAAATGACCGCTACTCTGGAAAGAATAAACCTTTCGAAGTCCGGTTTACGGCAATTAATTTCTCTTGAATATACCTTTTATTTAATGTAAAACTCGACTAGGCTTACTTAGCAGATTTTCGTTCAACCCCTCGTGGCCCGTCCCTCTTAAAAGATGAAAGTTGCTAATGAATGCTGTGCAGTAAGCTGAGTCGAGTCAGTTATGCACTCAGAATCTTATATCCTCTCATAGATTTAAATGCCTTGATTATGGTTTATTATGGATGTTTCTCCTCTGTCATGACGTACGGAATTGAAGTGTGGGGTGTGTCTCCACATGCTTTGAAGGTTTTCTTGGCGCAAAAACGTGCTGTCCGAATCTTGAAAGGACTACCTCCACTGCATTCATGTAGAGGAATTTTCCGATTCCTTAATCTTCTTACCCTTCCCTCCATTTTCATATTCAGGGTAATCATGACCACGATATATAATGCTGATAATCTCCCAGTTGTCGGTGCATACCACAGATATCCGACCAGGCATGGTGACGATATCCGCACTCCCCAACATCGCCTGACATTCTCTGAAAGGGGAGTATCTTTTACTGGCCCTGTTTTTTTATAAAAAACTCCCTGGTGAAATTAAAAGTTTAAAAGGGGCTGGATTCAAGAAATCTGTGAGGAATTATTTGATCAGCAAAGAATTTTATAGTTTACAGGAATTCCTGTCTACTTGACCCGAAAACAACAGATTTACGTTGTCTTTGTTACTTTGTCATTTGTATATATTATTTTAACACTAGTTGTTTATTTATTTTAAGTTTATCTTAAAATGACGAATGAGATATACATCTTTTTGTATTTTATTCAGAATAAAGAATGTCTATGACGTCAAAAAGTATGTTCTTTGTAACCATGATCATGAATACGATTCCACATTTACAAGAGAAGTCATACAAAAGTTGTAGAAGCATTTTCATATGTTTTTCCACCCTGTATATTAATAAGTGGATTTAAGAAATAAAAACGGTTGGTTGTGACCACAATAATTAATAATACTGCAAAAGCTTCTGCGTGAATGTGAATATGAGTTTGCTTGAGTTCGGTGTAAAGTTTTATGGACACTGGGAATATATTTTGTATTTCATAGGGCCTGAGTTTCAGTCAGCTTAAGGGTTTAACATGTTGTCATAGGAAATATTTACCCTCATGTACGATATCGACTATATCCTCAACGAATTAGCAGCCTCGCCGTATTGTTACTTAATAGTCCTTATGGGAACTGCTGTGTCACACACTTCCTGATTCCTCTACTTGTGAACTGTTCGGTAGTGCTGCAGCGAATTAGCAGCCTCGCCGTATTGTGACTCAATAGTCCTTATGGGAACTGCTGTGTCACACACTTCCTGATTCCTCTACATGTGAACTGTTCGGTAGTGTTGAAGTACTTTTGCATATTTTCCATGTTCCACACTACTGATATAAGCATGTAAGTTTTGCCTTTGATATTTGTACATGGGTTCAGTCATATAATCCAAATTACAGTTGGCATGTTGAATATCCACCATTACCTGGACTTACCTTTATTAATTGTGTTGACGATATATTCTAAATGAATTTTAGACATGCGAGATGTTGGCAACCCTGTCTAAATCGGTTTATAAGGAGTGTGCACAAGAACTGTATCCTCTACATGTTCGTGCTCCTGTAGAGGAAAAAATACTTATCCTCGTCACAAAATTTAAAAACACAACATGTTAGTGTGAACAGAAAAACTGAACTGTTTTATTCCCAAAACATAACTTATTGTTGAACAGAAAACAAATGTTAGAAACATACATATAAATAAATTAAGTTAAAATAAATAACAGCTGATCATCTGTTTACAAATCGATCGTTCACACATGATAACTGTTTACCTTAAAGTATTGACTGTAATATAACTTTATGTACAGCAAAAAATTTAAATGTCACATGTTGTGAAAGCGTTTCCATATCTTTCCGACCTGTATACAGTGGGAATAAACAGAAAGATACATTCCTTCATTGCATATTTTAAAATCCCATGATATTCAATGTATACTTACATTTTAATTACATTGTAATTAAAACTGTATACTTAAAATAATTTAATTATAAATTTATTTTATAAAATACGTTATGTTAAAGGTACTTTCTGAAAATGTCATGTGTTTTTTCATTACATTTTTCCACAAATTATTTTAGTGAAATCATTTCTTTCTTAAATGGTCTCAATTATTCAAGGTTTACAAGGGTGACCTTCGAGAACATAAGTAAACTTTGTCCACGAAGAAACTAATGCTCTTCAATTCAATTGAATATCTAAGCTAAATTTATGGGAATCATGCATCACCTGGAATGATAGAGTAGACCGGTTTATAAAACTCGACAGTGAAGCTTTTCCATTGTTATCACTTTAGTGACGGTAATAATTTATGAGCTCTCTACTTAACCTTGCGTTATCATTTTTGTGGTCGTGATTTATTCTTTATAAAACCCCACTTTATTTTTTACAATACGTTTTATTCATGTCTGAAAAATCAAATTGATTTAGTAATGTCGCAAAATATAAGGTGAGTAACACTCGTATATAATAATTAATAGCTACACTGACACCTGGATTTGTTTTTATTTTTTACATTTATTAGATTGGATTTTATCTGTCTTCATTTATAGTTTAACAACATTCCTCACTGCTTTACCGTTACAAAACAAGCCTATTATGTATTTGTTTATTACTATTTTGAAAAAAGTAATAAACAATAATAAAATAACATAGCAATAAAACAATAATGATACAAGACTATGAATGTATTTTACTAATATTGGACAATTAAAATAAGAACGTTATTTGGTTAGCACATGTTCGTGTGTTACATGAAAGCATCTGTAAAATATTGTATATGCCCTTTATTAATATTTAACATGTAAATTGGACTTTTCTTAGACATAAACAATGACTGTGGCACAATATTACGACAAGGCAGAAATATATCTTGCTAGTTTCTTATGATTTTATTTTCTAATATTACAATTTGGCAATAATTAATATTTTTAAACAAATTTAATTATTATTAACTAACATTAAACGTCTATAGTAACGAGACCAACTGCCATTTAAACAAACACATTACTTGCTTTATTGTATTTATGTTTAATTCCAATAGATGTACATTCTTGCATATTTGATGCCATAAAACCAACATAATATAATTAATAAAACGTGTAATAGTATTTTTGAATATTATTGTTATAATATATACAATATATTATAATATACAATAATATATATAATATTTTTATAATATATTATAATATATAATCATGTATCTATATGCTATTTAGAAATCGGACCTTATCCATTAATTCACTACCGCTCCTTTTCCGTTTCTTCATTACCACTAATCTTTTATCGCAATTACAGTTAGGTCAGGTTAGGTTAGGTTAGATGGCTACTAAGGACGATCACAAACTGGTAAATTCAATGACTGACTTACCGCCGAATGCGATCTCCGTATGCAAGTTCTTGGAAAGTGATAAGATAAGGTATATCAGATTGCTAGCTGATAAGGAATATCACAGTGGACGTAAAAATGATTAGTGGGATAATGGGAACAGTTTTAGAGCAATAGAATATTTATAAATTAACGGAAAGAAAAAGGTAGTGGTAGTGAATTAACGGAAAAGATCTTAGGAATGTATTACTACAATAAAACCTGCCATATCCGGACCTGATAAGAGTTGCCTAACGTAAATTCTCATTTGTGAACGAAGTACTGAATTGTTAAAATAGTAAATGCAATGTTGAAGTTCGCAAGTACTCCTCGCCTACTGAGGTTGAAGCATGTTTTACCTTAAAATATTACGATTTTTTTCTGACAGGATACAACAAGGAAAAAGAACATTCCTTTATCGTTCTTGTCTCCTTACTTGATATCGGAAGTTCCGAATATCACCGAGCTGGATGACAGGTTTTACTCCCCTTTACATTGTTATGCCATTATATGTCGTTTGTATTACTCCCTTTCTTCAACCCCTCCTGTCAACAGCACCCAGAGTATCCTCCTTGAACAAATCCTGATAAAAATACTCCTCCTTCTCCCTCCAGGAGTGGATCTGGCACTTCAGTGCACTCACGCTTTTCTCTTGCATATTAATTTATCTTTGATCTCAATTATTCTATCAACTTATTTTCTGTAAATAAATGTCTTTTCTGCATATATTGCACTATGGACCATATAATAATATGTTCCAGTACTTTTATCGATTTTTAACCACCCTCATAAAATGTATTCCTCTATAAATTTATTGTGATTATATTTCTTATTCTTATTTCTACTCAATAGCTATTACGTTGGTACCCTATAGGAATTAAAACTATTTAATTTGATATATATTTTTAAGATATTATTTATCGTTTTTATAGTTTTTGTTTTATTAATATCTACGTCAACACATTCATCATATTTTGTATAATCATACATTTTTTATATTGTTTTATCCTCATGTTTTTTTCACATGTAATACCTATATCTTTATGTTTATCCTATTTTTAGTTTATTAAGCCTACATTTATTTCCTCAAACATACTCCTAATTAAACTTCCATACTCCCCAAATCTAACTTTGGGTGCAAAATAAGCTCCATAGCAGCGCGGCAATTCCAGGTGCAATTTACAGAAGCCGGCCCTTGACAAAAAACTTTAACTGTATCGACTAGAAATCCTTTATATTAAATTATTTTTCCCTCAAGATAAACATTTCTAGTCATTTAAAAAAATCATTACTCATTACTCACTATATTTACTTAACAATTATCCATAGTGTTATTGAAAACATGTAGCTCTAATTAACTATTTATAAAAATAAAATGACACCTGGGAGCAAATTAATTTAAACGGTATTTATATTCAATCAACCGAGAACTTTTCTATCACTCCAATCTTTCGTAATGAAAAAGCCCTAGTTAACTATCATTAAATAATGAAATCAACTTATAAATGTTATTTGTTCAAACGTACATTATAGCTAGATTATATTTAGGATATATAAAGGATTATACATGGATACGTATATAAAATAGGTCGTTCTTCTCTAAATGACCAATCTACCTCTATGTGGCGAGCCACCAGTTACGACGGTAAATGGAGTTAAGTCTCATTTTTTTTGGAATGTATGGGGTACTACGTATATAAAATAGGTCGTTCTCTGAATAACCAATCTACCTTTATGTGGCGAACCACCACTTACGGTAAGTGGAGCTGAGACACATTTGTTTGGAATTTGTGGGGTACTACGTATATAAATCAGATCGTTCTTCTCTAAACGACCAATCTACCTCTATGTGGTGAACCACCGGTTGTGGTGGCCGCACCTACCTCTAACATGCATGTGGTTTGGTTGAAGTGGGTCGTATAATATACTCACCACTATAAAAACCACTCATTTCATGTTCAAGCCCAGAAACGAAATTTTAATATGTTATGTAGATTATAAATATTTACTGACAGGATATTTAATACAAATGAACATTTACTATCGTAAAATTGACAGGAATTGTAAACGTTCCGTTCATACAAGATGAAACTATACAGTACGTAAGTGAATAATACATTTACAATAAAAAGTCTATTTAGGATAAATTAATGTATATATGTGTAGCAATCTTGTATCAACTATATATTATGTTACGTAGGACAAAATCTAATTTTAAAATTTCATCTATATTACTATAATCTATTGATAATAGTAGGCCTAACTACAAGCCAAAGTATCGAATTTCTGTGATTGTAGATTGTAAAACATTTGTACATCCAGTGCGTGAACCTTATTGACAATTTATTATCTCGTATCTAGTTTAGATTATAAATTTTAATTATTAATTTCGTACTGGTAAACAAGAATTATGATATTATTACTCAGGTTCAATTTAGCAATTAAAAATAAAGCATGTTTTTTGCATATTAATAAAATATTAGGCAATTTGTGAGTACTAATAAATTAATTTGTTTGTTTTATTGAACAGAAAAACGAGTATATTCCGCATTGAATATTCCAATGTTTTCAAATATTAAAAAAAAAATGTTTTATCTATTCTTCAGACGCTAAAAAGATATCGGTGAATATGGATTTCGAATGAGTGTGATAAGTGTAAATGAGCGAATGTAGTCATCATTACTAACTAAGGCCGACTACTCCTTAGAAAGTGTCATTTGAATATATGATAATATTTGGGTTTAGATCATCTCAGGTTTATAAAATGTCAACAAATAATACAATAAAAATGAAAAAAGTGCTATTTAATGCTATTGTGCAGTGTAATATACTTAACATATATAGTACACTCTATTATGTGAGATAATTTAACAAAAATAATAAAAAACATTATGATGTGTTGTCAAAAAATATTACTTTTTGGTTGCCGGCTGTGCATGACTCTTCCATACTCAAATTTCTTACCCAAATAGAAATGGAACAGACTAAAATACTGAGAATTAAGTGAATATGTTTCAGAAATTTAAATTTTTTTGAAAACTATAGTATGGCCATTTGACTACATTGAATATTAATATATCTCTTTTGAAATTTGATAGATTACATGAATATTGTAAAATATTTTACTGATACCAACATTTTCAAAATCTTCTTACTACACCTAAAGGTCTTCTAATATCATACTAAAACATACATAGGTAATTGCTCCAACTCCAATCCAATTCTTGTTCAGGAAAACAAAACAACAAAATAAATTAAAATAATTTCAGTAATGTTAGATGTGGTAACCAATCTAATATAGTGGAAGAACTTCTGTATCATTATAAATGGGACGAGAGTGGAAGAGCAAAATGACGTGAAGCAGTCGTGACAGATAATGCCAATGTTCACACTTCATTTCTTAATCCAATTTTTCATCTCTTATTTATGGATTGCATAGGGATGTTTTTACAATATATCTCCTAAGTTATTTCTACTAAGCAAAATCTGTATTAAAATTCTAAATACCTGTAAAATATCTAATAAAAGAAATATATTGTCATTTAGAAGGGCTGTTTAAATTATTAGTGGTATTTTTATACTACAATATTTATCTAAGTAACTACCCAAAATATGTTTTGACAGATTCTGGTTCTAATGGCTATTGTTTTCCCAGAATAACTGTAACCACCCACAATGTCCATTTCCGTCTTTCTTGACCTTCGGTGGAAGGGAGGGGTGGATCATTTGTGACAGCTGTTGTTACATAAGAACACGTTTTTTAAGAAATCATTGATATAGTTATTGTTACATTTTGTGTGGGAGTGTACTGAAATAAATGATAGATTATAGCGTCTTGTTGGGATTTTAATAAGTAATCATTTTTATTTGAGGCTTTTTTTAAATCCAAATGTTTAATAGGTTATGATTACAATATTTATCAGAGGGTTGGTTTATTTGATATTAAATAGGCAGTTCATAGATATATAATGGCCTTGGAAGTGAGCCTAACCACACAAACCACAAGCAACAGATAATTATGGGGTGGAAGTAATTGTTGGCAGGGATGAATTAGACACTTTGAGATTGTTGTTGGAATTTAACTTCATTGACTGACCAAAGAATTGTTTGATTATTGATCCCAATAAACCCATCACATTAAGTTATTGTTATTAGTGAGTATTAATATAAATACCTGAGTTTCAGGTTAACACTTTTTTTCGTACTACTGAATTCGCATTTTGATTGTTCTATGGTGGAATTCAATTATATTTATCAAGTATATGCCGTAATTAAATAAATTTTATTTAAAGTAAAAGTGTATAAATGTAAATGAAAGAATTGGGTGGATAAAAAAAGTGGACAGACCAACGTACATTTAACTTTTTAATTTGCTATTTAATTTTCAAAATACGGTATACCTTAACTTAAGAAATCACGTTGTTTTAATAGTTAATCTTTACATGTGTCAGTTGAATTATTATAAATTTATAGCCACTTACATTAAGATCATTAAAAAAGTCATGTATTGTCATTTTTGTGATTGAATTAACATGTTAACCATACCCGACCTTTTTATTCTCTATTTTATATATAATTGATGCTTTACAATGTTTTACTTTTATTTATTCTATATGACATATCAACGAAAATCCATTATTTACAAAACCTGTTATATTTTTGAACACATTAATTTGTTTGAATACCAAGGTAACCCTAAATTATAATCATGAAAATATTTAATTTTATACGGAGCAGTTTTTAGATTTTGTATGTTTGTTTTTTTACCTTTTAACATCAATATACTCTCCTAATATCACACTCTATTTACAGTATAAAGAGTGCTTCTTAAGCAGTTACGACTGTTTTTAAAAATATTAGGGATTTTTTCCGTAAATTCACTACCGCTTGATAAATATTATATTGCTCTAAAAACTGTTCCCCAATCATTTTTACGATCACTGTGATATTTCTTATTCGCTAGGGATCCGATATCGCTGGCTTTATCTTATCGCTTTCCAAGAGCTTACACACGGAAAGGGTATTCGGCGGTAAGTCGGTCATTGGATTTACCAGTTTGTGATCAACTTTAGTAGCCACCTAACCTAACCTATTCTAACTGTAATTGCGATAAAAAAATAGTGCTATTGAAGTAACGGAAAAAGTAGTGGTAATCAATTAACGGAAAAGAACCAATATTTGTAGTTTGAAACAGAAATCGATTTATTTCTAAAGAATCTATACTTCTATTTGAAAATTTTCTATACTTCTTGATCTTGTAAGTTGACAGTTATTGTAGTTTTTGGAGTTTTCTAGTATTAACTAGTATAATATTAGTTATCTAGTATTAATTAATATATAATTTCATACAAATATATGTGTCTAAACTGATAATACTTGGGATATTAACTGAGAGCAGTCAACCAAAATTGTCATCATGTTCGAATTATTTAGCTGAAACAACTGATTATATTAATCTAAATTAGTGCCTGCCTGGATTGTGAGAGAGAGAGGGGGGGGAGAGAGACAAAATAAATTGTTGTATGTCAGCAGTTGTTACACAACTGTATTACTTGTTTCCATAGCAACCTGATAGTTCAATAGGTAACAATCAAATAATTAAAAGGAAAAAACTGTTAAGTTAACCTCTAAAGCACATTTACACCATTTATTAAATTTCTTTTTTTGATCCTTAATAATCTTCGTAATAACATGGTTTTTTTATCTTTGTAAGATAAACAACAGTGCTTTACATTTCTCTAGAATAATTTTATTCCATAGCAGATAACTAAATCCTGTATTAATCTCACCAATTTTTTATGCATTTGAAAATTTTTTATTTTTTCATTTACGCACTCCTAACAAATGAAAAATTGTAATTTATTTTATTAAAAAAAATCTTGTAACTGTTTCGCCCACATCAAATAAATGCTGACTTCAAGTTGAGTTCGTGATAAAATTGGTGTTATTTGTTATGAAATCAAAGACAAAACTTGAAATTTAAAGATTTATAGGACAAACATTCAAGTAAAATGTATTGATTTACCTCCCGTGCTCTTGACTAAAGGTAATGTAAGCTGTATCGTTCCGCTGCGTCTACATACAATCGTCAGGTACATACAGTCGTCAGCTACATACAATCGTCAGCTACATACAATCGTTAGCTACATACAATCGTTAGCTACATACACTCGTCAGCTAAAGGTATCAACAAACACAAAGTTGACACAGGCTAACCTCAGGTACTTTGGATTTCATCGCAGTAAAGTTAAAAGTGTATTCCATGAATCAAGAGTTGATAGATTCTTTTTTTGTCAAACTGCATAAGTCTAAGTCATCATTGTGATTTTGGTGCCTATTTTGGTGCCTATTTTAGTGCCTATTTCGACTTCGGCTGTTCAACTAACAAGTGTATGTAGAAGAAGGGATACGATGCAAATTTAATCAATGAATTTATATTGTCATGAGTCCAGCAATTTTTAGTATTCTTGTATAATTTATTTAATTTCATAGATAATAAATCTTTGAAATTATGTACAATATTGGATTTTTGAACATAATTTAGTCTCATAATAGAGCCATTTTAAAAGAAAACTTGCATTCACTTAATACAAACTGGTATTATAAACATAATCGTAGTTTACCAATTTCGGCGTTATTACAAAATGGTTCTGAAACAAGATTTCAATATCACATTGTCAGGATAGTGATTGTATTCCTGTTTAAATAACGCAGATGGTCGCTTCCGTTTTGGACGAGTTTGACGTGAAATTGAAAGATAATGGATTCTAAATCACTTCTTTTTATACGCCGTTATCAGTTATTTTCGCAATCCCTTTTCCCGAATTTACCTCCATCACTATACACTGCTCTCATTGTTATTATTATAATTTTACATCAATACGTTTTATTGTTATGCAATCTGAGTCGTAATATTGATATTTATTTTTATTTTATTATTACTATGAAAAGAAACATCACAATATAAGTTATACTTATTTATATATTTCTTTTTACATATTTTCCCTTTAGTTGATGAACAAGTTAAACAGATATACTTGTAAATGTTAATCCTAATATCAGTGTTTTTTATATTTTTATTTCTAATGACTAATTTGAAGCATTTATACATATTTGATTGACACAGCTATATTTTGTTTGACATAGGCTTATTTATTGTTCATCGCAATTGTCATAATTATTTCAAGAATTTCAGCAGTTTTTGATTTTTTTTTGTCGTGTTATTTAGTTTTTAAATTGAGAGATTAATTATATTTTTACAAAATAATAACATTAAAAATGTTTTTAACAAACATAAAAAATTGAATTTTAAGATCATTTGTTCACATATTAAATTTAACGGGAAAAAGTCATCAATACCTAAATATTGCGTATGAAGACTAACCATAATATTAGTAAAAAAAAAAAAAATAAATAAAAATATATTTCGTCTTCAAAACTTTTTAACTCCTGAAAAACTTATTTTACCAACAAAACTGATTAATGTTCAATCAACAATTAAAGTTAACTTATTAAATATTCTTAGTTATTATCAATATTTTTCACTAAAAGCATACACTTTCATTTATACTACAAATAAATTACCTCATTTTTGTTCTGATTCTGATATTATTCAAACCACTTCTAAACAAGCACCTGTTAACATTCTTAAAACTATCTAGAGTAAAACATTGTATATTTATTTAATAATTTGGAATAATAAGCTATAACTAGGCAATATTTATCTTATTATTATCTTGTTTTGCTTATAAGCAAATAAGTAAAAATGCGTAATGCATAATAGTCTATAGGTATCTAAGCCAAATATCTAACATCGAAATCATTACATAGATGTTGTCAACAGAATGTTTGAAGAATATTGTGTATATAAAATTATTTTTGAAGGAAGTTCTTGTTTGAAATAACAACGATAAAGAATTATCTTCCTTTGCAATTCGATTTTTTGGAACGCAAAACTGTTGTTGAGTTCCAAACAAAAAAACCTTGCTTCATTGTTGCTCTTAACAATAAAAACAAATTTTCATTGTTAAGAAAACAATATAGTTCTTTTATAGATAATATATATTTGCAATGAATAAGTGTTTGTTTATGTAAAGATAATTGTGTTTATAAAACATGTCACAATAACTATAATAATGAATACTATGAAAAAAGTGTTTTCTTTTACTGATCCAATACAAATTACTGAATATTCTTTAAAACTGTCTAAGGACCTTTGAGGTGTCTAAGTGAAAGAGAGTAGTGCCACCTGTGGATCTGTTATCAGTTTATCATAGGTCCGCGGCAGAGCGAGCTTTATCGATCTCAGGTTCCCGGGCAGGCGCTGCCACTACCCGGGGGTACTTTCCCTTCCGCTCTCATATGTGCTATAACAAAAACTGGAACTTACTGTATTGTTTTACCAATTCATCTTTTGTTTTTTCTTTTTGTTTGTTAATTTGGCCATTGTTAACATTTTTTAAATCATCCAAAAACTGTTTTGGAAACATTTGACTAATGTTTGATATTTTTCTGTAAATGGTACAAGCGATTGAGAATAGTAACATATCACGTTTCATCATGGTGGGAACATTTAACATCCAACATATATATTATCTCATATGCTGTACGTGTTGTATGTTTTCCATAGACTATGAACATGAATATACATAAAAATAACATAAGTAACATTTGCCGGCCGTTTGATTAAACAGTACGAAACACCTGTCTTTGTTAATATATTATAAGCCACAATATCTGTTTGTTTCATTGCATTAAGTGGTAAATTCACCTTCTAATTATCTCAATGATATAATGAAATAATTAATTAGTTCAATATTTAATCTTATTTTGTCACGTAAAAGTTATATTTCAGATTGGTTTTGAAATATCCCCAAAAATGGGTTACGATTGTTTATCGATATGTTAAAAAAATGTTTCCAATGCTTTAATAAGCAATAGAAAATTGCTATAACTACGGTGAATAGATCTGGAGCTGTATTTACAAGCGGAGATAACGTTGTTCGGAACTAACTAACACCCATTATCACTTAATAACATTATACAAAACATTATAAAAATACAATGGATCCTCAAAAAGTAGACTACAGAATTTAATGATTCATAAGTAGGAAAAATGGCAGAGTATCGTATTCCAAACATCTTGGAGGTCAAGTGTTGTGAAAATTGTAGCAATAGGGTTTGTTCTCAGTTTTTTAATAACGACATGGCTCCTGTTCAATGATTGTCATTAGCATGAAAATGTCTTCAAAATCTGAGAAAAAATTTAAATAAAAATAACTTCGCTGCTTACTAAAGTGTCCGGAAAATACAGAACGATCTGCAGTGATGAGTTACCCTCCGCCAATCGTAGGCAGGATTAGACACCTCCCTTAAAACAAGTGCTCTTATCTCAGTTCAGTTTCCGTTAAATTGTGCAGTAATGGCTACAAGTTGTGATATGTAGCACTAAACAATTATAACAACTGTTGAGTATCGTTTTACAGGAAAAACGTACTAGAAATATGTAGTAATTTAACAGCAAATAATCTGATTGGAGTTTACCTACCTACCACCACCTCTACAATCAATCAAATTGTTGAACTAGACTATCAGGGATTTTTTTCAACTATATCATTATAAAATATATTTTCCTTGTATGTATTTGAACAGAAGGTTTTTTTTTACATTTAATGATAACAAGATCTTAGTTATCGTGAATATTGTTAAATATGTGTACAGACTGCTTTACACTTCAGAACAGCAACAAAACGCATTGAATGCCCAAATACAGTATTATCTGGTATATATAGATGGAAGTTTGTTAAAAAACAGAGCGGAAAACGACTTGCAATAATGATAACAAATACTATGTATTTTATGAAATGTTTGTTGTAAGAAGGTATCGACACAATGTTAAGATTATTATTATTGTTATATCTTGTATTTAATTACATTTCTGTTCCATTTACCGTGTTATTCCTTCAGTTATTATACTGTATATTCAGCCATACTGAAGTAAGTCTCATATAAACTGCCTAGTTACTACCTGAAGGTTACCCCCCCCCCCCAGCAAGGTGTAGCCTCGCCGCTCTGTTCTTCATCCCTACTCAGCTATTGTATGTGATTATAAACAATATGTAAACTTCATTTTTTTTTTATTTAGATTATACGAGTGCTTATTATGTAAGTATTGTAAGTAATTAAAAAGTAATAAAAACTTATATTATTATTATTATCTGTTCTGCTTATTGCGAATTGCTTATTTATAAACAATAGAATAAAATTAAAAATAGAAGAACATATAGTAAAAGCCTTGTAAAAATGTAAGTTTAGCTTTCTGGGCAACCCCTTACATCAATGTATGCCATCTTTGACATCGTATGTCATGGGGTAGTTTTTAAGTTGTAAGCTGTTCTTGTGTGAGTGTTATTAAATTACTCTCTTAACAGTCTTTTGAGTTGAAATTTTACTTTAAAATAAATGTTAACTCAATTATTTAATTTGGATTGCATACATGTTGTCCATGTATGCAATCCAAATTAAATAATTTGGATTTTTTTTAGTTTAGTTGGTTTTGGATAGTTTAGTTTAGCCTCCAAAACTAAACTAAGAGGCTAATTTAGTTCGATTGCACCATTTTTAAACAGATTATCTTAAAAAATATTAACGATTATTTTCTTCAAGTAGTATTGCTTAAGGTTTGTAATGTTTAATAATAATAATGGCTTTATTGTACAAAAAGTGTTTTATACAATTGGCGAATTTATGACTGATGAGTCCAGAATTACAGTTAACCCTTTTATGTTAAAGTAGTAAATATAACAAGCCTAAAACAAGAAAATGCAGAACTAAACTAAATAAAAATAATAATAATTATATTACAAAGGAGCAAATAACATAAATTGAATGAACTACTAACATATTATCAATTTTACCATTCTCTCACTCATTCACTCATTCGACTCTAATCCCAGACCCCATCTCCAGCCATCATCACAGACTCATCCGCCGAAAAAGAAAGGCTTTCAATGATGTTGTGAACTGAGCCCGACTGTCATATCTCTTTAAATATGGGGAAAGTTTATTACATACTCTGCAGGCAGTTACTGAAAAGGAATTTGTGTAGAAAGATGTTCTATGAAGAGGAATACGTAATACTGACGAGGCTGAGCGTGTCTCTTTTGCACCAATTTTTGAGTTTTACTGAAAGTTTTGACAGAGGTATTTAGTATTCCCATCGTTAAGTACAAAAAACAAAATACTCAATATTTTTAATAAGCTAAGGTCGAATAATTTAATAATGGAATTTTGAATATAGTATTGAGATATTATCATCATATTTTAAATTAAAAACAAATCTAATACAATAATTTTGACAAACCTGAAGTTTATTAGCCAAAGACACAGTCATGTCTGCAGTGATGAAAGACACAGTCATAGTTGCAATAGATGAAATGTGGAAAGACAAATGTTTTTGTAAGACGAAGCTTTATTTTTATTGGGAGAAAGTATTGAAGTTCTTTGAGGGAATGGATAGAACCAGAAGCCTTTTTACAAACACTAAGCACTTCTTCCCAAGTCATATTCTGGTTAAAAATAACACCTAAATTTTTAACTGAGGTACAGAAAGGCAGAGGGTTGCCAATGACTAGAATTTGTTTGATATTGTTTATATTGAATTTTGTGTGAAAGCGAGAAGAACAAATAATATAGGGCTGTGTTTTATCATCATTAGGTTTAAGGCCATGTTTTTTTTATCAATTTGACTAAAATTTAAAATCTAGGTTAATACGTGTTATTGTTTTGTTAAGATACTAATTCAGGAGTGAGCACAGATTTGCAAATGATCAGCATACATGTGATGTTTCATGAAGTATAGGACTAAGCTTATACTGTTAATATGTAGGGAAAATAGCAGAGGACCTAAAACTGAGCCTTGAGGAACACCAGATGAAACCGATTTAAATGTGGAAGTTCTGTTGTCCACACGCCCACATAGCTGACGATCAGTTAAGTAAGATCTAATCCAACATAAGCTGTTATCTGAAAAGCCTAAATTTTGGAGTTTAACCAGAAGGGAGTGATCCATGCAGTCAAAAGCCTTAGAAAAATCAAACAAAGTTAAGACTGTACATTTTAACATGTCATCTGTGACACAGAGAAGAACTGTTTCTGTACTATGGCTAAAACGAAACCCTGATTGATATTTATTAAGAATATTAATATTATTAAGAAATGTGTTTATTTGTAAATGCATAATTTTTTCAAGGTATTTAGAAATGGTGGGTAAAATGCTAATAGCCCTGTAATGTTTGGCCTCTGAGGCACAGGTACTTTGTTTAATGGGAGAACAAGGGAATACTTCCATAAGCTAAGAAAAGTAGTTGTGGCCAATCACTTATTTAATATAGCAGTAATAACAGGAAGAATAGCAAAGAGTATTTTTTGATCATCTTAATAGAAATACCATCCGCTCCTGTAGCATTACTGGTAACTTTACGAAAAGCACTTTGAGTATCAATTTCAAGGACATGTTTAAAAGAGAATCTTTCAAAAGGCAAAGGTGAATTGGGTTGGTTAGATACATGATTTAACAATGTCTTGGTGTTTAGTATATAATGTAAGTAAGTTACAAGTCAAATAGTTTCCACAGAGGAAGAGTATACGCTTAAGGATAGGTTTTTGAGTACTAGGTTGTCACAGAGAAGGAATTACGAAATGATTTACAATAGAGATAATAGTTAATTTAACAACGAATAATACAATTTTGTTTTATACGGTATAAGCTCAATGGCGTGGGTTCTAATGTCTTTTGTTTCATTATTTACAGTTAAGAAAGTAATTTAGAGGTAAGATACGACTTTAAGACTGCAGAAACAATAAAGTCCACTCAATAAGCTTAATAATAAACTCCTCGATAACTTAACATCAACCGTTTTTATATAAAACTGCTAAATATTAAGCTTTCTTAACTCACAGTTTACTACAATAGTAGCTAAATAAATATTAAAAAAAAAGGAATTTTCAATCAGTGAACAGTATGTCTTGACGATCGACGTCGTAAGAATAAATATATAAATAACAAGATATTCAAATAATTGAAAACAAATACTGCACTATAACGTAATATTAGCTTTACGGTATTTAAATCCACATAGAAAGGGTTAGACATACGATAACAGCTGTTGTTTAACACGACAGAATATATATTAAGTCTGAATTCCATAGCTTTAAAAAATTTGAACCACAATGGTAATATTGATGTTGTTTGAATGGTTATTATATAAAGAGGAATTATATACTACATTTTTGTTATTTCAATAAAAATATGCCTAGCAATTAGTGTTTCATCCAAAAACTAAACACTGCAATTAAAATAATCGTTATACGTAACAATAAGTTTTTTTCAATTATGTACACAAAACTCTGTAGGAAAAATGAAATGAACGAAAACTGTATACTTTACCAGAAATATTTATTAGGTCACAAATATCTATTAAATTATCTGAATACAAAATACCAGACACAACATTCTAAAAGACATGCAGCCTACATGGACTAATACAGGTTTCCATCATTCCTATTTAACTATTGAACTGCTGCTAAATGTGTATAATGCCCCCCAATAATTGGGTTAAACAAATGTTATGACATTCTGTGATCCAAGTTACACCTCTAATACATTTAAATAAAACATTTTTACTAATTCCACAGTTTTTAATTTTAGATTAAATAAATTAAAAACTGTGGAATTAGTAAAAATGTTTTATTTAAATCCATCAAAATTCCACCAAGTACCAAATAACGAAACCTCTAACACAACTGTCACCTCACTGCCCTAAACGTAGTAAAACTTGGCAGAACATTTGAGTTGAATATTCTGTATTCCCCACGTCGAAGACATTTTGTCAAAACCTTCAACAAGTCTCATCTTCGGCCAACCTTTCTCTGCAGCATAGAATAAGTGGATGACTCTTATCAGTATTACCTACCAACCCTATAGACACGATTCATTGTGAAGTGACCAATTGTAAATTAGGATATTCAACGTCAAACTTGGAAAATATAACAATATGCTTTATCTTTACTGTGTATAAAATAATATTTTGAAAGATAGTTCTTATTCTTGATATTCAAGGTAATGAAATGTATCTGTTTAGATGTTATATCATTATTATGTTTGCGTGCAAATTAGATATATGATTCGAATTTACAGCCCTGAAATAAGTAATTTGACTAATAACTGAAATATTCTCTACAATATATTCATTATTTATCAGCAAGACGCCTATCTTCAAGATATGGGCGAAGAGAAAGAGTGTAGATGAACGAGTGTCATTGTTACTAAGGTCAATTGTTCCTCAGAATGAGCTATTTATTTAGCCTAATAGTGACTAGGTTACTAACAGACCTACAGATTTAGATGGAATCCGAACCACGTAGTTGTGGTCTGATTTTCAGGTACCTGACAAGCCTGACACTCGGTTCTCTTTACATAAAAACATCTGAACCTTGACTACAACACAACATAAACTACATTTTATTATTTTCCAGGACGCATTTTAGGACTGCTGGCCAAACGGAATATTTCATAGTATAAAATCCCTTAAAAAGATCGCTGTGAGAGGAAAAATATACTTGATGTCAATATAACCAGATCTTGACCGTGAAGTAGGTTTATTTATTGAATTGCCTGACGTGACGTGAGCGAGGTCAGTGTTGTTTGACTGCAGCTCTGACGTGCGATGTTGCCAATTGTTCTGCGTTTGACATAGGATAGAAAAATCGTATTTGTTGCAGTAGTAAGAGATCCGCTTGAAGGCATTTTTTAATTCGTTTTTTTCACATTTATTTATTCCTGCTTTTACTACGATTTGGTCAGTAAATGTTCAGATAATAACAACATAAAAACTCAGATTTATTAGCCCAAAAGTTATATTAATTTAGATTTGAACTGTTCGAATTACAATAGTTTATTTTAGAGAGTTCAACGCCTAGCTGTTCCCACAAAGAGCGTATGAACCCCAAGGGATGGCTTTGTACATTATCTCTCTCGCGCACATGGAATTACAAAACTTTCATATGCATATTAATAATTATTTTAACAATGTATAATGAAACACTTTTGTTACATGCGTTTTATAAGCCTAAACAACGTAGTAACTTGTGTTTGTACACTAAACGTATCTACACTAAATGTGTAGTTTGCAGAGAAGATACATCTTGAAGGCCGAAGTGACCATAAAGCTTACTCTGTAGGCTTAGTAAGTACTTAATTTCTCTTCAATAACTTAGCAACTACGGGGTTTAACCAGAAAACAAACGGCTGACTGAAACTACAGGTTTACTACAAGAAGATATAAATACAGAGTGGAACATAATTCTTGGTACGGCTTTATATTTTCTCAACCGTTCCAGGTGAAGCATTGAAACTCAACCACAAAAACAGGACACATAAAACCGTACTTTTTTGTGTAACAGTATAATTTTTATTCCTTCCTTGGGACGGCCTACTTGGAGTACAAATAAAACTTTAATACAAGCATATGTAATTATGTATATAACATTAAAGGTTATACATACAATGCTACAAATTTCATCACTAATGAACGGCTAACTTGAGAATGAAAGTCATTAGTGTATTGAATAAGACAAGTGTGTATTGAATAAGCCAAGTGTGTATTGAATAAGCCAAGTGTGAATTGAATAAGCCAAGTGTGAATTGAATAAGCCAAGTGTGTATTGAATAAGCCAAGTGTGAATTGAATAAGCCAAGTGTGTATTGAATAAGCCAAGTGTGAATTGAATAAGCCAAGTGTGAATTGAATAAGCCAAGTGTGAATTGAATAAGCCAAGTGTGAATTGAATAAGCCAAGTGTGAATTGAATAAGCCAAGTGTGAATTGAATAAGCCAAGTGTGTATTGAATAAGCCAAGTGTGAATTGAATAAGCCAAGTGTGAATTGAATTTACATTGACTAAGCATTGGAAAATTGTGGAATAGTTCAATGATCATTCAACTACCTAAGATACCGAACCGAAAATCTTTATAATTTTTATAGGTCACAAAACCCTACTAGGACATATTTAGTGGCTGCTACAATTGCTGGTGAATAGGACTTAGTTAACACTTATACATACAAAGTACACTTATACATACAAAGAGTATCAAAGGTTAAATTTACATCGGGTTGTACCTATGTAATAAATACAATAACTCCGAAAGTACAATTTCCAAAGGGCCATTATCTGCAAAATGACATCAAATTAATTCCAGATAACTGTTGAAATTTCAAACTACTACATATTTGACAAGGTTGTTCATTGGAGGCGAAGTTTGCGGAAAGTTTGTTGTCTAATAATAAGGATATTCAATTTCATATTCATATTAACATGTGCTTGTACTGAAGATTTTCTTTGGACTCCCAGTAGGCCGACCAAAAGAAGTAATATACATTGTACAGTTACAGCTAAAAGTACGATAATGTTTATGTGTGATGAGTTTTATTATTTTATCTGGAACTGTTGAGAAAATGTTAAACTGTATCAGGACTCACTTTCCATCCTGTATATGTAAAGTGTTCTCAGATTGTATGGAAACTAAAATTTAAAAGTATAGTAAAGAATACCATAGTAAAAATACAATCGATATGTTATAAATATATTCAATTATATGAGGTAAACGAAATACTGGTAAAACGTATCCATTCAACTTTTATGCTACAAAAAGAGAAATAAGTAGTTTTCTAGACTGACACAAATGGATTTGTTATGTGATACGAGTTGCAGCAAGCAGCAGTAAATAGTTGATAGCCAAACTTGGTACGTGATACGAGTTGCAGCAAGCAGCATTAAATAGTTGATAGCCAAACTTGGTACGTGATACGAGTTGCAGCAAGCAGCAGTAAATAGTTAATAGCCAAACTTGGTACGTGATACGAGTTGCAGCAAGCAGCAGTAAATAGTTGATAGCCATACTTGGTACGTGATACGAGTTGCAGCAAGCAGCAGTAAATAGTTGATAGCCAAACTTGGTATGTGATACACGAGTTGCAGCAAGCAGCAGTAAATAGTTGATAGCCAAACTTGGTACGTGATACGAGTTGCAGCAAGCAGCAGTAAATAGTTGATAGCCAAACTTGTTATGTGATACACGAGTTGCAGCAAGCAGCAGTAAATAGTTTATAGCCAAACTTGGTATGTGATACGAGTTGTAGCAAGCAGCAGTAAATAGTTTATAGCCAAACTTGGTATGTGATACGAGTTGCAGCATGCAGCAGTAAATAATTGACAGCCAAACTTGATATGTGATACGAGTTGCAGCAAGCAGCAGTAAATAGTTGATAGCCAAACTTGGTATGTGATACGAGTTGCAGCAAGCAGCAGTAAATAGTTGATAGCCAAACTTGGTATGTGATACACGAGTTGCAGCAAGCAGCAGTAAATAGTTGATAGCCAAACTTGGTACGTGATACGAGTTGCAGCAAGCAGCAGTAAATAGTTGATAGCCAAACTTGGTATGTGCTACGAGTTGTAGCATGCAGCAGTAAATAATTGACAGCCAAACTTGGTATGTGAACGAGTTGCAGCAAGCAGCAGTAAATAGTTGATAGCCAAACTTGCTGGCTTTAAAACATACCAACCACAAGTGTATTTATAGCTTTATTACTTTACGTAATGGAGTCGCTACAAAAAAAGTAATTAATTTCTTTCATTACTTTCAACTAGAACATTACCTCTCTGGTAATTATTCGGAGCTCCGACCAATAAATGTTTTTTAGTAGTTTAATTAATGTTCAATTCATCTACTACTTAATTATTTGTAATTATTTACCTATAAACCTGAAAGAACTAATTAAATAACTAATGTATTCGCTGGAAGCACAGTTAGTTAAAGCCCTCCTACATATTTTAGAGGTGTCTGGTTCAATTCAGAGCCGTTTCTCATGGCCTAGACATTGGTTGGTGGGTTGAAGTTCAATAAAACAAAAAGATATAAAATGTATTTAATAGAATATTCTAGGAAACAAACATCAGCCTTAGTTTGTAATAGACTATTTCAATCAATCACAATTAATTCAATCCTCAATAAACCAATGATCAGAATTAATATATTTTTATTAAGGTTTTTGATTATAGCATTCTTAAGGATACAGCAGCAATGTATATTGGAATTGCTGCTTTTATCTGTAAATGATATGACATATTTGATTGATGAAAGCTTATAAATTTCCTTTCAAATTGGTATCCAGCTTTCTTAATTCAAATAATCAATAAGAAGGGTAAACTTATTTTTTAAAACAATAAAAGTATAGTGAAAAGTCAGAGATTTTGTACTGACTTGGTCAGATGAAACGGTTGCTACTAAGCAGATGTACGGAATCGACGTAAACGCACTTACCGGGCCTTCAGATAAATTCTGACGTGCGCTGTTTCCAAGAACATTATTCGTAAGGTAATCCATATTAGTATATAGAAAATAAAACAAAAATGTAAAGGACAATATAAATAACATAAGAATTCACGATCATATAATGCAGGTAATTAGGATGGCAAAGCGAGACAGCTACGCAGGGCGTTATGGAATTATTTTGATTACGGTTATTTAATATCATCAAGTCATTGGTCACATCATTTTTAATATCCTCGTAGTTCCAGAACTTGCTGTAGGACTGCTCTGAAGTCATGTAAGGAGATTCAATAAATGGACTCTATTGAATAAATACTTAATATAATTTTTTTATGACATAAAACAAAAATAATTATTTAATTGTTGAAGTTGATGCTAAATAATAGCTTAAATATTATAAATTTGCTTTTTAAATTTTAGTACTACCTATATTATAACTAAATATGATCTGCCACCCACCCTCGGAGGAGGAAAGTCCTAGCAGGATCAATGCAGACGCCCTGAGAGGAAACCAGATGATACAAGAAAGAGATTTCAGGCTTAGAAAAAGATGAATCTCCTTGGGAAAATCAGCTGCTTAGAAAACCCTTGGATCTTGAAATTAAAAGAAACTTTTAGATGGATGGGCAGAGGAGAACTAGCGGCAGTCCAGCAAATCAGAGACGACTCCTCAGTGTGTCGGACAGGACCAAGATCGGAAAAGCGTTGATACAAAGTGTAGATGAAACAACGGCCCGAGCCTGAATTTATAAATGATCGATACTTCGTGTCTCCCACAAGGATGTTCAGAAAGTCACAGGACGAACGGCAAAGACCAGGTGCGACATTTCATCAGGGGTGAGGCCGTCCAGAATGACAGAAACTGTCTCGGCCTCAGACAAGGTCAGCCGCAGCACCCGACTCGCCTCCAGGACAGCTCCTACATAAGAAGAAAGATCTTTGCCATGTCGCTGAAATGTTTTAAATCTTTGAAATGGCACTCCCTTAACCTAGCAGGCACGAAGAACTCGAGCGGCTCCCTATGAAAGTCATCAAAACCCCCTTGTCGGGTCTGCATCGAAGTAAGTCTCTCAGAAAGGCTGCCCCGACAGAAGTTCACAATAAGATGAAGAAGGGAAGTTTCCTCCAGTCCCGGAAAATCCTTAAGTTGAAGAAGACGATCAAAGAAGATTAAAAGTGCTTCAAGATCGAACCCGTTGGCAGAAGAAAGACGTGGCAGCAACGGCGTTAATGGGTTGGGCAACTTGTGATAAGAAGTCATTTGTACTAAAGGGATCGAAGCAGGTCTAAAATTAAAATCCGAGACTGGAGGGACTCCAATAGACAAAACAGGCTGAGCAGGCGAAGTAACAGGGACCTTAGACAAGCACGGCGAAGCCACTGGCTCGGGGACTACTGCCAATACCAGTGATGGAGCACTAGTGGGGAAGGACGGAGGCAGCCTCTCAACAGTAGGCGTAGACTGGCCGGGAAGAACTTGAGTGACTCTCTCTAACACCACCAAACCCACCTGCAACCTAGTCCTATCGGCCACCTCAAGCTCCCCCACCTGGTTAATGAGACACAACCTACCTGGAGCCAGGGCTAAACGCTTCTAGCCCCAAACATGGCTCGTCGGCCGCAAAGCGAGAATGGTGAGCTTGCCGCTTACGCCAAGGAACACAGAAAGAAAATTCGTAGAAAATGAACACAAAGACACTAAAATTAAATGGAACACAGAGAGGAAGACTGAACTGTCCAAGGGAGACGATCGTAATGTGCAAATGGCACAGATCAAAGAATGTTATCGACTATTATAAATTACATATGTACGATTTCTATTTTTTCACTGTTACACGAATATTCTACCAAGTCCACACGAGGGGAATTCGGTATCTCATAAAGACATGATTTCCCCAGGTCCGGCAACAGATATTGGGTTTTCCACTATAAACTGGGATGCACTTGATACAATAAGGGAGTGAATTTCAATTCTTCCGTCATGTAGGTACTAAATTATTTGTTTCTAATTACAAATAGTATAAATATTTACGCTGATCAAACAAAAATATATTAGACGTAACATTTATCAATCAAGAAAACAATTTCTATAACTTAGTGTGACATTTAAGAAGCTTTTAATTTTAATAATAATTATGAAAATGAACCTTACCGCAGCTAAGATGCTTTTTATTTTTAGACATATCCAAATGCGTCAGCTTATCCTAATAATACATGGGTTTTAAATGTCAGTTACATTAATAGTTATTACTAAGCATTGTCTTACTTCTGTTATTACAATATTTGGCCGGAGCTTCCTCTTTTTTACTATTCTGTATTTGAATCTTGACAAGATTACTGATGCTTTATTATGATGTGTGGTCATAATAAAATAACACCCCTTCCTTGGCAACTCCTACAAAACTCTGTGTATACACATATAAAGGTAATTTAAAGAATGTATAGTGAAAAAGCATTAGGATCTTTTCCGTTAATTCACCAACACTGCTTTTTCTTTGTTTCCGTTAATTCACTACCGCTTGATACATATTCTATTGCTTTAAAACTGCTCCCAAATAATTGTTACGTCCACTGTGGTTTCCTTATTCACTAGCAATCTGATATCGCTGGCCTTATCTTATCACTTTCCAAGAACTTACACACGGAGAACGCATTCGGCAGTAAATCAATCATTGAATTTACCAGTTTGTGATTGACTTTAGTAACCACCAAACCTAACCTAACCAAACCTGACCTAACCTAACCAAACCTGACCTAACATAACCATAACCAAACCTAACCGTAATTGCAATGAAAAATTAGTGGTAGTGAAGTAACGGAAAAAGTTCTATTTTAAGTGACATATTTTTTTAAAAACCAATGCTTGCGCACATGTTTAAAATTGCCATTTTTATACTAATTTATAATAGTTGAAGCCGATTTTTTTTCAAAGCAGCTTTTCCCTTAATTCTTTCCCAATGTTAACACTATAGGTGCCAACAAATGTTATATTATTAGTTGTGCATAGAGGTATTCATTTTAAAATATTTTTTCCTTGAAGGATGTGGGAAGCCCTCAAAGTACACTTTTTGTCCTCAAGAATAACCTGGTGAGAGACTATAACCAATATAAAGTAACAGCAGTTCAAACATAAATAATGATGTTTATAATGGTTGTCTTTATGCATTAATACACAATTTATTTGATTGTCTTAACATTTTATGAAGTTATGTATTTTTCCCCCAAAGAAAAGTTTTTTCATTTTATATTTTTACCCACATTAGACTATAGAGCTCCTTCCCACTGGTCTGTAAAGTTTCAATGGTATTCTAAAGGAGTTATTTGGTTTATTCCAATTTACTACCACTACCTTTTTTGTTTCCGTTAATTCACTACCACTTTATAAATATTCTACTGCTCTAAAAAGTGTTCCCCAATCATTTTTACGTCCACTTTTTGTATTCTTATTCTTATATTCTTACATATGAGACGCCGACACAACGTTGTTGGTATTTTAAGGCGAATATGAATGAATATATGAGTGTAGGATGTTCAACTGTTTCTCAGAAAGGGCAATTTATTAATAGCCCAACAGCCAGGGCAACTTAGGGACGTGGAATCCGAACCACGTAGTGCTGGTCTGATTTTCAGCTGATTGACAAGCCTGATACTCAGTTATCTCCCCCACACAACATCCGCACAATGATTACCACCCAACATGGACACCCCAGACTTCTCTAGTAGTGTCCCCGCCGATATCAACCATTGAGAATTCCTTATCCGCTAGGAATTTGATTTCGCTGGCCTTATCTTATCGCTTTCCAAGAACTTACACACGGAGAGCGCATTTGGTGGTAAGTCAATCATTGGATTTATTAGTTTGTGATCAACTTTATTAGTCATCTAATTTAACTATCCTAACTTAACCTGACCAAACCTAATCGCAATTTCAATAAAAAAGTAGTGGTAGTGAAGTAACGGAAAGAGTAGTGGTAGTGAATTAACGGGAAAAGTCCAAACATTGTTATATAATAAACTGTGTAGCTAATCTTGTAGTTAATATTTCTCCTCTAAATGTAGAAGGTCTCAGGTTCAAACCCCGAGAGGTCAACATGAAAAATTGCTTAAAGGTGTTTAGACTGATGTCCCTAAACAACGCTTGTAGATGAAGTGAAAAAATGCCTCTGTGAAGAAAGAAAAAATATAGAACAAAATTAACCTTTTCAGAGCTAAGTACTAGTTTCTGTTTGTGCACTGAGAATAGTTTTATAATGTGAAGTTTCGAGAGTAACTTGGAGAGGAGATACAACTTTAAGTGATCTTATAGTTTGCTCAAGAGGCTTAGTGACTTTCTGTTCAATAACTTAACGACGAAGGCTTTTAACAAGAACCCGTAAAAGGATCAAACGGCTAAAAGCCAAGTATTACTACGAGAAGAGCTAAATGTATGTAAATACTGCAATTTGTAGATCACGTCTAAATATAATATGTGATAAACACAAAAGGAATGTAAAGAAAGAATAGAATGACCAAAAACGAACGATTATCAAAAACTATTAGAAGCGATTTAAAACCTGATAATATAATTATAAATCCCGCTGCAATTAAAAACAACGATATTTAGTGTATTAGATCACCACAGAGATGCGATACTGCTGTGATCTGAAACACCATATTACACATTCTACTCAGAAGTCTATAGGTTTGAAACATGTTATCAATAAAGACAATTATATTGATAATTGGATACTGTATTTGCCCTTGCAATGTGGTCTCAATACTGCGAAGTAATTACATTTTTCTGTGAGCATCAGAACATTACATTAACATGGCAATTTATTATACATCCTTGAATCAAGTATTTTAATTAGTCATTCATTAAAATAACGCTTTGAGGTTATCCCTGTAGGAAATAATGACGTAACTAATGCATTTGCCATTAGCATATTTGGTTAAAACATTAATCCACATTTTAGAGCTATTCGTTTCTATGCAAGTTATATTGGAACAAACATTTAAAGGAACGTTTGTTTCATTGGAGGATGGTGACCTCCAGGTGACCACTCGTCAATACCTAATAATTTCATTAGCATTAAGGAAATGACAGTTTAACTTGCTCATCCTTTATTTCTCCAATATCTCAACAGTCGAGTGTTAACTGACCTTTAGACCATTCCAGTATTTTAAGGTTAACAATAATTGTTGTAGACAATATTAAACCACTCATTTAAGGTTATTGTAAGGTGCACAATGCTTAAATTGAGATTAAATCGGATGGGAGTGGTGAATGACCACGTCTGTTTAAATAAAGACGAGTTATTATTTTTACTGAACAAAAAATGTAACAATGAAACAAATGTTTGTTATGCTGATAATTCAATAATAATAAATTCTAATCAAAATGCGTATCTAGAGCAATAATAGCTTCATTACACTGCAACAGATGTTTTCTGAATTGACATTAAACACAATATTTTGGTCGAATTGCAGATTTATAACTAAAAAATACAAGAGTCATTTTCTCTGCTGAAATACAAAATTTTGCAAGAAGGTCAATAAAACGTATGTTAAATAAAACATTGATTGTTTAGTATGTATCACCACTGTCGTTCATATGGTTCCCGTGAAGCCGGGTAGCCTGTCTTATGAAATTAGTTCTTGTACTATGTTCACAGGTAGTGCCGGCAGTCTCTCATCATACGCTGAAGTCACTAATAATTATAATAATATAATAATAATAATAATAATTTATTTTTATTCCTTCAAGAAAAACACATACAAAATATACAGTCCTTCTTAGGAATTAGAGACAATCACAATTCCAGTAAGGTGATTAGCTTTACAATACTAACATGTAAATAACACAATAATAATACAGTTCAGTATTACACAACTAAAACAGTCAACAGTGCTTAGCCCCGTGGTGCTTGCAATAGACCTACGCTGTACATAAATGCAATGCCTATATCTAAGTGAAAGAGAAAAACAACTATTTTAAATTACGCTAAAATATATTTCAGCAAATACGAAAAATACGAATAGACTAACAATTAAGCACAATTCAAATAATTAAAAATAGACAAATATTACCTAATTATTAATGTTGTAACAATTGAGCTTAGAGCACGCCAAATAGTTATCCGAATACTCGTTTGAGACCATTAACCGTTAGATAGCAGCACAGTTGTGCGTATACAGTGAATACTTTGCTTTGGCATGCCTATTTGTTTCTATAGTCAACTATATAACACAGGTGTACCACCCTCAGTCAACCTTCATACATTACTCGGAGTATTTTATATAAAATTGAAATTGTGACGTTATAATAATGAAAACGTTCTCACTAGCGTGGATACATCAAGTAGTGGACCAATGAAATTAAATAGAAATTACCTATTTAGAATGAATAAAATACTAACTATTTCAAGTTGAAATACCTTCTAAATAATCATTTTAATTTATTTTCTTATAATAGGCAATTCTTTAGGTAATGTTAACATATAATAACCATATGTAGACTACTTATACGGTCCAAAAGTTTTAAAGACAATTTGAAATTATTGTATTAATCAATTTTACAACTATATTAAAACAAAATAAATGATTGATTGTCACAGATACAATTATCATGATCATTGTTATTCACTGTTAGACAACAATCCTAGGAGACCACCACATATATCTCCTACAGACATGATTTCCCTAGGTCCGGCAGCAGATATTGGATTTTTACTGTAAACTGGGATGCATTTGATACAGTAAAAAAGTGAACTTCAATCCTACGTTCAGATATCGCACTATTTATTTAATTATTTTAGGATTATTATTATTTGATGGACCAGTATTCAATAGTTTATGAAAATGCATATTCAACATAAAGTTATATTTGTTAAATGTAATACCGACCACGTAATAAACAGGACAAAGAAATAGTAAACTTATGAAGTTTTGATTTTTCATTAATATGTAAATGAAACACGCTGACATTTCCCACGGACATTGTACTTTCCCACAGATATTGTACTTTCCCACAGACATTGTACTTTGCCACAGACATTGTACTTTCCCACAGACATTGTACTTTCCCACAGACATTGTACTTTCTCACAGACATTGTACTTTCCCACATACATTGTACTTTCCCACAGACATTGTACTTTCTCACAGACATTGTACTTTCTCACAGACATTGTACTTTTTCACAGACATTGTACTTTTTCACAGACATTGTACTTTCTCACAGACATTGTACTTTCTCACAGACATTGTACTTTCCCACAGACATTGTACTTTCTCACAGACATTGTACTTTCTCACAGACATTGTACTTTCTCACAGACATTGTACTTTCTCACAGACATTGTACTTTCTCACAGACATTGTACTTTCCCACATACATTGTACTTTCCCACAGACATTGTACTTTCCCACAGACATTGTACTTTCCCACATACATTGTACTTTCCCACAGACATTGTACTTTCCCACAGACATTGTACTTTCCCACAGACATTGTACTTTCCCACATACATTGTACTTTCCCACAGACATTGTACTTTCCCACAGACATTGTACTTTCCCACAGACATTGTACTTTCCCACAGACATTGTATTTTTTCATTTTGAAATGGCTAAGACCAATTAATTATCCCTAGTGAATTGCATTTGTAATGGATACTAAACATTTCCATTCATTTGGATACATGAAAAGATAATCGGGTAGTAATTATGCAAAATTATTTTCAGTATATGATAAATTATCTTTTACATAACAATTTTAAACTGGCTATAAACAAATTACAACAGCCTTTTTTTGTATGACATATAAAAATGTCTTTTTTAATAATTTAAACCTTATTGAATGCAATTAAATGTTTTCATCATATCAGATTATTGGTTGGAACAAAATGTGTCAATGTTCTGAAGCAGAGTTGCCCACTTTCCAACCATTAAATATTGATAAAATCGGGATTAAGTTACATATCCTTAATACAGAGAAATCGGTTAGGATTTCGTCGAGATTTTCAATAACATGGAAACATTATACTATATGAGCTGGTGAGTGGGTCAATGCTACTGTTCGTGTATAGGGTAGGTGATGTGTCAATACTACTGTATGTGTATGAGCAGCTGGGTGGGTCAATGCCATTGTTCGTGTATAGGGTGAGTGGGTGGGTGGCTCAATGCCACTTTATGTGTAATTGGGTCAATACCACTGTATGTCTTGAGTGGGTGGGTGGGTCAATGCCAATGTATGTGTATGGGGTGGGCGATTGGGTCAATACCACTGTATGTATTTGAGTGGGTGGGTGGGTCAATGCCACTGTATGTGTATGGGGTGGGCGGGTGGTCCAATGTCCCTGTAAGTTATCTTCGGAATACTGTAGTGTTTGATTCTTAGTAAAACTTCAAAGAAATATTATGATATTTGGCAATATTTTTGGAAATAAAATGTTTTTGAGTGTGTTACAAATTGAATTTATAATTATTGCAAAGTAAACTGTGCAATAATTTTACTAAGACAACAATTACTAAGTGCAACAATTTTTTTAGGCAAACAAAAATTGTTAATGACGATATACGGTCAATTAAATCACAGCAAGGTTAAGTACATTGTAGTTGGACATTGCTGGTATATTCATATATCATATACAATGTTATTCGTATCAGAATAAATTAAGCATCAGTTTGGAAATATAGCGATACGTCTTACAATTACTACTGAGAACAGTATTATACCATATATGAGAAGGCCACTTTATAGATTCACTATTCCCTATCACTGTCATAGTGTAGTGTTGATTACACTGAGACCAAAGCCATTTTACATTGATAACCCACTGACTACAATATCTTAATGTAAAAGCTCTATTGGTTGTAATAATTATTTCACATGGTCTTAACATAAATATTCTTTTTTTGTGAACATTTAAAACGATGTTTGAAATTCACTAACTACTGACCTATACGGTGTAATGTATGCGTAGTAAAACAAGTAAATGATTTAGATATACATAATTATAAACTATATAATTTATAGTCTGTGTTTGTGTGATGAGATTTTTTTATCCGAATAAGACTGTAATTGACCTGGATGAAATATGAAGGAAGAATCAGTGAAGTAAATCCAGCTCCACTTAAGAAAGCAATTTATTATGTTACAATATACCTTCATCATGAGTCCTAGCATGAGTTGAAAGAAGTAGCTAAAGGGATATATAGTTTTTATATCATAATAATTGAATATGAGAGCGTCTGTGAACTTAAATTTGTATTTGGCACCATAGAAAATGTTTTGTTTAATATATTTTTAATTAATAACCTGAAAAAAAGACATTTCAGCATAATAACCTTAGGCAATCAGGAGTAAAGTTCATTTAGGTATTAAACATAAAGTGTATTCTCACCAGCTAGGAGTTATAAACTTAAAATAAATAAACCTTCGTTTTCCGCTCCAAAGTACCATCACCAATTGTTTTTAAATTGTTTCTTTTTCGATTGATTTATTTATAAGATAATTACAAGTGTGTGTCATATCTCAATCATATGGCATGAATACATGAGTCATATGACTATCGAAAACACTGCAAACTTTTTCATCTATTATAAAAGTAATACTGATATGAAAGTAGTTCCTATTTCAAGGGCAAAGCTAGAACCTACAAGAAGGTTAATTAAGAAAAAAATCAATATTATTTTAATGTACAAATACCATTATAATGTAAAATGAGTGAGCAACCATTTGTTGTATAATAATATTATTATAATTATTTATTAGCGTATATTTTTTTATGTTTTGGAGATTTTTTTATGATTTGGAAATAACGTTTAACAGCTTTGAAAAAACCAGTTAATCATAAAAAAATATAAATAGAAAAAATACATACAAATATATATAGAAACAATACACAGTAAGACACCTTGATATACTTATATGTACTTCAATTTCAATGGTATGTGAATGTCTTTTTTTCAGGTTATTTATTAAAAATATATTATACAAAACATGTTCCATGGTGCCAAATACAAATTTAAGTTCACAGACACTCTCATATTCAATTATTATGATATAAAAACTATACATCCCTTTAGCTACTTCTCTCAACTCTTGCTAGGACTCGTGATGAAGGTATATTCTAACACAATTAATTGCTTTCTGAAGTGGAGCTGGATTTACTTCACTGATTCTTCCTTCATATTTCATCCAGGTCAATTACGGTCTAATTAGGATAAAAAAATCTCATCACACAATCACAGACTGTAAATTATATAGTTTATAATTATGTATATCTAAATAATTTACTTGTTTTACTACGCATACATTACTTAGTGTTGTATACTGTTTTACTTAGTTACTAGATGTACTAGAATGTACACTAAATTTCTTAGTGTACATTAGTTAGTGAATTTAAAACATCGTTTTAATGTTCACAAAAAAGAATATTTATGTTAAAACTATGTGAAATAATTATTTAAAACTTTAATGTTAAACAAGTATTGTCATGTGTAATAAACTCAAAATAAAGTTATATATAAAGTGGTTTCTTAATTTATATTCATATATTATCTTGAAACCTGTTTACAGCTTCCAAATCATGTTGGTAGTGTTTACTATAGAATCATATCGGTTAGGAATTGCCAACATTGGATTGTCGTAATCCGTTTCATTCTGTGATCTCTCCAGGCCAACTTTGTTTTCATATATTTTACTGGATTGTTAAAATTGCTTTACAGTTCATATATGACATGACAGTAAATTTTAAAAAATGTCGGCCAATAATAAATTGAGAATTTTCAGATCAATTAAATTACAATGATACAATTCTAAAACTGTATCACTGTAATTCTAGTCCATTGGGAGCTGACATTTTTATTTCACTTGTCCCATTACAATTTTACCGATTCGCCTGGACAATATCGTCTTGATATCTAATCCCATCGATTTTATTCCCCCACATTACCCGTGTATTTCAGGGAGTTTATGGGATATTTCATTGTAAGAAGACCTTTAAATAGACCCTTACAGTTCTCAAACTATCTTTTTGTAACGACCACAAATCACCACAACTAATGATGCTTCAACTCTTGAAAAGCTCTTTTTTCAAATTAAAAATGTTGCTGGCTTCATATAAAAAATAAAAACACTACAAGCTTAATCATCACATAGCGTGTTATCCACTGACGTTGGAGTGAGATAAAAAATGTAGTAAATACCTAATACTAAGGCATAACAATGTTTTTTGTTTTTTTCAGAATGAAAACGTTCATATTGCCATATGTCTAAGATTTATGATCAGATGTGTCCGGTGAAAATGAATAAATAAGAAATTGATTTAGTGTAACAATGAACACAGAAAATACTTTAAAATGTTACTTTCATTATTTGAAAACAAATAACATTTTTCCACAAAACAACCTAAGAATTATTAAACTTAACGAATTCTGATTTATATGTACATCAGTATGATTTTATGGACAGCAAATGGTCTCGTACCTTTGATATAATAAATACAACCATTCATAATACAACTTTGAATCATAATACAACCATTTTTCATGAACTTTTGGATATAACACTTTAAATAGTATTTTTGAAGTTTCTAAAGTTACATAAAGTGCATTTTATCATTGTAGTGTTTCGAAGATAGGTCGGTAGCGTAGTTGGTTCAATCCCAGCTTCAAGTGCTAATGGGTCTCAGTTCGATCCCAATCAGAGTCAATACATTTTGAGAAGGATCAGCTGATAACCACCCGTTGTTAATTTGTCATTAGGCTATTAATTAATAACACTTTCTAAGGAATAGTCAGCCTTAGTTTGTAACAATAACTACATTCGCTCATTTATACTCATTCGAAATCCATATTCGCCTATATCGTCATATGAATAAATAAAAAGACAATATGACAAGTTTTATTGATTTCTACTATATTTGTTTTATGGGATGAAGGTCGACTCTTAAAAATGAAGCTCTGAAAACATAGTAAAAAAAATACAAAGTATAATAAGAAAGACAGCACAAGAGCGGTGATTGAGGAGTACCTAGAGCACACAAGCGGAACACCCTTTCAAGAGGATCCATTTATTTTATAATTAAACATGACATTTTCTTGAATATGTTAGGCTTATGAACTTCTCTAAACAAATATTGATGGTATTTTAGTAAACTATCCAAGGTAACTCAAAACATATTGTTTTTTTCTTTTTTTACAATTTACTGTACAACCAACGTACCTTTATATTTTATTCTTACTATTACTATTGTATTGCAAACTAGTAGCTTGTAGGGGCAAAAGCCCATAAATAACTAGAATAAAAATGTAGGCGCTAAATATTTAATGTATAATACTTAATTATTAATATTTTTGTAAAACTCATCATCATATATTAATAAGGTATTATTTTTGTCCTTAACTTCGCTGTACAATATATTTTTTGTGTAAGAATTGTTTATTTTTTTTTTGGTTGTCTTTCAATAAACTGTTTAATTTCGTCCGGGGGTTTTACTCTACTAAATGCAACATAAAGTTGTCCATGTTTACATGTTTAAACACTGGTTTGTTCAGGTAAACACGAGATTTTTATAGGTTTGGCCTTGTGCCTTGTTAACTAGGGTATAAAACATTAACAGCTGGAATATTTAATTTGTCTTATTGACAGCTGGACTCATTTAATCCAAACAAAAGTTAGAAACCTTCTCCACATAAGATTAACATGGGAACTTTGAAGGCCAATGGGGCCGAACTCTTAAGGCGAATTGCAAAACTTTTATTTTTCCCGCCATCTAGAACATTACGAAATTACAATATATAGATGATAAGCCCAAGGATTTTTGTGCTCTTAATATGTAGGTACATTCCTTTTTGTAAGTCAACAACCTCTTAGAGTCATTAAAATTCTCAATATTTTAAGCAGCTCCAAAAAGAATTATGGTAAAAAAACATAAATTGTAATTAATTGAAAAGGTAGGCCTATTAATAATAACAACTGAATTGGTTTGTAGGGTGTACAGAACTATGTAAAAAGAATCGTGTTATTTTATCTATAGAGGCAGGAAGAGATTTGGTCCTGGAGAAACGTCTCTTACTCCGAGTGTTTACGCATGAGAAAGTCCTGAGAGTAGATATGGCTTCGCTCCAGAAAGCACAATTGTGTTCCTTACCTCAACAACCTATATATGTATTCTGCAGATGTTGGATGTTTGAATTACTATCTAAGGTGTTTTTTATAATCATATTTTTAATAAAACCGTCATCTCAACAATAGAATTTTAATTTTACTATTGTTCTTGCCTCTTACTTTGTACTATTTTTTTTCAATTAAGTAATAGTAACGTACGAGTGTTTTGTGTGACTCCAATGACTAAAGATACTAGTTTCATTTTATGTATGGTCTGGTATTTCATAAGTGCTGATTCCTCGTGATTCCATATTAAAATTTAATGGGCTCCCTCAATATAACACTTATTTAATACTCAAGTCTAATTTTGTTATTTAATTTCTAATATTTTTTACTCATAGATAATGCCTTTTAATCACCATGAAAAAACCCACAAATGTCAATCTCGACTCTTCTTCTCTTCTCTCAAATTGTGCTCTTACAAAAACTACACTTTAAGATATAGCTGATAGTTCTCTAACATCATAGGGGGCCTACATTTTTTCAAACAAAATGTTTAAATAACTCTCTTTTGAATCCCAAGACAATAGCAGGAAACTTGCCTATAAGATTAAGGTACTATTAAAAAAAGTTACAGTGCATATAAAATATACATATATTTTATATGCACTGTAACTTTTATATGCATTGTAAAACATGTTTTAAAGATAAGTAAATCATGTTATTTTACTTCTGATAATAGTAGAATGTAAATTTCTGGTTTAGTTTTACAGTACATCAAACAAAGTTTCACAGCTGTAGACTCTAGTGCAAGAAGCGCAGTGGAAGTGGATGCAATTATATCGGCTTTAACTGAGAATTGAGTCAGCTAAGGTTAAACTCGGCTTACAAAACCTATTACCTACTGACAAGCTACGCAAATTGTACATTCATCCCTCATAAGTAAGTGCACTTTGAATGGAGTTGGATGAATTTTTTAAATACGCTTCAAATAAAAAACTAACTTTCCTGTTATATTCAAAATGAAAATATCATGATGTTGAGAAATATTTCAAGGACAATTTATATTGCAATTTATTTATCAACATTTAAATATGATGCTTCGTTTCTTTACCATGAATTTCATATTAAAAATAATAACAATTAATTTGTTATGCTGATTCACTTACTATAATTGTGTAAGACAGGATCACTAGAAAAAAAAAAAAAAAAAAAAAAAAAAAAAAACTATTTTATAGCCTACTTTTTAGAACTTTGGATGCAGTATTATAAGAGTATTGGAAAACTAAATTATTTGGTTTCTATAATCTGCATATACCAAATGTTTTTATTCACATTATATTCTATTATTAACAAATGCTTCAGACTTTTTAGTAAAAATATATGGAAATACTCACGATTTCAGTAAAAATATCGTCCCACCCTCTGTACGTGTATGGGTGGGCGGGTGGGCAGTACCTATGTACGTGCATGGGTGGGTGTGTCAGTACCACTATACGTGCATGGGTGGGCGGGTGGATCAGTACCACTGTACGTGTGTGGGTGGGCGGGTGGATCAGTACCACTGTACGTGTATGGGTGGGCGGGTGGATCAGTACCACTGTACGTGTATGGGTGGGCGTCTGGGACAGTATCATGGTTGTAAGATGGGCGGTGAGATAAAACAGTTAAATTTCCTCCCTTAATACACGTCTCCGAGATATAAATGGATACTGTTCATTAATCTGATAATTATAAATATTTTCTGTTGGTATAGTTTTATCTTTGTTATTATTGGAATTGAGGTAGTGCGTACTGATATTATATGTGAGAGCTGATAAATGTATTCTCATCAGGAGTTATTGAGGATGACAACCCAAGATGTAAGGGTGGGGTAGGGTGGTTAGTTATTATTAGCTCTGTGAAGTGACAGTCGATTTATCCACCTACAGCCACTGACAGTTTGAAGCATCGAGTCTTTCACTAGGTTTGAGTTTCTCTAACGACAATGTTTACCACGGTGTGATAAGGGTTGTTTACGTCACTGGAGCCTCTCCGTTGCCAAGTAACTGGTATGTGCCTCACACTGTAAACACGTTTTACTCTCCAAAGTCGTCATCCTACTTTAGAACTTTTAATGCAGTATTATAAGAGTATTTACGTTAAGTTCTTATGTTTAATATAAGTTTATTTCTAATATTTTACAACATAACTTTAATATAATTTTCGACAGGGTTGACATACTCTTTAGATAAATGGTTGCGTTATATTTACGATTAGAGTGTCTCAGTGTATTTTTCATCAACCGTGAAGATATTAGGATGGATGCAGGTAAAGCAGGCTTGTAAATATATCTCCCTAATTAGGTTGTAAATAATTTACTAAAATTTATTAAATTTAATTTATTAAAATTAAATAAATCTAATTACACACTGGAGGAGGCTACATTGAGTGTTTCCTTAGTGAAAAAAAAAAACATTCTGAGGCTATTATGTTAAAACAGCCAGACAATACCATGGTGAATGCAGAACACTTAATTATATTAAACAATTAGATTAATTTAAAGTTAATATCCTATGCACTTCGGATCCAATGTTAATGAATTAAATAAAAAAAAACGAAAATTTTGATTAATGTTAAAATGTATCAACGTATTGGTTGTTCACTACATATTTACTTAAGTACTCTTAAATCCAAGGTTCACATTTTCAAACAGTTCATTCACAGGTCAGAAGGTGAATTCCAATTTTTATTTGATAATATTGGAATGAAATCTTTAAAAACGTTTGATTATACTTAATATACCTTATATATTTAATATGCCTTGTAATTGTTTTTAAATAATAGCTAAACTTTGTTTGCAATTTTACTGCTCTTGTTTATGGATTGAAAATGGAGTGAAGTAAAACAAATTTCCAAGAATATCTCTAAGTTTATTTCCACAATTTTCGATACCTGCAGATTTTATTCAGTACTCTAATACTTATAAGAGATGAAGAGTGCAAAAACATCAGACGTTTATCATTGTTACTGGCTAAATTACAGCGAGTATAAATACAAATTATTATTAATTATTAAAACATTTTGTTTGGTAGTAGAAATGGTAAATGTGTTCTTCTCATATAAATAATTATACTAAGCATACACCAACTAATGTTATTCAATAACACTGATATCATATGAGAGGGTTCGTGTTTTAAGCAGGTCAGTGAGCGCCATAAACGTCATGGCTGCTTGATATCCGAGATAGGAGCTTTAGCGTGAAATAGGATCTGGGATCTACTGTCTTTGCAGACTGAAATAGCAGTCTCGTTCACAAGAATTTTGATTATCTGAATTTTCTAAAATTCACAAAACCAGTTGCTCTTTGCTTTGTTCCACGTTTAAAAAAATATATATTTAATATACTAATTGAAATAATGACTTCTGTGTTTTGTAATCCTACAGTAAACTTCAATTGTTAGTCAAATTATGTAAGATTGGTGGATTGGGTTAGTTTTACTGAACCAATTCATTATCTTCCTGTACTCTGGACGATTAACAAGGAAATATTAACAATGCATTCTAAAGTTCACTTTTCTGACAAGAAGCCTACAGAACAAAAATAAAAACAAGACACGTGTGATTGTTACAAGCCCCAACATAAAATCTACTGAAGGAGCTCTTAATTTGGGATTCGGGGGTACACTATACTGAGAGATGAATTCCAAGTTACAGGACAGATGAAGGTAAATTAAAGTAGTGTTACCATAGTCAAATATATAAGATACTTTTCGAATGAATTTTAAAGAACTACGTGACAATCACTAAGACAATTTATGGTGTTGTATTTTTAAATATAGCAAACGGCAATACTAGATGAAAGTATGCGCAAGAAAACAACCACATTACGTAGTTTGAATTCAATAAATTTTGTATTCAATAAATTTGAAAAAAAAACAACACTTACAAAAGTTGATATATCTGTTTCATTTATCAAACTATTGATGGTTCAATTTTATTTTGTAATTATTATAACAAGGTAAAGTTATCACTGTAAAAATGTATAAAACTAGTTATTGAATAATATCAATAATATTAGTATTTTATAAAATTAAATTTTGTTATAGAAAGGATATACTGTATTTCTTACTGTTATGCCAATTAGTTTCCAGTAAACCTCTTAAACAATTTAAGAAGTTTAAAAAGATTACTGACAACTACTTATTTTGCCGTTTTAAAAGGAAAAATTAAAAATTAACAAAACAAAGAAACTAAATAAATATTGATCTAAAATATGAACTCTTAAATAGTATTTTAATCAATAATTATGATTATTGTGGATAATATATAATTACTTGGTCTAAAGTACAATTTCACAGTATTTCAATCACTATCTTTTTTATTTTGACATATTTCGCATAAAAATCGGTCAATGATATTTCTCATCTATTTATCCTTTCTCTCCATATTTACTATCTTTTTCTCTGAAATTAATATTTTACTGTTTTTAAAACTAGGCCTAATTAGTTTAGAAAACTTAAAACGACTAGGTATAAAAAAATAAATACATAAAATATTACCAGGAAAACTAAATTATTTGGTTTCTATAATCTGCATATACCAAATGATTTCCTTCACATTATATTCTACTATTAACAGATGTTTCAGACTCGTTAGTTAAAAATATACCTAAATACTCACGATTTCAGTATAAATATCGTCATAATTATAAATATTTTCAGTTGCTATAGTTTTATCATTGTTATTATTGGAATTGAGGTAGTGCGTACTGATATTATATGTGAGAGCTGATAAATGTATTCTCATCAGGAGTTATTGAGGATGACAGCCCAAGATGTAAGGGTGGGGTGGGGTGGTTAGTTATTATTAGCTCTGTGAAGTGACAGCCGATTTATCCACCTACAGCCACTGACAGTTTGAAGCATCGAGCCTTTCACTAGGTTTGAGTTTCTCTAACGACAATGTTTACCACGGTGGGATAAGGGTTGTTTACGTCACTGGAGCCTCTCCGTTGCCAAGTAACTGATATGTGCCTCACACTGTAAACACGTTTTACTGTCCAAGGTCGTCAAATATGTGGACTTCGTGCTCAGTCGTTTTAATGCAAGCTGCGAGCACAACATTCAAATATTTTTTATTCTAAAAATAAGTTAGTACTCACCGATTGTAGAGATATAGGTGAATATGAGGGGTGAATGCGTATGATGAATTTATATAAACGAATGTAGTCATTGATAATATGAAAGGTAGACTGTTTCTTAGAAAAAGCCATTTATTAAAGTTTTAATAGCAAATATAGGACATACAGCTTTACGTGGAATCAGAATAACGTAGAATAAGTCGAGTTTTCAGCTAACTGACAAGTCTGAAACTCACATTCACATAATACGGGTATTGACTACACGGACACCCGAGACTTTCTAATAGTGTCCACGCCAATTGTAATAGTGGCCTCCAGGTCGTTTGCTGATATTCTGTTACCTTTCTTTTCAATACTAACACTATCATGCCACTTAAAATGTCCTAAAAACTGCTAAAGTTATAACTGTGATAAGTAAATGTTATTTATAGTGGCATCAGAAAATGTACATAGATACAAAACATATATTTCGATTTTTATCAACTTATAAAATTATCCGAAAACATAAATAAATTAATTATAATACCTTGTGATTTTTAAACTTAGTAATATTGCAGATATAGTAAAGACACATATCTTAGACTAAAAACTATTACTTTAATTTTTTTTTTTTTTGTTTTTCTTAGAAAATGTCTGGGAAGTAAGTTAATAATCTATAAATATAATTACAAAAAGATGGATCCAAACAATAGTGCAATAGTGCTATACTTAAGTTGTGTTTAATCTATACTTCCAGTGTTTATTGTTTTTTTTTTGTTTTTGTTTTATTGTTATTATTTTGTTAGTTTATTGTTAAACTCAAATAGTTCAACCGTTGACAATTAACTGCACATATTATGATAATTTATGGCCTACATCTAGTGAAGGAAAGTGGATATGATAAACTAGTTTCTATATAAAGTCACAAGTACTCAGACCTTTCATCTTCAGCCCTTAGTTATCCAATATCCAATTTTATCCAAATTTACTTAAAGTCGGAGGTTCCTAAAAGGGTCCTAAATTGGGAAGGAGACATTTTTTCGTTTGAAGTACCATTCATAGAATTCATCTAATAGCTGCATATTTGATGTGTCCATTGAACCGTTCGGAATGAATAACAAGGAACAGCCAAAGCTTGGATGATCGATGTTTCCAGTTTTGTCATCTACCGTCTACAGATAGCTCTTACCTGTCGGTTTATTTATCATTCCCATACAACGTAGAACATATATACCATTAAGGTAAAACTATCAAGATCGTACCCTAGGTTTAAACAAATTTTGTAAGATTCAGGAAAACAATTTAAAAATCTAACAAACTAAGAATAATCTACTGTGGTAAACCTATTTAGATCAAGAATAAAGAAGGATTGAGTGAACACAATAATCATTCAACCAAACAGACCTAAACCTGTCCATCATTGATTGTATCCTCTTGAACGCTACGTGACCCAGACGTAACTACGACCACATTCATGAAGGATATTGTAAGGTCAATTTAAATATTACAAAATATCCTCGAAAGCACTATATGATCTGACTATATGATAGAAAAACCTCCAGATCATAACACTGGCTTGCAAAGCAAGAACGTTTCTCTCAGAATCAAGAACCTCTGAACTTTACCAATCATGTCTCCGATGATCAACGACTTGATTTGAAGGATATACATAAAAAAAGAAAAATATATACATTTTATATTATCTTCAACTGTAATCTGACAGTTAGTGTTATAAATGTTTATGCTTTTACTGTAAAACTGTACTAATTGAAGGGATCACTCTCCTAGTATGAGGTGTTTATAAATAACTTTAAACTACTGTGAAATAAATTTGCAAATGTACCTTTTTTATCTTACAATAGTACATTTATAATGAAACCTTGAAGGTTGTATATGTTTGTATGATTCAAAAAAATAATTTTAAATTGTAGGCCTTTATAATTTATAGTTCAAATAGATTATCTAAAATTTTGGATCACGATACATACGAAAATGTTAAAGTTATAATAAATTTAAAACTAGGTTTCACTCTCAACATTGAAAAATATATTATCTGTATGATTTTCAGAATGTTATATTTTTGTAGTGGGAGTAGTACAATAAACGATAAACGCACAATAGTTTAAATCTAACTCCTGCTCTCCCCAAATGTCTGTTCCATTTACTGACAGATGAATATCACTTGGAATGAGTATGTACAAATTTCCCTCTGTATTAAAGACAAATTTTATTAAAAATATTATTAAATAACAGAGAACGAAACGTAGATCAAAAACATCACAACCAGCATATCACTTGCAGCAGCTAAACATTTGAAAACACAAAAAGTTAATTTTTGTAGATAGTATAAGCTTGTGACGTTAAGTCCCGATCATCCCAATAGCCTAGGGCTGTGGATAATTTGACTGATGGGAGAAACTATTAGCAGTGAGATTTATATAATATGACATATTAAGTCTTTTTTCCCTGAGCAATGGTCTTGTGAAGGCGTATAACGTTAAAAATGAAACAGTTAAATGACTGCCAAGAAAATCATTATTGATTAATAAATGGAAGGAACGTTCTGCTCAAGTTCATTTATCAAGTTGTATCAGAGGAAACACGATCTGACTTCAACAGGTTGACCCAATCATCTGATCCAATTTCGCCTACACATTTCCTCTTTGCGTTATTTTTAGGGTTCTTCTGCCTTTTAGAGCATTTTATTGCAAGATACATAATTTAATAAATTATTAACCTACTGAAATTATATTGTAACATATGAACACAACATTTTGCCAAGATTAAAAACAAACAATTATTTTAGGTCTTAACTGATTAGACAAATAAATTGATTTTCTATGTTAAGTTGTGTCGGCTCCTTAAACTACACAAAGGAAAAACATAAATAACACTTTAGATAACTATATTCTGTATACTAGGAAGATAATTTTAATAAATCATTCAGAAATAAAAATGCTTATGAATAATTTTTAGTGTCACTAGACTTAACCAGATGCCAACAAAACTCAACGTACTCCTTTTACTGAGGTAAATGGGGCGTTTTCCAAGATAAATGGCCTGCTACAACTCAAACCGGAAGTACCTTATTTCCATTTCCTTAAGTTTCCAAGCGAGATAAAAATGTGCGCGCATTAAAACTATTTGTAATGCACTAGAGCATATTAAAGGAGAGAAATATTTTGTTAATATTGCTTTTCCTAGTGAAGATGTTTATATTATATAAACGTGTTCCCATGATAATATGACAAAATAATCTGGACCCTTGAAAATACCGTCGAGTGTAGAAAAATTGAATTACAAACGGGACGGCGATATTTTGGTAAAACGAAACGAATTATCATATATTCTTGAGTATCATTATTGTGACATACTTTCAAATAAAAAATGGGGTGTATTTTTGTAATTAAAGTACTTTCATAATTCTTGTGGTTAAATTGTGGCACTAACCTAGATAACAATTATTGTATTCAACTATTCTACTTACGTATTAATAGCTAAATTATTAATCCCACAAACCACATACATACGACATGATAACCCACCCACACAAGTAAGCCGTCCATGACCATCAACACACGTTTGTCGTACGTGATTCGTCCAGACATAAGTGAATGACCAATATAGGTTTATTATCCTACAAACAAATCAACGACACTGCATGAACTATGAAACTTACGAGAAGGTAAAGCTTGATCTTCTCGTCAGTATATAAAAAAGTGTAATTGCAGAATTCTATTCCATCATATAAGAATCCGATTACACATAAAATACAATTAATTTTATTTTACTACTCATTTGAAAACACACACCGTTTCCAAAGGTATTGAAATCCAAAATTTAAACCCTGATACTTCATAATAACTCGTATTAAGGGACTGATGTCATCTATAAATATAATTACTATAAAAATGTATCTACAGTTAAATGACATTTCCTTATATTTTGTTAAATCTGGGATTTGGTAAAAATAATTAAAATATTATGTTTTTAATAGTTCAAAAAATCTTTTAATTTTTACTCAGTGTATTCTGATGAATGTGATATTTATAAAAAAAAATATTTATTCTGAATCATGTCGAGTATGAACTTGTAAATGGTTTCCGGGAGATAAATGAAGGTAAATTAACAAAATACATCCTTGAAGCCACTTCCTGACTAACCTTGTTCACGTTTGTAAACAGAAAAAAATTAAATAAATGAAAAAATCATCTCTTCCTTTATTAGAATGGCTACTTTCAAAATCGAACCATACATAGATAAATAAGACAAAACTACAAAGAGATATATAAGCACTGTTGAGTTAATTAAGCACACTGGGAAACCTATATGATATAATATGTAAATCAACAGCAATACTGACAGAGTTTTGACGGGAGCCGGTATTAAACTGGTTCCTACCAGCCGGGTCTTGCTGCTGAACACGGGAACAAAGAATGACATACCTGTTTGGCTCAATATCTGAGTGCATTCTTTGCAGCTATTATGAAAAAGGTTATTAGTGAACAACAGTGAGACTAATTTTCACTGTCGTTTATTAGCAAATAGGTTTATAGTTAGAATATCATGTTTCTTATTACTTTTAGATTTTATTTGATGTTATTTGTATCGTCATTTCTTTGTTACATGCATATCGTTGATTTCATTTATTTTTTGTTTTTGTTAGTTAAATTTTTCATAGTCTATATAGTATTTAATATTGTTTATTTATTGCCGATTTATAGTATATTTGTTTTATATAGTTATGTATATTATTTATTTATTTATTCCATTGTGTTTATTGCAGTTAGATTTTATTTGTTGTTATTTGTAACGTTATTTATTTGGATTATACAAATGTTACATGCACATAATTGATTTAATTTGTTTTTGTTTTTATTTATTTGTTTGTTGAATTGTTCATAGTCTATATAGTATTTAATGTTACTTATTTACTGCCGGTTTATTGTATATTTATATTATATAGTTATGTATATTTTTTATTTATTTGTTTCCATTGTGTTAGTGTTTAGTGCTTTGAGGCTTATATGTAGTTAGGAATGCCAGTCGTGGTCCAGGAGGAAGTTTTAAACAATCAAACAATCTATTGCTATGAATACCAAAATAAAATGAACATTAAGACTACTGATATTACAAAATTTACATTTTTGAAAAAAATTGGTATTTATAGTAAATAACGAATGTTATTCGATTTCCTTTGACTATGTTTCCTTGGTGCGTATTGATTTGTTTATTTATTTTTGTTTTGTTTGTTTTTACTTTAAGATTATCTATATATTAAAGATATTTTATTATGAACAAATTAGTTGATCTCTCAAATAGCTATATGCTAGAGAGATTAAAAAAGACACTGCAATGTAAAAATAAATTTAAGAAACAATAAATGATTTTGAATTGAATTGAAAAAAAAAGTTGGACAGGCTGTATACCTTATTAGAACATAAGTAATGTGAATTCTTAAATCCAATGATATCCAAATGAGTAAAGTGCTTCCTCCAGTGAAATGCTGAGAAAAGCTAAGTTGTTCTATCATTACTATCATTAAACGTTTTACAGTTGCTACACATTCAAGGTTTTACCACATTTTCTGGGAACTAAATAATTGTTTACAAAGCTAAAATATAAAGAAGCTAATTATGTTTACTTTTTATCTTTATTGTTAATTTCATTACTTGACTTACTAAATTTGTGTTATATTCCTACAAACTGTATACTTTCTATTGTTAAAATGAATAAATAATATTCTTCAACCTTAGGCTAATTTGTTTGATATTTAGAATCTAGGTTGTTTCGTATGCAAGACGTATTGATAAATAAGCAATGTTTAAAACAAGATACTGTTAGTTTATTTTTAGTTAGCAGTTATTGGGCATTTCAAATTCAAATTCAAAATTCAAATTCCACGACTTATTGATGGTACCAATAGTAAAACTGTTCGTTTAAATACTACGCATGTTCACACAGATTCTTGGAACTGCCACATTGAGACTAAAAGTTAAATTATTAATCATGTTTGTGAATTCTTGGCAGAGCCACATTGTTAATATTACCAGACGTGGTTGCTCAAGAATTTTGAGATTTCAGTTTCACAAAATAATTATTTTTGTTCAATTTTTCATCGTACGTTTCAGACATGAAGTAAAATTATCGAGATGAACACAGTACATCAAATCTTCTTTCGAAATTACACTTTTTCTAGCAATAAGAACATTAAATTTACAAAATAAAAATTTTAGTCTTGTCAGCTGATGTCTGAATACATATTTACTAAGAAAAGTTGCCAATAAAACATGTTATTTATATTAATTTTCCACTAAGGGATTTAAGGTAAATTTGGCTTAATTAGTAAGCTTCAACCGTTTCAAATTATTTAATCTTTGTTCTTTTCTGCAGTAATTTTTTATTCAATTTTCTGAGATTTATTCATGTTAGCTATCCGTTAACAATAAGAATGAATATGGATATCCGTAATGCCAAATTGAGGCCTCAATTAGAGGCCTGACATTTTGATTATTATAATAGGATATTTTTTTATTAGGCAAAAAGAATCAAAGATTAGTTTTTCAAACGGCTTCATCAGAAAGTTAAATCATTATTTAGCACTTCTATAGCATCATTTTTTGGTTGTCTTATCATTAACTAGAAAAATATCTATGGTTTTCAATTTTACTAGTACAGTTTCGATTATGAGTGGCTTAGGTAATATGTTTATAAATACATACTACTTTTCACGAAATACTTGCCACAGAAAGCAAACAGAATTTACGTCAGAGGACCAACATCATTACAACACTAAGTTTATAGTTAAGACATAATAGGATGCATCTAAAGTGCCACCCGAGCGAGGCACTTCAGCTATAAACTATGAAATAGCTCCAGAAATGCTTCATTGTCGAGGAATGAATGTCGAAACATTACAAGATTGCAAGTTTATAGTTAAGGCATAATAGGGAGCATCTAAAGTGCCACGGGAGCTAGGCACTTAAGCTATAAACTTTGAAATAGCTCCAGAAATTCTTCATTGTTGAGGAATGGATGTCGGAACACTACAAGGTTGCAAGTTTATAGTTAAGGCATACTAGGACGCATCTAAAGTGCCACGGGAGCTAGGCACTTCAGCTATAAACTTTGAAATAGCTCTAGACAAGCTTCAATGTCGAGGGATGAATGTCGGTACGATCAAAACTCTTTAAGTTCACTCTATGTGCATTAAATAGTGATATCCAGTCTCCCGAGTTGAATTAACAAATTTAATAGTATTAGATATAAACATTTTATATCTAAAATCATTTAACTTAAATCTAACTATAATTTTTATATTGAACATATTGGTCAAATATAAATACACGATTAGTAGAAAAATATTTTGAAATTACAAAAAGGGAAACCATCTTGTCCTCAAATTTATATTTGTCAATTTTCTTCAGCCATCATTTAAATATCTAAAAAAATACACTTTAAGTACTGGATACCACTCTATAAACCTAAATAGTTTGCAATAATATTCATTAAAAAACAATTGTTATATGTAAAACATAAGATTAAATACTAACATTACTTGTGTTTTTTAATATTTCATTTGTCATGGATAATGAAATGTATTACTTTTTACTATGGGAAATAAATTATAAATTTAAAGTGAATCTATTAGTTCCACTATAGGAGACCAAATTAATTGAAAAATGTTAGTCAATCGAAAAAAGGGAAAAAATAGAAAACACACCATCGAGGTTTAAATAGACTACGTGTTGCACACGGGTGCAGTGTTTGAACAGTCTTGTTCGAGTAGCAGGCAGTAGAGCTAATCTAATCGAATCAACTTTCTTAATGGCAGTGTTACAGTTAGTGTGCAGAGAGGGTGTTCTATTGATTATTTGTTGTAGATTTACCCTCTTTTAGATAGTGATTTGATACACGTGTATCCAGTATATGAAATTAAAATGGCAGTCTCTCTAATTGTATGTTAGTAATTGGTTTTATTTATTTATTTATTATTTTTTTTATATATAGGAGTCTTCGTGCCTCGTAGCGACGTAGTATAATTTATTTTAACGAGAGACTGATCTCCTCTTTAACTTTACAGTACCCATCTCCCATAGACTAGGATGTGTGCACTAGGATGTGTTAAGAGTAAGAGGAGAACTAGTGCAGTACAAGGTGAACACACAGTCAAGGCCACGATCTATAACTCAGGTACAAAGTCCTTACGCCTCAGACCACTTGGTCATCATTGAACCTCAGACTGCGGCTACAAATAGTCGCTGGCAGTAAACTGTAAAATGTAGCGTAATTTTAGGTTGCATTTATATAATGGAGGCGCTAGAGCAAACGTGTCTACTCCATGTGGCCATTTCCATGTATATCAAGGCACCCTAAAACTACGCTACGTTTTACGGCTTACTACGAGATTTTAGCACGTGTTGCCACACCTTAATGTAATGTTTTGTTTATTTACGTTTTATTTACGCCCTCTTGTAAAGTGTTTCGTACTTTATTACAGCGTGCGTCTTTTCGATCTTAAAGCTGACTGGCTGCCTACTTTTATCTTTCCTTTTCTAAGTTTTTCATTGGTCTTTTACAGTTTGTAGTTAGGTAACGTGCTTTCTGATTCCTCTTTAGAGAAGATTGTCTTTTTTCACCCAGCGGAAAATTTTTTAAATAAAATTGCATTTTAACGCCTTATGTATGGATTCATTTCTTTAAGAATTAAATGTTAAGGTTCCCATGTGTACGTTTTAATAATCATAATTATAGCCAGTTATTTTTCTTGTTTTTAATGTTCAAGTCCATATGCATATACCTAATTTTTTAACAATATATTATTGAATTTCCCAATATATCTAGCTCAATATAATGTAGATTTAATTAAATTTAAATAATCAAAGTTTTAGTTATATTTTAATGCTATGAAATTTTGGTTTTATTGCTGTATAAATGTTAGCAGTTTTCAGTAGAAACGTTGCTGTTAATGTTATGCTTTATTTTCAATGGGTGTTTATATCGATCGGGAGCTCACACAAGAGTGTAAGGTTTTCTTTCATACTGAAAAAGTTCTATCTAAAAGCATACACTGTTAAATTCAAGAATATCTTATTTTAACTGCAATTAAATATCTTTTTAGAGATAGAATACAATGATTATCAAAATAATGCAAATCAACCATGTGCACATACTTATTTACAAACAGTTAAAGGTATATAAAGGGCCGCTAGGCGCAGAAACTTCCCACGCGCGCGCGCGCGCGCGCGCACGCACACACACACACACACACACACACACACACACACACACACACACACACACACACACACACACACACACACACACACACACACAATATTACTTATACTTATACTTACAAAAACAAACAACTAATTGTGTCTACCTAAATCTGAATTAATTTAAGCAAAGCTGTGAGTGGCATAGAAGCAAAAATGTGTAATACTAATATTTTAACAAGGTTGAGATTAACGCTATCAACAGTCTTGTAAAACTTGACTGTGTAATTTGATGTAACATGAGACGTTTTTCCACTTTAAATTATTGTAATCTTAGTGAAGATTTTTTCATAAAACCTTCATGACTAGTTATTTTTTAATGTATTAATTCTAAATTAAGGAGTTGTCAAAAGTCATGTATACTTTTTTTGTAAATACTACAAGTTAAAAATAAGGGTTTTCATACGTTTTTTTTCACTTAGAAGGATGTGCTTTATATATTTCACAAGTTATAACATAATCAGTGTGTAAAAATATTGAAAAATATTCGTTAGTATGTTGAGATAACGGAGTCTTCCCAGAATAATTTTCATCTGACATTCGTAAAAACGTTACTGTCATGAAGAATGTCATCATAAAATAAAAGTCTTGATTGCAACGCTTTTACAAAAATGTTCACAAACAGCTGACTAAAAAAGGAAGTATAGAAAGGCAGGAAGGAAGCATTATTAGTCCCTCGAGTTTCCCTGACTTAACTTTCGTAAATAAGCTAAAACCTTCATTTCGAGAAGATCTCAAGGGAGCAGTAAGGTAGGGTTATTTACGTACGACTCAGACCTAAGTTAGTTAGCTTTGTGCAGATGGAAGTGAGCTTGACGTCAGGTCCTCTGTTCTACAATACACTGACATGTTTAAACGCCTTTGGTAAATATTACAATAGAGAGGTTATGTTTGCTCGTCATAGTTAAATCCGTACCTCTCCTGTGGAAATGGGAGTCGGCTGATAAGGCGTATGTCAGATACCAATCATTTGGGTAATTACTACTAAAAGTAGTAATATAAGTGAACATCTCAGAGTACACGATATAAGTTGGAATCATGTGTGATCATTGGAATAAGACCTGAAGGTTAGTTATAATACATTATTGTCTCTAAGGCATTTTATTTATTTGTAATTACAGTTTGAATTTATATCTATCAAACTGTACTACACTGTACAACATTATTTAATTAAAATAAATGTTTATTTTCCTTTTGCTATATGTGTTTTATATAATGAAATATATTTATTTGTTTTATGGTTTAAGATGTACAGAGAACTAATTACGTTTTAATAATGTGGTGAAGCTAGAACTCACCACAATATTACAGTTTCATTAGTTTTTAATAGTCTTAAAATTATAAAATAGATTTTAAAAGTAGCCATTTGACTACCAGAAATATAATCACTTAAAAGACTTACCCAGTTACCAGCCATTTGGCCATTTACGCAACTCTTAATTATAACTGTAAAGCTGCATAACACAACAGACAATTATGTAAGTATAACAATACTAGGGGATACCCCTCATCTCGTCACTATAATTTCCCTTGTAACATCGGCCTTTTGTCTCGGTAATGCCAGTTGGTAGTAGGTTTCACCCGCTGTGCTCCTTACACAGCATTTTCTGTGACTTTAGACACTAGACATGTTAGAGTGTAATATTCTGTATGAAGTAAATCCTGATCATGCAAATTAATTTACAGTTTCTCAATCTCTTCACTTGCCTAATTATGTACTAATTGGTATAAACACCCAGAGTTTATGTTGGAAAATGTTACTTAGCATATTTCAAAAAGCCTAGTTCAAAAACTTAATTTCATCTGTGTATATTTCATAACTGATGATTTATTAAATAAAATTAAGACAATGGTTCTAATTAACTTTTAAAATAACTCGTACATTTTCCGTTAATTCACTACCACTACTTTTTCCGTTACTTTACTACCACTAATTTTAATCGCAATTATGGTTAGGTTAGGTTAGGTTAGGTGGCTATTAAAGCTGATCACAAACTGGTAAATCCAATGATTGACTTACCGCCGAATGCGCTCTCCGTGTGTAAGTTCATCGAAAGAGATAAGATAAGGCCAGCGATATCGGATTCCTAGCGGTTAAGGAATACCAAACTGGACGTAAAAATGATTGGAGAACAGTTTTTAGAGCAATAGAATATTTATAAAGAGGTAATGAATTAACGGAAACAAAAAAGGTAGTTTTAGTAAATTGGAATAAACCCCATAACTCCTTTAGAATACCATTGAAACTTTACAGACCAGTGGGGTGAAGCTCTATAGTCTAATGTGAGTAAAAATATAAAATGAAAACATTTCCCTGGGGGAAAAATACATAACTTCCCAAAATGTTAAGACAATCAAATGAATGGTGTATTAATGCATAAAGACAACCATTATAAACATGATTATTTATGTTTAGACTGATGTTACTTTATATTAGTTAAAATCTCTCACCGGGTTATTCTTGAGGCCAAAAAATGTACTTTGAGGGCTTCCCACATCCTTCAAGGTAAAAATATTTTTAAATGAATACCTCTATGCACAACAAGAATATAAAATTGGTTGGTACCTATACTGTTAAAATTGGGAAAGAATTAAGGGAAAAGCTGCGTTGAAAAAAAGAAAAAAACGGCTTCAAATATTATAAATTAGGATAAAAATGGCAATGACACGATGGATACAATTTTTAATAATACTGATTGATTTTAAACATATGCGCAAGCATTGGTTTTTTTTTAAAAGATGTAATTTTATTTTTTACATCGTTTTCAACAAGTAATAGCAGGAGACTAGATTTACCTTAGTCTCTCAAATGTTTATCGAGCATAGGCTTTTGGAATTACATGAAAAAATCCATTAGTATTGCATACTCCAATCTATGTGTAACTGTATCACATACTATTATTTTAAGTTTTGATTATTCATCTTTGAGTTAATATATTTTTACACAATCATCACTTTTGAAAATATGTAATAATATGGTAGAAAAAGAAGCAAATCCTGACAACATATTTTTATGACTTATATGATGAGCTTCAAATTTTTTTACTCAAACTTATTTTGAATTTCAACTTATTAAAAACATCTGAGTTTTTATTGAACATCTGTTTCGTGAAACCAAAAATGCCTGCGGTGGTAACATTCCAATCGCATTCCTGTTTATTTTTCAAAAACATTACAGTTATGGTCGGGAGTTTTTCCGGTTGTACTTCTTGCTACAATCCTTTATACTGTTTTAAATTCTTATTTGATTTCATTGCTATATTTTCACTAGATTTACCTTTTAATCCATAGTTACTTATTGTTGTGCCTATCGTATTCCCCAAATATTTATTGAGCTATGATTGATCTGTCCTTCCAAAGGTAATGTGTTTACAAACTCTTAATATTTAGTTAGATTTTTATTTTTAACATAATTATGGATACATATGTTAAAAATTAATGCATTTATTTTGTGAATTTCCATGAATATCATAAACATTTTTTTAAATTACATCATAAAAAACTGCAATATACATAGAGTATTTTTTAGGAAATATCTGTTTGATTTCTATATGATCATGAAAATCATTGTGGTTTAAAAAAATTAATTTGTTATAATCACTAATTTATTTACATAAATATAAAAATGAATTTGAATTTCAATCATTAAAAACGTGAATCTTGTACTATTTAAACAAAATGCTTAAATTATTTTTAATACTAGAAGCTTCCTTTATTAATAAAAATTGCACCTTATTCTTCAACCTGAAATTATACTACTATTATTTTGCAATAGCATATTTAACCCGAGATATATGGAAAAATATGATACTGCTAATCATAAGTGTTTACATATAGATCTAGGGTAATTAATAACATCATATGACGCTTTGGAGTTTCCATTTATATCAATATCTTAACTATAACATAAAACATGTGCTTTTAACAAATGGTATACATCAATAATTCGTATTTTTTTATCAATAACTGATCAAAAATGTTCAGTAATCCAACATAGTTTTTGAAATTAACCTATTAGTCTAGTAAGTTGAGACTAAAAAGGAAAGGGTGCGTATAAGTAGAGCCTAAAAGTATAATGTCACACACAAATGACAAATACAAAATTAACTCCTCATACCAGAGGCCGCAGGAGAAAAAAAACAAATAATAATGACGATAATATTACATCTAAGGGAGGAAGAAACAGAAAAAAATTACGCACTCATGCGCGCACAGACGCATACCACACATATACGCGCACAGAGACACACGCACTCACGAACGCATACACACGCACGCAACAGAAATAATAGGCCCTGTTAATTTACTAGATTAATTGTTACAGTGGCCCTTATTTTTTAGTGGTGTACCAATGAACAATGCTCACCACTTATTATAGTGACATGAAAAGGGTGAGAAAACTGGCACGCAACAGGTCTGACGGAACCTTAGAGAACCACTTGTAGGGACATTATTACACATACGTCTGATAAGTTTAGGCTGGAAGGGAAAGGGTGACAAAACTGGCACGCAACAGGTCTGACGGGACCTCAGAGAACCACTTGTAGGGACATTATTACACATACGTCTGATAAGTTTAGGCTGGAAGGGAAAGGGTGACAAAACTGGCACGCAACAGGTCTAACAGATCCTTAGAGAACAACTTGTTGTGGTGCATATTTTTTATTGGTATTACAAATGAGTCTGATGTGTCGAGAGAATGGAGGGGAAATAGTGACATAATTGGCACTCAACAGATCTGACATACTCTTCGAGAACCACTTGTTGTAGTCCATATTTTTGTTGGGCAAGTATTACAAATAAGTCTGATAAGTACAGCCTGGAAGGAAAATGGTGACAAAACTGGCACGCAACAGGTCTGACGAAACCTTAGAGAACCACTTGTAGGGACATTATTACACATACGTCTGATAATTTTAGGCTGGAAGGGAAAGGGTGACAAAACTGGCACGCAACAGGTCTGACGGGACCTTAGAGAACCACTTGTTGCAGGGACACTGATTATTTCATGGAGAAGGTGATATGGCAATGCAAAAAATGTGTTGGCCTACTAGTACTGATAATACTGTTGTATGTATACGTTTGTTTTTATTGCAATTGGTTTAATGTGATAATGATTGTATTGATTTTTCCCACGATTACCAAAGTTCCAGTTCACTCTATATTCGAACTTATTTGACTTAACTTTTTATTTGCGTAATTTCGTCGAAGTTTTTTTTATAATTCATGACTCCTACTTCTGGATATTAATACAATTACTCAATATAATTTTAATAACTTTATCTTTTTAAATATCCACTTTTAGTTGTCGACGTAATTCTAGTTTCATAGAAACCTACCACATCATCAGGTACATCCTCTGTTGGGATTCATCACATAATTAAAATTCAGACACACAATAAAAAATATATATATATATATATATATATATATATATTATATATTAAAACACTGATTACACATTTCACTGATGCGCAATTGTATTTCTGTAGCGAAGAGTGCACGTATGTTTAGGTCGGGTGGCGACTGATGTGTCCTGTATGCCACTTTCTGGTCACGTAACCCTCTCTTATTTATTGAGATAATCGTTTCTAACAACGTATTTGCCTGGGTATTTACTTTATCATTTTAGGACATTGCTGTTTTCGTACTTCACTTCTAATATATATATTTGAACATTTTCTAAGGCTGTTATTTGATATCTATTATTGCTGCATTTTTTGAGGATTGTAAGGTTGTCTTCTAATTTTGAATAACTGTGTTGGCTGTTAACTAATTAGTTTCCAAAATTGGATCTTTAGTTGATTTTTTTCTCTTTTTCTTTTTTCTTTGGGTAAATGTCCCTTATAACGTGTCCTAAACGTCCGTTGTGTTTGCCCAATATAGAACTTTGGGCTGTCAGTGCAGGCTATTTTGTAGACGCCATAGCTGTTATAGGTGTCAGATAAGAAAGGTTTGTAGTTTATTAGGTTATATAATTTATTTGTAGTTTTATATGACACTCTGTGGTTTATTTTCTTAGGATTGTTGGCGACTTTGTTGATTACTACTAGTTGTTTGCTATAAGTGTGGGTAACGAACATATTGTTATTATTTTTATTGTTTACAGTACCTTTCTTCTTCATTAATAGTTTGTCTACAATGATAAAGACAATATATCCGATGTCAACGCATATGAATTTGATTATTTTAAGTTCCTTTTGGTAGTTCTTTATTTATAGGGATGCCGTTTAGCCTGCGAATAAATGAATGAAATGCCACCATATTGTGGGATATAGGGTGGTTGCATGTATGACTTGGCTAGATTGGATTAGATTGTGGCATCTGCTGTATTCAATTTTGTTGTTATTTCTTGTTATTTTTAGGTCCAGTTAGTTCAATTGTTGTCCTGTTCTATTTCGTTAATTTGATATTCAGGTGTTTGTCAATTAAGAATTTTGTAAAAATGTATATTTGTCCAACGTTGCCTTTAAAGACGTAAAAAGCGGCGTCTGCGTAACTCTGATTAATGCAATTCTGTCTCTATGTTTCGAGCTGTCATTTATATGTTCGGCCTCAAATTAATTTAGGAACAGTTCAGCTAAAATGCTTGACAGGGGTGACACCATTTTAAACCATTCTTTCTGAAAGTAGTATTTTCCATTGTATTCAAAGTAAGTTTGTTTTGATATAATGCTCACCAAGGCTACAAGTTCAAGGATGCCTTGTTCGGTTAAGGGTTTATTAGTGAAGTTTTCTTGATTCCATGACTAAAATTCAAAAGCATTGAAAAAATTAGGATTGTATTGTTGATACTTTGAACCAGCATGAACTATGATCTAAGATATCTTTATTTTTAAATCATAATATAATCTTTAATTTTGTATTTTTATGGAATTTAAATAAACTACAAATATATAAGATGTATATGTTCGATTCGATTAATATACATTACTGATAGAACTATATTTATCTGTAAACAATATGTATTTGTCTAAAACATACTTAAAATATTGTTTAATGTAACATATTTTTATAGCCTGACTACTAACTTTTATTGCCTTTAGCTGATTATATAGTTGTTGTTCTGAAAATAAGTTCTTAATTATGAATTATTATCTTAATTGCATTTTTGCATACTCCTTATTTTAGTCATAAAATATCAAAAAGAACTTTTTAAAGTAAGACATTTATTTATGTTTTACTACCTCGTATCTTTTCGGTGATTACTGCAGATCCATATTCCAGATGATTCAGTTTTCTGAATTATTCAGTCCACAGATTTTAACTAGCCACTTGGATTATCCATTATTTTTCAAATAATGAAAATACACGTACAGCACCGTATTGTGGGTATTCACTTTTCTTGATTGTTTTCCAAGGGTCACAGATACGATACAAATTCCAGTATTTTATCTTTAATTTCAATAACACATGAACCACCAAACAAAATATATGAACATAGCAAACCTAATTAAGATTTTGAACAGACTGTACACAATATATGTAGGAGAGAGTGGTACTTAAATTCCTTCCTTTGTGAAAAATAATTTACACGTACAGTGGTATTGACCCACCCGCCCACCCATACACGTACAGTGGTATTGACCCGCCCACCCACCCATACACGTACAGAGGTATTGACCCACCCGCCTACCCATACACGTACAGAGGTATTGACCCACCCACCTACCCATACACGTCGAGTGGTATTGACCCACCAGCCTACCCATACACGTACAGAGGTATTGACCCACCCATACACGTACAGTGGTATTGACCCACCAGCCTACCCATACACGTACAGAGGTATTGACCCACCCGCCTACCCATACACGTACAGAGGTATTGACCCACCCACCTACCCATACACGTCGAGTGGTATTGACCCACCAGCCTACCCATACACGTACAGAGGTATTGACCCACCCGCCTACCCATACACGTCGAGTGGTATTGACCCACCAGCCTACCCATACACGTACAGAGGTATTGACCCACCCGCCTACCCATACACGTAAAGTGGTATTGACCCACCCGCCCACCCATACACGTACAGTGGTATTGACCCACCCGCCCACCCATACACGTACAGAGGTATTGACCCACCCGCCTACCCATACACGTAGAGTGGTATTGACCCACCAGCCTACCCATACACGTACAGAGGTATTGACCCACCCACCTACCCATACACGTAGAGTGATATTGATCCACCAGCCAACCCATACACGTACAGAGGTATTGACCCACCCGCCTACCCATACACGTAGAGTGGTATTGACCCACCCGCCCACCCATACACGTACAGAGGTATTGACCCACCCGCCTACCCATACACGTAGAGTGGTATTGAACCACCAGCCTACCCATATACGTACAGAGGTACAGATGTATTATTAATATTACACTAATGTAGTATTGATAATACATTAGTGTATTATTAATACTAAATTCATCCGTGTATTCATTACTTTATGGAATTATTTATAACAGTACTTATTGATTGGATGTAATATAAATATTGTACATATGATTTAATTACTTAAAGATATCACAAGTACTCCCACGTTGCCGTAGTAGCAGAAACCTACCACCCTATGCCCGTTGTATATTTCTATTACTAGAGGAAGTAATACTCGTTTTATCTTCATGCTAAACAAGTATAACAACGCTTCTATCTAGAACACGTACTGTGAAGTTACGACTGCCCTCATTACACACAGGATCGTAAGTTTATATTTATGTTATAGTGATAAGATAACTTCTCCTGGTGTATCATCTATTGTAATGTATCGAATGCTGTATATAAAGGGTTTAATTTTATATCACTGAAAGCTTAACTACTTAAAAGTAAAAATATTATAATAAATAATTATTTTTCCTATTAAAATGTTTTATATTTTCTTTCCTTTCCATCGGGATGTCCTAAAAATATCAACCAGCCCTAAAATTGTCCGATTTAATTGACTGATGATTATCGACTATAGCTTTTCAACTAAAAACATTTGGAAAGCCAAACCTAATTACTTTCACCTTTCCTTTAAATAGTAGTTATGAAGGCTTAGTCAACTGACACTCAACCACGTAAGTCAACTGATAACTAATGATGGTAACTTTACGTTTATGACGAAATTGCCTAGGGATGATCAATTTTCGGCAAGTAGTTGTAGTGGAAATAAATATAAAGAGAAGCACAAAAAAATACATTTTAAATAAGTAACTTGCACATTGGATAAGTATTACTGTAAACATTAACATGTTTTACATAAAACCATCTACTACAGTAATATATAATAGTTCTGTGAAAAATACAACACTTCATATTAGTGTTTCATTGTGTATAATCAGACTTTTGTCAATGAGTGTTAAGTAACGTAGATACATCACAACGTCAGTGTATTGCAGGTGTTGCCTATACCACATACAGGGTTTCCTGTAAGTAACCAGCCAAACTTCTGGAGGTCATTCCTTGGGTTAAAACAAACAAAACATTTCATGTGTACAAATCGTCTATCTCGCTCCATTATCCGGCTATCTGTCTGTATGTGTTTTTTACTAAAAAACTTAATATCTCAAAGGTTATTTAAGATAAAACCATGAAAATTGGTATGAATGTTGATCTTTACAGTATCCATGTACTATTTAAATTTCATTTTTTTGCAACAATCTTTTTCAAAATGGCGGCCATTTTAAATTTTTTAAGCCAAATATCTTAATAACCTTACATTTTACTAAAAGATTTTAATTTACAAAAAAGGTTAAGAATTTATTTCTATAAATAATAGCATAAATATATATTCTATAAATAATTATATAAAACGTTTTAAGATTGAACAACTATTAACTGAGAAATTATAATTTTTATCAAATAAAAATATGCTTGATATTAATAAAATTGAAAACTTAAGTTTTCAATTTTGATAAAAATTGTAATTTCTCAGTTAATAGTAGTTCAATTTTAAAAATTTTTATATAATTATTTATGGAAATAAATTCTTAACCTTTTTTGTAAATTACAATCTTTTAGTAAAATGTAAGGTTATTAAGATATTTGGCTTTAAAAATTTAAAATGGCCACCATTTTGAAAGATTGTTGTAAAAAAAATGAAATTTAAATAGTACATGGAGACTGTAAAGATCAACATTCATACCAATTTTCATGGTTTTATCTTAAATAACCTTTGAGATATTAAGATTTTAGTAAAAAACACATACAGACAGATAGCCGGATAATGGAGCGAGATAGACGATTTGTACACATGAAATTTTTGTTTGTTTTAACCCAAGTAATGACCTCCAGAAGTTTTGCTTGTTACTTACGGAACACCCTGTATAATTCGGTGTATCTTTTACATATTAAATTGTTTATTTGCTATCAAAGTGGATATAAAAACTGAATTTTACAACGATCAGTCCACGTGGTTAACCATAATTGTTACACAACAAACAAAGAGCCAAAATGCTGAATGGTTGAATTAAAACAGAATTGAATTATGGTACTTTGGCCCATAGCCAACCACGTGTCCTGCATCCCTACTTAGACCCAACCACACCACCACCCTTCCTTTCTCATATCCGAGAACCAAACCTCATGCAAGTTATCACATGTCTTTTCTTTGCAAGAAATTTTAAAATGTCTTCCATTAACAACCTCACATTGTCAGTTTTATTAATAACATAAAAATAATATTTTACATTGATGTTTGTTATTTAAATATGAACAAACCATTAAACATTATAGCCTTTACGCCTATATTTATTTTCATAAACAGTATCTTCATAAGTACATGTAACAGTTGTCTTTAATTTACCTTTTTCATAAACGACATGACGTTGGTGGGCAGCATGGTGGATGGTGAATGTCTCAGTCAATCTGTGAGGGAGGCGAGCCCCTAAAGGCAGTTGGCTTCGTCACCCCCAATGACCACGGCACCGTCCTTCCCTCTCCCTCATTTTCTGTAACAAACAAAATTTTGTGAATACAAATGGAATTATTGCGCACTTTTATACTCAAATATATTGTTGTTAATACCGCTTATCGTCTTACACAAATGATTGTACCAAAGTAAGGATGTTATAAAATGTAAGAGTGGGTATGATAAAACGTATCTCGATGGATATCGGAATGGACCAGGAAGAAATGTGTGAAGTTGCAATCTTTTGGATGTAGTCTCATACGATGATGTCATCACTATTACTTCATACTTTGGATTATAAATATTGTAGGTTCATCAAATATTTCCTAAATTGTAAAATGTATATTTCTTTGAAGTCAAATATTCTAAGTCTGTATATACAGAAACCAAGTAAAAATTAAAAAATTCATACTATCACTAAGAGACTATGTGCGAAGGTGGAATATAAATTTATATGCATCTACACTAAGCCTATTTTTTAGAAGAAACTGACATAAAAATTCAATAAACCACGTTTTTCTACTAGGCCTACATGAGATGTATTTCACTAATCATTTTTATTGAGAATATTTTTTACTGTCACAACAATTAGTAAGATATGATTAAAGCATCGAGAAAAAAAGTAACAGACTTCCAATAAATTTTTAATTTGGATGTGGCTTGTTTAGCCCCCAAGATTCTGCTATCTGGTACACCCACTTATTTGAGAGAAATGTTGCGGGCTCGTTCAGAGGTTAGAGAACGTTGCACACGCGCCAGGACAGCATGCTAGAGGTACCCAAAGTCAGACTCAAGGTGGGAAGGAATGCTTTTTCTTACTTTGTTCCCCATATTTACAACGGAATTGAACAGAATTTCAAAGCACTCAGCTATGTATCTTTTAAAAATAAGCTTAAGCTACATTTGGAATATGATTATTTTAAAATTTAAGTTTTGGTTTTTGATTTTAGCCTAGTACTTGGCAATATACATGTAAATTTTGTACGACTTTAGTTTTTTTGAAAAACAACTAATTGTAAGTTGAAAAACGCTTCAAATATAAAGACATTATTTATTTATATTTATTAACCTCAAGGATCACCATTACCTGAAGAAGACTGATGAGTTATTGTAGTGTCATGAGTTGATATGCCTCGTCACATACTGTATATATTCATTTTCAGTGTTGTTTCCTTTGTTATTTAGTTACAAGTTTGTTACAATAAATGATTGAGTTTAAATTTTCAGTATATATTTTATAGCTCTCATAGCTGCTGGATGGAGATAGTGTACATTTAATATTTCGTTGAGTAAGCTCTCTTCGCTGTCCAGTGACTTTTAACGTTTGCGATATGATAAAATAAGAGGTGAAGTGCGTGAGTTATTGATATGTGCGTTGCATATTCGCACGCGTATACGAAAGACAAAAAAAACTTAAGACTAAGATCGCTCAACTTAACTTTTCCGTTTTAGACATCTTTACAGTGTTAATCTGCATGAGGCTCACGGAAAATCTATATCCTCGTCAAAATAAAAATGAACAAAGCTGGAATACTTCAAGGAACGATGCACTAAAACTTAGTAACTTTGAGAAAGAAAACAAAAAACATTACAAACTAAATTGTTTAGGATTAACAGTTACAATTTACAACACCGAAATGTTTATTGAACGATTGTCAGATTAAATATATTTAACAGAGACCCGTACATCAGCAATCGAAAAGAACCTACACACAAACAAACCAGTACACTATCAGTAAAAAGAGTCGGTAAACCGGAAAATGAACAAATCAGTTCACCAGCAGTGAAAAATACCGGTACACCAGCAATTGAATACATCTGTACACAAGGAATTGAACAAACTGAAAACTAAAATTAAAATAATTTACTGCTTTACATCCATTTGCATTTAATTACACATCCAAACAAGTTCATTTAGACCACAGCAATTAGGTCTATACTGACATGTAGTATAATTTCAATTCTGAAAAGGTGAATTTTGATTTCATTATTCAATAATTTTACCTATTTTAGTAGGTTAGTTATACATCTGAAAATACTTAATATAACAAGACATTACATAATATTAATATAATGTTTTCTTTATAAATATATTTACTTGATTCCATGGGGAGAGAACAACATTTAACGTAGAATATGACTGAAAATTTTTCAATGACCTAGCTTACAAAGTGTAGTAATAAAATAGTACATTTTACTAAATTAATACAAGGCTAAACTAATCAATTTCGTAAGTGTTAACTACCCCTATATAAATAAAATATAACTCAACGATCCTCGACACATAAATGTCCATGTTGGCTTTGCTACTCCGTTATAGGTGTATTAAATGATAAATATTTGAAAAGGCAACTTTCTTGGAAACAGATCCTTTGAACTTCAGTGAGGTAACTTCCCCAAATAACCCCAGTATATCCGACAGTAAAGTCTCGAAGGACTTTTAAAGTCTCATGAGACTCCAGATGGTCCGAGATAGCTTGGCCGCTCAATACGTTCACTTACTTACCTTCTTTGAGAGCTCTTTAACACACGTTTCACTGTCTCAACTATTGACTTTTTATATGTTTAAGTACAAACAGTTAATCACATATATGTAATTAGTTCACATACACAAGTCAATTAATTATTACTTTTACACACCCCAGTATTAACACAAACCTATGAACATCTTATTTACTTTACACATTAAAAACTTCATTAACTATGTATAATGATAATCATAACAATCTTTTTACCTCACACATGACTAACCATTAGTTGTATTTTATATGTATCTATGGAAATGTTAAGTTTAAATTATTGTATATGTATCTTGAATAATATCAGAGGGAGGGGGTCATCACAATTGTACGTCTATGGGAGGGTCATTACCACTTTACGTGTAGGGTGGAAGGGGAGTTACCACAACTGTACGTGTATGGGTGTACGGGAGGGTCATTACCACTTCACGTGTAGGTTGGAGTGAGAGTTACCACAACTGTACGAGTATGGGTTTATGGTGAGAGGATCATCACAACTGTACGTCTATGGGTAGACGGGCGATTCATTACCACTTTACGTGTAGGGTGGAGGGGGGTTACCACAACTGAACTTGTATGGGAGTGGTGGGTCATCATAATTATACGCATATGGGTGAGCGAGAGGGTCACAACTTTACGTATATAGTTAATAGGTGGGGGGGGGGGGTTCACCACAACTGTACGTGTATGGGATGTATGGGAGTGGGGGGTCATCATAATTATACGCATATGGGTGAGCGAGAGGGTCATCACTTTACGTATATAGTTAATAGGGAGGGGGTCACCATAACTGAACGTGTATGGGTTGTATGGGAGTGGGGGTCATCATAATTATACGCGTATGGGTGAGCGGTCGGGTCATCACCACTTTACGTGTATAGTTAATAGGGAGGGGGTCACCACAACTGTACGTGTATGGGTAAACGGGAGGGTCATTACCAATGGACGTGTATGTGTGGGTGGGAGGGTGTATATTCTGTTACATTTTAAATTGCGTATTAATTATGAAAGAAAATATTCACATGTCATCAACCCGAAATTAGTTATCGTCTCACATGCATGTTTTCACTAACTAAAGTAATACATTAATGTAAAAACGATTGTATCATCTTTGATTACAAAAGAATCAGATCATCACAGACTGAGGTTGTGCCGTAGCACAGTGTCGAGTCGTTTCGAATAGCCGCCTTACTCGTTGTTTGTTTTAGTTTGTGTGTCTGTATTTCGCTTCGTTGTTCCTTGTTTCATGTTCGCGTTGGTTCTGTCTTGTTTGCCGTCATTGGACTGCTACCGTTGGTCTTCGTCGGCATGGTTAGCTGAGTCTTTTGGCTCCAGGGTCCGGGAGGGGAGATGGATGGACCTGCATTGCCTTCCAAATTGATGTCCTCTGGAGACGTAGAGGAGGACCTAAGGGGTGGGCTGTCCTTTTGGCCTTCTTTGCGGCCCAGAGGGACCAGCCACTTATTCCTCCCTTCCTCGCTACGCTGTTGACTGTTTCTCCAAACAGATGACTTTAGTATGCAGGTGAAATCTTTCCATTATTTTCTTCACCCTCCCGGCTACCTATGTGATTTTGCGAAAGAAAATTAAAAGAAAAAACAACAACAACGAAGAATGTAAAATGAAACTCTGTGTAGTGACTTTCTTTTGAAGCTCGTGGAATTGATGTGGGACATTTATTATTGTGGACTTTTGTTAAAGGGAGGGTTTTTTGGCCCTTTTTAGGAGAGACAGTTAAATTTTACTTTTATATATTTTGAATTTAATTTTTGTCCGCCTTGATAGGTTTTTATTTTATTTTTAATTTTGTGTTAACGGGGCCCTCGGGGCCTTGCTATTATATTTCATTTTCCCAGGAACCGCCTAGCTTCGTCCACTGTATTCGGTGTAATTATTATTTGAAATCTTTTGTTTAATTTTTTTTCAACTTTTCCAAATTGACCTAACCTCAAAATTATTTTTCCGTTCCCGAGGCGCCAGATAGTAATGCCGCCTTTGATTATTTTGTTTGTTATATTTATTGATAGTTTTGTTAAGTTTATTTATTCATAGTTATTGTTAAATATTGTTTTCTCTATTCATGTTTATTATTTGTGGTACCGGTATTCATTCACTTGTATGTATTATTGTTTCAGGTGTTCATTATAATACTAAGTGTTCATGTATCTGTTAGTTGTTATTCATAATGTAATTTATTTATTTTTAGTCTCTTTTTATAGTTTATGTGTATTGAAATTTGTTCATAAATATAGATATATATATATATTTTTTTTTATATATAGGCCTATACTTTTGTTCTGTTGGATTCGAAACAGCCCATTTGTCTATTTTCAATGTTTAAAATTTTTTTTCAATATATAATTCTTTCTTAATTAAAACTACATTTCGGACGTACCTTGTGTTTTTGTTCTATGTCCTCCTGAGTCCGGTGCCATCGCACCCACCTTCGGTGGGCCTAGCTATTAATTGTGCGATGGTGGGTCGCAAGGCTAAATAGTTTATTTTATTGTAAAAAAAAATGCTGCTGTACAGAATATAATTTTATTACATAAGATACAAGAAAAAAAGGTAGATTGGAGAAAATAATGTACTGTATTATGAAAATATTATATGGAAATATATTTTTACCAAATCACTAATTTTAATCATTTGTTAAGAGTGCTTGTTGATTCAAACAAGTTGAAACAGATTAAAATCAGTTTTATAGCCTTCTCATTTGTCAAAATGTGTCAGTTATGACAGATGGTTCGATACAATTTGACATGAGACAACAAGGTATCATATATATTTGTGGAATAATATAACATGTCCTCGATAAAGTCTGAATGTTATTTTATTCTGTCAGTTTCGAAATATGCTTGGAACGGATGTCGAAGTGAGAAGAAACTCAGATATACCCCGAAAAATACTTGTTTCCATTTTGTAAGAAAGGCTGTGAGATTCACACAGTGAATAGTCTGCCAAGGTTAATATAGTTATCTACAACTACAGTTCTTGACTTTACAATGTACCAATAGAAGGCGTGACCCACTCAACTCTTTAGTAATTTAGTCACAGAAGTATGGAAACTTCCGTGGAAATGAATTTCAAATACATAGTACAAAGTTTAATTGAGAAAATAGGATAAATTTGCTACTAGATATGTTTTGTTTAAAGGAGAGGCAGCATTTTAAGTAGGTTTCATCTACAAATAAAGTGCCTACATATAGCGTATTTTGTTCTAATACCTAACTAAAATTGAATAGATTAAGACAAAATTAATCCTACTTGGTTAGTTATGTTTCAGATCTAGCATTCCACCAAATCCCCCGCAAAATATATATATATATATATATATATATATATATATATATATATTTATCGGAAATATAACCAGTTATTGAAATTATTGTCAGAGTCATTGTGATAACATAATGACTACGAATTATTAATTCATAATTAAGAGTACAATGAATTTATAACTAAAATAAATTATTGCCAATGACCTTACTAACTGATATGATTCATAAAAATTATAACTATTAGGTTTAATATTTTTGTGTGCCTTAAAGTTCTACTTTTTAACTTGAAAATAAGGAGGTAACACTTTGACCTGAATTTTAATCGGTAATAATGACCGAATACATTAAACTAATTACTACACTTCCATTTAAAACGTAGAGTAGTATGTGCTGTATGAAAATAGATTTCCAGTTGAAATTAAGATTTAAGGAATACAAAAATGTTAATTCTTAGCTTAATATCTAAGGCAACGTATTATACACTTAATATATAAGGCAACGTATTATACACTTAATATCTAAGGCAACGTATTATACACTTAATATATAAGGCAACGTATTATACACTTAATATCTAAGGCAACGTATTATACACTTAATATCTAAGGCAACGTATTATACACTTAATATCCTATATTCTGTTTAAATAAATGTAAATTTTATGACTGACCGAATAGAATTCTTAAATATATAGTTTAATTGTTTACTTACATAACTGATGTCCTCTTTTATATATATATATATGTATTCAAAAAGAGTTATCACACAAATATTTCAGCCGAGATGGTCGGTTTTAAGGAAGCAATTTTGCAGAGTGAATGCTGCATATCTGTGGGTAGAGTGGAGGGATAGGGAGGTAGGGGTGGGTGGAATACAGACGGCAATTTACTGCTTATGTACAATTTGAACGCGTTCGAAATTATAAAGTGTAATAACTATTACATCTCCACCACAGAAATGCATGACAAGAGTAAATGTGTCAGCTATACATAGTAGGGGTGTCTTATTTTGAAAATATTAAGTCAAGAACTAATATATCAACTAATTTACCTTACTAACATTTTATTCTAAATGATGTAAAAAAAACTATCATTGTAAATGAGAGTGGAACTCTTCTAGTTAAAATGTGGCTTTATTTTATCTTGTGGAACACAATAATCTTGTACGTATTGGCTTTGATTAAAATCTTACTAAAAATATTTATTTTCCATTAGCTACTCCTGTGCTTGGTTGTACTACAATATATAAATTTAGAAACGTTTAATTTATGCTATATCTGTATTTTCAATATTTACACTTCTGTATATCTGAATGTGAACTGTAAAAAATCAGGAATAAAAAAAATTTAACGAGCCATATTAAAAGTTCATTGAAAAAAATAAACAGTGTCATAAAATATTACCCCTATGAATAAATAACGTCTATCAAAACCGAAGGGGTGGAGCGCTAAGATTAAATCCAAAGATCCACTCAGCATACAGCCTTCTACGCCTGTACAGAATTACAATACAGAGTTTCATACGAATGGTTCACATGTTTTGTCGTGAATAGTGAATACAAGAACCGTTACATACAGGTGTAAGAAGTGGATAATCATTCCAAATACACGCTATTTTAAGCATGAAAAACAAAACGTTTATCATTTATTTATTTTGGTGAGCCGAGAAGAAAATTAATTTAAGTTCCATTAAAAAAAAAAAAAGAAAAGAAATCATGCCTGGTAGCTTTACGTTCATTCCCCAATAAAATATTTTGTTCAAAAGTACTTAGTTATTAACAAATTAGGTAACAAGACCTATTATAGTATTTATTATATATATATATATATATATATATATATATATATATATATATATATATATATATATATATTTACTAAAATTATGTCTAATAACGTTTAAAGGTAGTAGCATTGGCTCTATTGAAATAATAAAAATACATTCACCAAATAAGTTTGGACGGACATTCTATTACTTATTTTCATAGATTAGTCCAGTGACCATGAAAAATTCAATAATTTACTTAAAAAAATTATATTTGAAGAAAAGAACCTAAGAAGTGTAGTCAACGTTGCATGCTCCTTAAACAGATTCCGATGACATACTTATGGCTGAGCCAGGAATAAAGAATGGATACTGAACGCTCATTATGTTCAAATAGTAGACCATTTAGTGACTTTATTCTAGTGATTTGTATAGGTTTATTGTGTTTAGGACTTAATTACCTCCCAACTAACGGAATGATCATCTGTGAGATCCTTGTGAGCAAGACACTTTTTTGGGACATTTCCTTCATCATTACCTTGGTTGTTTATAATTGATCAAAGCAGAGAACAAGTTTCACATATCACGGTACATATGTGTTGGTGTTTAATATTCACATAATATTGTTAAAATAAATAATTATTAATATTTGAAGTATTTTTAAGATCAGTTTTCTTTTGCTGGCCTCTAACAAATAAAGGGATTTATTTGAAGGTAGTAAAAGTTAGATAGTACTTTTATGTTGTATATTTCTCATTTAAAAAAAAGTTATGTATTAAAACTAAACAATAAGTTCTATTAAATATATATAATTGTCTTTGACTAATAAATTGATCATTGCTAAATTGACGTGGTAAGAATGTTTGGTGTTGTTTTTGTTTTTAAAACAACATGAGACATACGTCACTTATTAAAATAATCTATACGATCTATTTGAATGAAACAAGAGTAATGTTATTAATGATAAGGAATTATCAAATAAATTTTATCACAAAAAGTTCTTGGATAAAAGCCAATAATGGTGTGTCTATATTAGTTTTTTTTTTTTTTTTTTTTTTTTTTTTTTTTTTTTTTTTTTTTAGTTAAGGTATTCTAATTTACGCCGAAGTGGTTATTATTTTTTTAGCCACTTTAGTCGTTATACTTTCAAAGAAGAAGATTACGTTTCTGATATCCTCTTATATTCATTAAGATCATTATTTTTTACATATATTACGTGGATACGTATTATACACTTAATATCTAAGGCAACGTATCATACACTTAATATATAAAAGAAAAGACCAATGTCCTTCTTTTTAACCTTGCATTGCCTATTTCCCGTAGACTGTTTATCTGCACGGTCAATTTATTCAGACATAATCAGGGTATCCAATCAGTAAACTACAAGGTTAATATTACTGATTAATACTCCCAGTTACTATTCGAACCTGCAGAAACCTGACTCGGCCACCGCCTCTCCTGGCCTGCTCTTTGATCTGCTTGAATTTCGACTCACTCATTGTTATTTTGAAAGTATTCAAAATTTTTTTTGATAATCTTTAATTTTAGTTTTAACAGTTTTATAAATGTGCACAGTTAAATATAAATTACATAAACGAACTTAGGTTGGTTTTATTTCTAAATGTTTTCCCATTTGGTCTTTACGATTGCTATAATGTCAAATGTTTGTTTTATTAGTGACTTAAAGTCACTAAAGAAAGAGTAATCACGCAATTTAATATTAAATGTAAATTTTGATTCCTCATAAGAATTCTCTTAGTTTTGAATTATGGTGAATATTTAGGTTGGCAAATACATTTAATTGACTATTAACATTATTTGTTGTAGTAAAATTTACTTTCCTTCTGTAAAGCATCAAATAACCATGATGACTAACATATAACATTATGATGAATAGTGGTTAAAGAAGTAGATATGTAGCGGTGTGGAACTGTGATTCAATAACGATAATGTATTGCCTCAGTGTGGGATGAAATTGCCTCGTATTGTTGGTCAGTGTGATGTATTGTCCCATCATACCACAGGGAGAACCCTACCGGACTGAACATTGGAATAACAGACGTTCAATTCAATCAACTAGCTTAACAAAACACTATGTCCAACACAATAAAACACGTTGGTCGAGGAAATGTATTGAAAAACACTTATTTTAGGGCGTTTATTATTTTTTACCAGTGAGAATTTGTGTTAAAAAACATCGCAAAATTTCTACTAAATAAAACGTAAATAATTTTGTATATAATTCAAAAACTATTCACTATCAATTATTCAAGTACTTCAAGTGTGTACTAACTTTTCATTCAAAAAAATAGTCGGTGAGATTGAAGATATACCTTTTTTACTGTTTAAGAGAATCAAATGCAACATACCAACATTGTAAACAGATATAAGACGTTTGCAAGTTTTTTTTACGTTTCGCATAAAAAGTTAATAGTAATGAGTAAACAATTTTAAAATCTTTAAAAGATACAAATATGTTCAATATTTTTTACAAATAAATATTCTGGGCAAGGTTTCTAAGATACTCCAGTTCCGTTCTATCTTCCAAGAGTTCTTCATATGTCTCTACGACTCTTCGTAAAAGTCTTAGCACGTCCACCCACTTTTGTTGCGGTACAGCTCTCGTCCTTTTCCAACGCTCAATTCAACGAGCATTCTTTCTGATTCTACTTGCTCTTTCTGGAACTCAGTCAGCGCAGAGTATAAATCTAGTGTGAATAGAGGAGGAACAGCTGTTCAAAATGAATTTTGAAAAATTTAATGCGAAAAAAACTCGGATCGAACAAATTAAATGTGAAAAATTCGATGCGGAAAAATGTCCCCTAATCACCACATGTAATGAACAGTAACAAGTCTCAAACTATACTAGAACTTATATTTACATATTTCAACTAACTTCTTTTGATTTACGTATGTTTTGCTTTTTTTTTATTAAAAACGTCGAATTCCAATAAGATTAACTTTCATGATGAAAAATCAGATAGCAATTTGTTAAATATTTAATAACAAATGTATTTAGATTTTCATAAAAACCCAACTTTTATGAGATATCTTATGATTTTCAGTTATCATAAAGACTTGCCAAACATTTTTTAGCAATAAAACTACTGCAACGTCTCATCCGGGGTCTTTATAAAAATGCATTACTCATAGTGCCCAGATTTTTCATAGAGAATAGCTTCAACACTGTATAAGCAAATTTTACCATAACTATATTTCAAAGGTAAAATATTTTTCCATAGTTCATAATGTTTTGTTATAGTAATTAATTATCTGTGAAATCATACGTTACTATTGTATTATTCATAACAAGGCTGATTTATTATTACCATTATGTTCTCTTGCTTGACTTGGATAAACGAAATTTATAAATCTTAATGTTCCTTTAGCCATATCACGGTGGTCCAACGGTAGCCCAACGTCACTTATATGTGACTCATGTTTAATGATACTAAATGTGTCCTGGTCCACAGTAAGTCTATTTCTTCAACTATATTATTGCATGTTGGGCTGTGGGAATTTCCGTCACATATACGTGTCGCTTGGTCTCTGCGACTAATTTTACACTAGTCTGTAGTGAAACACTATGTTTTATACTTGGTCCGCTAGAAAACACATTGCGTCACACATACGTGACGTTAGGTAGCGAACGTGTTACTTACAGAAATAAATATTACATTAGGTCAATATTTGGTTAGATATGAAACGTCAAATGAACTAGTCTGTAACTTAATGTAATTACAATTATCGCATACGACTAGGTGGTTCAACATTTCACTAGTCATTTTACTTTTCATTTTAAATATATAGCACGTGAACATAATCCCAGTTGTAATATAGCTTTTATGTTAATGGCGTTAGCTCTTGACAAGTAATCATTCCAATTGTGGTAAAAAGTCCAAGTTTTATCGCTTTACTAACAAAAGATATATTCGTCAAAATTTATTAATAAATAAATACTTAACCCATCCGACGTGTGGTCCACGGGTGTGGCAGGGTGGGAGTGAGGGCCAATAAAACTAAGTAGTTTTATATGGTGGAGATATTAGAAGTTATCTAAGATTGTTTCCCTAGATTTATAGATTCTCCCATAAGATCTATAGATGTTATGTTAATGTATGTTAAATTAGAGAGCGTTGGTTAGGTATGGCGTTGTCTATGTAGGGTTCGTTGGAGTAGTGTCAAGGCTTATATACACGTAAAGGTATATGATGGCTTATCGAATGTGTAGTAGAATGAGATAGAAAGATGAAACCTTGGCTATATTTCGTGAAGTAATATTTGTGAGGTATCAAACTGTATAATACAGTATTACATAAATAATCATTACTTTCCGGGTAAAGTAGCACAATTCTTTGGAAAAACAACAGCTTTAAAAACTTAGTAAGTTAACTATAAACTTTCTTTATAACAAGTTCCAGGAAACTTTTAAGTCCTATCCAACACAAGACCTTTAAAAACCTCCTTTCACTGAATCCGCCCCTTCACCTCATACCCAAGTATATACCCTCTTAAGTGTGTATATACACAAAAATAATATATACATACAACATGTAACCTATCAAGTCTTAACGTTGATAATTGTGACAACCTCAGTCAAATCAAATGCAACATAACAACATTAGTATGTTTTATTATGCAACATACCAACCATACCGTTTTATATATATAATGAAATATAAACACGCATGTAAAATTACAAGTGAAAACCAGAAAAAGATGCTGTAAATTATTAATCCCGAATAGATCATGGAAAACTACAAATGAAAACCCCCCATTTTTCACATTGTACGTAGGTAAGTAGGTAGATAGGTAGGTAGGTATTTAGGTAGGTAGGTAAGTAGGTAGGTAGGTAGATAGGTACGTATATAGGTAGGTAAGTAGGTAGGTAGGTAGATAGGCACGTAAGTGGGTAGGTAGTAGTTATGTAGGTAGGTACGTATATAGGTAGGTATGTAGGTAGACAGGTAGGTAGGTAGGTAGGTAAGAAGGTAGGTAGGTACGTAGGTAGGTAGGTACGTAGGTAAGTAGGTAGGTAGGTATGTAGGTAGGTAGGTATGTAGGTATTTATGTAAGTAGGTAGGTAGATAGGTACGTAGGTAGGTAGATAGGTACGTAGGTAGGTAGGTAGATAGGCACGTAGGTGGGTAGGTAGTAGTTATGTAGGTAGGTACGTATATAGGTAGGTACATAGGTAGGTAGGTACGTAGGTAAGTAAGTAGGTAGGTAGGTATGTAGGTATTTATGTAGATAGGTAGGTAGATAGGTTCGTGGGTATGTAGATAGGTAGGTATAGATAGGTACGTAGATAGGTAGGTAGGTAGGTAGGTAGATAGGTACGTAGGTAGGTAGATAGGTACGTGGGTAGGTAGTTAGTTTAGGTGAGGATAGGTTACATGATTACAGCTGTACACAGCTGTAAAAACTTTTGTGTAAAGATGCTGTAAATTATTAATCACAAATAGATGGTAGACATCTTCTTTATCCTATTTCTGTTGAAGTTGTAGCTATAGTGAAACGTTATATTCGTAAGGCTTCGGTAAATGTGAAATTGCTTATTTTTTAGATAAACTAGAAGCACACTAAACAAATTAACTAGAGATAACTTGGCATAACATTTATTCAGAAGTTAATGAAAGCCAATCTTCTTAATAATAGGAATCTCTCAAGAAACCTAAAATGTCCAAAAAAAACTCTATAACCATACATTTACCTTACTTCAAATGAGATAGGATTATACTTCGAAATGCTGTATTATATAATACAGTACTGCACAACAAAAATCGTGAATTTAAAAACTGGACGATTTACAAATTTGTAAAAAACCTAAAAAATTAGACACATTAGAACAAATGAAATATATAAAGCCACAAAAGAAAAAGTTGATACTATTTTATAAGAGAAGTCAAAATACATGAATAATTTGGTATGTTTGTATGTGTGTTTATTGACTACATACTAGATGTATACCATCGACTTCATGTCAATTCAGCTTAACTTCTAAAGGATCTGGTGCTGCGATAATCTCCTCGAAACTCCAATCATCCATCTGAATTTAACAAGAAGTGCTTGACGAAAACAAGTATTATAACCACTATTTTATTGAGATATGATTGTAATTCGTTTAGCCTAAATTTGGTAAGCGTTACAAGGTAGTCTTTGCTGGGATTCGTTTTCTTTACTATATTAATAACTTCAGTGTAGAATGAATAACAGATAAGCTGTTTACATTGGCGTGTACGTAATTCAAGAAATAAGGTTTCACAGACCAGTTTTAGCCACTGAGCAGCATTCTGAACATGAAGTGAAGGTTACGTTTCAACATGAGTTAAATGTAAACTAAATTGACGTTCTAAAAATGAAATGAGGTAGTATATCCTTGAAACTGGGGTCTAGTGTGATTACATAAACCTATTCAGTCCCTTACAATCACCATGTATTACATGTAATGTCATACTTAGTATAAACACTGTCTCATTCTGTATATTAAAAAAAAACCATGAGACTCTTGGTTAATGAAAACCTATTTATTACTTATTTCACCGTTATAAACGATTCTATAGCAACAGGTCTATATTTCAAAATTAAACTAGCACATCGGCTATGATACGACAAGTGTTTGGAATAAAAAAATATTGCCCCTTAATGAATTTTAGTAACTGCCTAAGTTAGCTTATCTTCCTACTTTATCTTGGTATATTGAAATGTCGAGCTCAGCCTAATTGCTGGTCCTCTGTCACTTTGAGCCTTTCTGCCTTATTTAAAACGTCTATACAAAGTACAGAACATTTAAAATGTTTGTTTATTCTATATATACTTGTAGTGAGTTTAGTTTGTATCTAAATAACATAGGAAAAAATATTTTCCTATTTTATTTATTTTTTTGATACAAATATATTTTATGAAAAACAAAATTTTGAAATTCCTTGTACTTAATATAGAAAATAGTATAGTTAAAATAAATAATTTGTTCACTGGGTCAATAGCTAACGTAGTCAACTACGATACAATAATGGTAATTTACTGCTGAATTTAGCAAATTTTATTGCGTTTTTAAAGTAAACAAAACATATTATTGATCAAGGTAATATACTTCTCTATTTTTGTGTGTCAAAAATATTTTGAAAATCAGCTAAACAGTTTTTGTAGTACTCAAATTTGGTATATTACATAGTTTTTGGTGAAGAATTTCGAAACAAAACAGTACTCACATTTGGAATATTACATGTTTTTTGGAGCAGTTAAATCACACATTTCAAAACGAAATACTTACAGGACAGTACATTTATTACGTTGATTATTACATGGTCTTTGGAGCAGTTAAATCACACATTTCAAAACGAAATACTTACAGGCCAGTACATTTATCACGTTGATTATTACATGGTCTTTGGAACAGTTAAATCACACATTTCAAAACGAAATACTTACAGGACAGTACATTTATTACGTTGATTATTACATGGTCTTTGGAGCAGTTAAATCACACATTTCAAAACGAAATACTTACCGGACAGTACATTTATTACGTTGATTATTAAATGGTCTTTGGAGCAGTTAAATCACACATTTCAAAACTAAATACTTACAGGACAGTACATTTATTACGTTAATTATTACATGGTCTTTGGAAGAGTTAAATCACACATTTCAAAACGAAATACTTACAGGACAGTACATTTATTACGTTGATTACTACATGGTCTTTGGAACAGTTCAATCACACATTTCAAAACGAAATACTTATAGGACAGTACATTTATTACGTTAATTATTACATGGTCTTTGGAGCAGTTAAATCACACATTTCAAAACGAAATACTTACAGGACAGTACATTTATTACGTTGATTATTACATGGTCTTTGGAGCAGTTAAATTACACATTTCAAAAGGAAATACTTACAGGACAGTACATTTATCACGTTGATTATTACATGGTCTTTGGAACAGTTAAATCACACATTTCAAAACGAAATACTTACAGGACAGTACATTTATTACGTTGATTATTACATGGTCTTTGGAGCAGTTAAATCACACATTTCAAAACGAAATACTTACAGGACAGTACATTTATTACGTTGATTATTACATGGTCTTTGGAGCAGTTAAATCACACATTTCAAAACGAAATACTTACAGGACAGTACATTTATTACGTTGATTATTACATGGTCTTTGGAAGAGTTAAATCACACATTTCAAAACGAAATACTTACAGGACAGTACATTTATCACGTTGATTACTACATGGTCTTTGGAACAGTTCAATCACACATTTCAAAACGAAATACTTACAGGACAGTACATTTATCACGTTGATTACTACATGGTCTTTGGAACAGTTCAATCACACATTTCAAAACGAAATACTTACAGGACAGTACATTTATTACGTTGATTATTACATGGTCTTTGGAACAGTTCAATCACACATTTCAAAACGAAATACTTACAGGACAGTACATTTATCACGTTGATTACTACATGGTCTTTGGAAGAGTTAAATCACACATTTCAAAACGAAATACTTACAGGACAGTACATTTATCACGTTGATTACTACATGGTCTTTGGAACAGTTCAATCACACATTTCAAAACGAAATACTTACAGGACAGTACATTTATCACGTTGATTACTACATGGTCTTTGGAACAGTTAAATCACACATTTCAAAACGAAATACTTACAGGACAGTACATTTATTACGTTGATTATTACATGGTCTTTGGAACAGTTAAATCACACATTTCAAAACGAAATACTTACAGGACAGTACATTTATCACGTTGATTACTACATGGTCTTTGGAACAGTTCAATCACACATTTCAAAACGAAATACTTACAGGACAGTACATTTATTACGTTGATTATTACATGGTCTTTGGAGCAGTTAATTTACACATTTCAAAACGAAATACTTACAGGACAGTACATTTATTACGTTGATTATTACATGGTCTTGGAAGCAGTTAAATCACACATTTCAAAACGAAATACTTACAGGACAGTACATTTATTACGTTGATTATTACATGGTCTTTGGAAGAGTTAAATCACACATTTCAAAACGAAATACTTACAGGACAGTACATTTATCACGTTGATTACTACATGGTCTTTGGAACAGTTCAATCACACATTTCAAAACGAAATACTTACAGGACAGTACATTTATCACGTTGATTACTACATGGTCTTTAGAACAGTTAAATCACACATTTCAAAACGAAATACTTATAGGACAGTACATTTACTTCGTAAATTGGTTTCCGTTAACCAAACACATATTTCGTCTCTCGTCATAGTATTCACACAATAATGTTCCTTTTATCAGAGCTTTTGTGAAAAACTCTACTGGTCTGAGGACAGAAAGTGTGTTTGACCAAATTAAATTATTAATACAGTTTTACTATTTTGTCCATATTTTGCTTTTCATTTACATGGTATTGACCCACCCGCCCACCCATATACGTACAGTGGTATACCACTACTACTGAATAGAATAGTATGTATACGGTACCACTCTTACAATCGATTTAAAAACTGTTTTATAAATGCATGTTAGATCATAACACAATTTTATATTTATAAATGACATTGGATAACATTAGTATCTAAATTTTTATTTCCTTTAATATTCAATTGTTTTCAATTTTGGATTTTAAATTAAGAAGAAGTTACTAAGAAATAGAAACTGTATAGTTAAGAAATAAAAACGGTATAATTATGTTTTTACTAATGTTTTAATTATTCAAAAAGATGTACACAGTCCCTTATCTTGTTTAGTATAATCAGATTTTTTCACAACAACATTTAAATACGAACTTTTTCCCATCTTAAATATGAATTTATAAGGTTGTTAACACGTTACTGTATTATTTCTTTGCGTTTTTAAACATTTAATACTACAATTAATAAATAGTCCAGAACCAATTAAATCTACTGGTTAAATTTACTATGAAAGTAAACTGTTGACCCAACACGAGGTAACCAAATTAATAGATCAGGTTAAAGGAGAAGTTGAAGTAGTTAAATAGGAAATGAACTTTCCCCAAGACATAAATCACGGTGGCTGTCTCCAGCATCTGCTACAAATATACGACTTGGAGCTTCAACCTGGACCTTATTAAAGCAAATGGTATTTATCGGAAAGTTCTCAACATAGGAGATTTTTCTGCGAACAATGAGATATAATTATCTAACTATGTATTTCAAATGAATAAATTTTAACTAATATTACAATAATAATTACAGAATTTAATTTACACTATAGTAGCCCTGTGTATTTATTACGTTTATATTTTTAAGTCCATAAAACGCAGCATGATTTTTGGATCTTGTCCGTTAATTCACTACCACTTGATAAATATACTATTGCTTTAATAACTGTTCCCCAATCATTTTTACGTCCACTGTGGAATTCCTTATCCGCTAGGAATCCCATATCGCTGGGCTTATCGCTTTCCAAGAACTTCATTCAAGGTAATCATTGGATTTATCAGTTTGTGATGAACTTTAGTAGCCATCTAATCTAACCTAATCTAACTTGACCTAAACGTAATCATGATAAAAATGTAGTGGTAGTAAATTAACGGAAAAGGTCCTGATTTTTTCTAAACGTAAATTATAGATTTACTTTTAATGGTTTTGTACCGTATAATTATCAGTTATAATAAATTGAAAATAATTAATTATATCCTATTCTTTTATATTAAAAATAATATTAACATACAAGCATAGATATATAATCAATTACAGGATATATTGCTAGGATATTTACACATTAACAATGTTTACCTAAACAGGTATTAAAATCAATTTATTGGTTATTTTTCAATCCGTCAATGTCACCTATTTGTTATATGTTCATATATGATTGAAAAGATTAACGAAATATATAAGTACGCCCAATAGCTCTATTAACTTTTAAGTAAATGGTTGCATTGCACGTTATAGTGTAAATATATTGATGTTTGACATATTAAATGAATTTGTTGAATCATGATCGGTCTTTCATGCTGTGATGCTTATCCATTAAACAAACAAATCCTTCAAAGTTTAAACCACCTACCAGTACTTTTAGATGCAATAATTTTGTTGCTGATTATCGTGACAAACTATATTATTTTTTAAAAGCATTGACAATAAAAATTGGGGAGTGCAGTTCACACACAAATCTAAAACACGTACTAAATACGTTTGCTATAACTATAGATTGTGACAAAAAGTGGTTACTGTAAATACGATAAAGTTGTTATTTAACGCACAATATAAAATACAGTTTTTTTATCTGACGACCACAAAAAGCATGAATTGCTTGAAGTGAATGAGCCATATGCGTAACAATGCTTTACTATTAGGGAATAAGAAAAGTCAGTGCTTACACTGTAATAGTTTCATCTAACTGATGTAGTTACCACAGTTACTGATCAGTCATACCACCATTAATTGGAGGAAATCCCTGCCTTACTGTAAGTTAACGATAACCAAAGTATAGGTTTCTGATTCAGTTACGTAAGCATTGTCTCAGGGGAAAGGCTGAGGAGATTTATAAAAGATAATGGAAGCTGAGGATCAAAGAGATTGAAGACATACCTGTTGGTGTTGTTTTATTAAAACTCATATATTGTTAGACTATATAGAGGAATACATGAGGGAACTCCCATCAGTCAAAGCTGATATAGATGCTTTAGTTTCACGCTAATCCATCCCTCTTTATCTCACGGATTTATTTATCTTTACGTCTTATAACTTGCGACGGTTTAATAATGCATTGCTGAACAAATTTAATAGATTATTATTTTAAGTTACTAACTTGTTTGATAACAAGTTCTTTGTTGTTGATTTATACTCTTGTTATTTGATTATATCAAACTTGTTCTTTGAAAGTTTAACTTTCATAGAGACTAGTAGAAATAACATTGGTTGGTTTTCCTTCATGCTAAAACAAGGCTATATAACTGCGTATTGTCTCTTTAAACCAATTAAGCTAAAGCGTTGAAGAAATCGATAAAATAAGCCATCAGCTTCGTAAACAAAGAACAGCTTATTATCAGCACATCAATTTATAACTAGTTTGCATACTTAGAGAGTTACAGTTACAGCGTATGTGGCAAACATCATAACCTGTATACAATATATAAAAGGTATTTTGTAAAACTAGTTCAAAGTATTAAATGGAGTTGTTTGGTGGCACCAGTATTTCGATGAACAAATACAGAGAATGTAGGTCTCATTACCTCTTTGTTAAGTTAGCAACAATACGTAACTTATTTATTCTTTGAATTAAACTAGAGTTTAAATCACTTTAAATTCACTACGTATTAAAACATTTATCAACTACAGATAATAATATATTAATCGTTTGAATATTTCCATAGCAGTTATGTCTTTGGAAAATAACGTCGCTTGACTTTAGCAACTAAACTAAAATAGTCAATTACGACATTACGACAATTACGGATTATTTTAATTAAACCTTTACAACCTTGACCATCTACAAATAATAGATTACCATACGTGTTATAAAATTATCCAGATGATTAATTACTGATATTTATTCAAGCAGTAAGGTTACTTAATCAACGTAATAAACAAGCACGGCTGTATAAACATGGTAAATGGGCCGGGTAAACGTGCATTTGTTTTAAGTTACAATTCAGCAGAGCGTCTGCCATTTGTTGCAGAATTAAGTTTTGCAGCCGACGGCTCTCAATTTATATTTGCTAACTTTGCTTCAGACTTGAATGTTGTTTTCTTAATGTCGGTGTTGATTAGAGTTGGTAGATTAATGGCTAGGAAATGATTTTAATCTAACCAGCTCATTAAAAGCTTTATAAAATCTGTTACTGAATGGAAGGGCAGTTTTTAGCAATTAGTGAGTAAAACATTTACTTTCGCTATGAAATGTACTGTACAGTATTATAATGTATACATTATGACATAGGTTCTCTGTGGGTTTAAAATGATTCTAATTGTGAATTGAACAAACCGGCGGACAAATGCTTGTATAACTTTACTATAGATGAATACCTACAAGTATTGTACCCAATACTACATTGTATATAGATAGTATATAAACATAAATGTATATTAATTATAATATTTAATATCTAGAGAAATTTAGGTAATATTTGGATTTTCAAGTAATATGGGGTAATTAATGGTTCCATCTAAGATGACATACAATAAAGTAGGTTTTTATTTTTTAATTCTTTAAAATAACATATTAGTATAATGACAAATGCAATCTTTGAAAACTACAGGAAAATAAATACATAGGTCTAGCATTATTTAGTGACATGCTTCATTTAAATTATATACTCTCCACTCTTGAGTCATAAAGTGACAAATATGTTAATTGGTATTGTTTATATATTATATTTTTTTATTTTATGGGTATTCCTTAAGCCTGACAAGGTGAATTAAAATTAATTTAAAAATCAGAAGTACAAACAATGTACAGTGAAAATTAAAAATACCCACATAATGTATATATGTTATTAAACAGGTTTTAAAACTCAAAAAACTAGAATAATTATACAAATACGAAATTATCTTAAAACTTAATTTAGCAGAAAGTAATCAATTTTTAAAATATTGTATACATAAGAATAATGAAATCATTGTTATGAACTGAGATTTTGGATAGCAAAGTTCCCCCTCTATAAATATAATTATTATATAAAAAAGTTGTTTTTTTTAATATATATAATTTTAGTAAAATAATTATTGTAATTAGATTTTTACAGCGAATATATGACTATCGTAGATTAAAACACTTATTTTTAAATATGTATTTTATTTAAGTTTATATATTAATTGCACCGTTTACATTACTATTTTCTATATTTAGGTTTCAAAAAACATAAAATCGTTTATTTCAGCTTTTTAAAATTAGTATATTTTTTATTAATCCTAAATAAAAATTAGGTGGTTATTAAGATAGCATGTAGTATAAAAAAACTTGTAGTAAGTTATATATATAGTTATAGAATAAACAACAGTTGAAATATAATGTGAGTCTGTGGCATTTAACCACTCGTCAGATTTTCATATTAGCAAAAGATTTGAATATATTGTTTAATTATTACTCTAATTAATGTTTGCACTTGTAAAATGTGAAGACTTTGTAACTCATGTTCCTGTTTGAACATACATGTAGGATTAGAAAGCGCCTTCATTCATTTAATAAAATTAAAATAAATTGCTAAAATGTATTTAACCATAACGCAACTGATACACTTTAATATTATTCTTGTTTGATTTCATTAGCATCGCAAAGAGCTGCAGTGTCATATTTGATTGGACTTCGTTCGTAAGCTTTTATTGTTTTTATTAATTCATAGCATGAACTTTTGCAACAGTGCAGATGATTGAAAACCCTATCGTTTAATAGATATGGTTTATGCAACTTGTTGCAACAATACAGATGATTGATAACCCTATCGTTTAATAGATATGGTTTATGCAACTTGTTGCAACAATGCTGAAGATTGATAACCCTATCGTTTAATAGATATGGTTTACGCAACTTGTTGCAACAATGCAGAAGATTGATAACCCTATCGTTTAATAGATATGGTTTATGCAACTTGTTGCAACAATGCAGAAGATTGATAACCCTATCGTTTAATAGATATGGTTTACTGTAACTTGTTGCAACAATGCAGAAGATTGATAACCCTATCGTTTAATAGATATGGTTTATGCAACTTGTTGCAACAATGCAGAAGATTGATAACCCTGTCGTATAATAGATATGGTTTACAGAACTTGTTGCAACAATGCAGATGATTGATAACCCTATCGTTTAATAGATATGGTTTACGCAACTTGTTGCAACAATGCAGACGATTGATAACCCTGTCGTATAATAGATATGGTTTATGCAACTTGTTGCAACAATGCAGAAGATTGATAACCCTATCGTATAATAGATATGGTTTACGAAACTTGTTGCAACAATACAGATGATTGATAACCCTATCGTATAATAGATATGGTTTACGCAACTTGTTGCTACATTACAGATGATTGATAACCCTATCGTATAATAGATATGGTTTACCCAACTTGTTGCTACATTACAGATGATTGATAACCCTATCGTATAATAGATATGGTTTACGCAACTTGTTGCTACATTACAGATGATTGATAACCCTATCGTATAATAGATATGGTTTACGCAACTTGTTGCAACAATACAGATGATTGATAACCCTATCGTATAATAGATATGGTTTACGCAACTTGTTGCTACATTACAGATGATTGATAACCCTGTCGTATAATAGATATGGTTTACGCAACTTGTTGCTACATTACAGATGATTGATAATCCTGTCGTATAATAGATATGGTTTACGCAACTTGTTGCTACATTACAAATGATTGATAACCCTGTCGTATAATAGATATGGTTTATACAACTTGTTGCAACAATACAGATGATTTATAACCCTATCGTTTAATAGATATGGTTTATACAACTTGTTGCAACAATGCAGATGATTGATAACCCTATCGTTTAATAGATATGGTTTATACAACTTGTTGCAACAATACAGATGATTGATAACCCTATCGTTTAATAGATATGGTTTATACAACTTGTTGCAACAATGCAGATGATTGATAATCCTATCGTTTAATAAATACGGTTTATACAACTTGTTGCAACAATACAGATGATTGATAACCCTATCGTTTAATAGATATGGTTTATACAACTTGTTGCAACAATACAGATGATTGATAACCCTATCGTTTAATAGATATGGTTTATACAACTTGTTGCAACAATACAGATGATTGATAACCCTATCGTTTAATAGATATGGTTTATACAACTTGTTGCAACAATGCAGATGATTGATAACCCTATCGTTTAATAGATATGGTTTATACAACTTGTTGCAACAATGCAGATGATTGATAACCCTATCGTTTAATAGATATGGTTTACGCAACTTGTTGCAACAATGCAGACGATTGATAACCCTGTCGTATAATAGATATGGTTTACAGAACTTGTTGCAACAATGCAGATGATTGATAACTCTATCGTATAATAGACATGGTTTACGAAACTTGTTGCAACAATGCAGAAGATTGATAACCCTATCGTTTAATAGATATGGTTTATGCAACTTGTTGCAACAATGCAGAAGATTGATAACTCTATCGTTTAATAGATATGGTTTATGAAACTTGTTGCAACAATGCAGATGATTGATAACTCTATCGTTTAATAGATATGGTTTATGCAACTTGTTGCAACAATGCAGATGATTGATAACTCTATCGTATAATAGACATGGTTTACGAAACTTGTTGCAACAATGCAGAAGATTGATAACCCTATCGTTTAATAGATATGATTTATGCAACTTGTTGCAACAATGCAGATGATTGATAACTCTATCGTATAATAGACATGGTTTACGAAACTTGTTGCAACAATGCAGAAGATTGATAACCCTATCGTTTAATAGATATGGTTTACGCAACTTGTTGCAACAATACAGATGATTGATAACCCTGTCGTATAATAGATATGGTTTATGCAACTTGTTGCAACAATACAGATGATTGATAACCCTATTTATAATAGATATCGTTTACGCAACTTGTTGCAACAATGCAGACAATTGATAACCCTATCGTATAATAAATATGGTTTATGCAACTTGTTGCAACAATGCAGAATATTGATAACCCTATCGTATAATAGATATGGTTTACGCAATTTATTGCAACATTTTTGGGTCAATATTACATATTGAATACGAAATAACAGTTTTTAGGTCAAACGTGTGTTGGAAAAGCAATTCTGTACAGTAATCTTCTGGAGTGACTTTTCTCCAGAATGGATAGAAGGTAATGGATGAGTTGTATTTTCGTGTGACTACTTAGCTTTTTGATATCATGAGGATGAATTTAATTGTTATCTAACGGAAAACTAAAAGTCACACAATATGTTAAATATATTAAAATATAGATTTATTATAATTAAAATAGTTACTTATACTTTTTTATTTTATGCTGTTAACAGAGCATCTATTTTATATAATAACGGACCATCTATCGCATTTTTAATAGAATTCAATAGAATTACGTTGCAAATTATTTGACTAAAAAAACCTAAAAATATCACACCAAGAATGATCGTACCCAATTTCTCGTATATGTATTACTCTACGGGGACTGTTTTAAAAAAAGAAGTAAACCTTATTATATGTTATGAGATTGATATGAAATATGATTGATTTTCTATAACTGTAAACTTTATGGTGAACTTAGAATTTCTGGTTTGTTCTATAGCAGAATACAATATTGGTATATTTGCTCGCATACGCAAATACAATCTCTTACATACAATGCATCTAGCCTAACGACTATTTGAAACATAAGTTTTAATTTTAACAAGCTATTTAATAAATTATGTATTGCTAATATATAAATACTAATTACAACTTGTTAATAATGAGTATATGTTATATAATATTTTTAAAAAACTGTACAATATTTTTATTTTGAGTATTTTGTGTTGATTATGGGAACATTTAAAAAAATATGAATATATAAAATGAACAATATAACTTTACACTTAATACAAATGTACGGTTGAAAATTAAAAGCATTAATTATTTATTGAAAAATAAATAATGGATATAAATATACAACAAATTAACAACAAATATATATACTATACAAAAAATCATAACAAGCATATACTATAATGTTGGCTGTAAGTGCATTACTATTAGTAACAACACGTTAGTCGTTTCTTAATTTTTACTGGTTGATAATGGCATAAGGGTGTACATGAACTCTTTAGTTTTAGGTCATTCTCTTATACAGATTTTGAATATGGAGTTCAAAAACAAGACTACAATATAATTTTAAATTTACTACCTAAATAATTTTAATCCACCTTTTCAAATTTAATTGAGATGTGAAATAAAATACCAACACCCCATTCGACTAAACATGTCGCAAAAAAAATTATAAATTGAATAAATTTACTTTGAAACATCATAAGATGAATATTTAGTGTTACGACTAACTTATAGAAGAAATATTATATAGTAAAATCAAGTAAACCAAATAAGGACTATTCATTTGTGATTTCCCTTCGTCCATTTGTATAGGGTCTGTTTGGGATGATATGTTATGAGTAAGTTATGGGATCTGAGGTAAGTTATGAAGATCTCATAAAGAGGGGCTGTTATGAGTAAGTCTTCTCGAGTAATTCCTACTGGAAGAGAATTTATTCAAATCATAGCAAATAGACGAACGATGGGCCTGAAACAACCCCTACCCATACACGTACAGTGGTGTTGACCCATCCACCCGACCCATACACGTACAGTGGTGTTAACCCACCCACCCACCCATACAGGTGTTGGCCCACCCATTCACCCATACACGTACAGTGGTGTTGACCCATCCACCCACCCATACACGTACAGTGGTGTTCATCCACTCACCCACCCATACACGTACAGTGGTGTTGACCCACCCAGCCACCCCTACACGTACAGTGGTGTTGACCCACCCATACAAGTACTGTGGTACTTGAACACGTAAACAAGATTTATATAATTTAACGATGAACTTCAACTCTTTCTCAGGAATTTTAGATCTAAAATTGTTTTGTTTTCCCCATAAAAAACAAAGTGAAAATATTCATCGAAATGCTTGCTCAAGAATTTATTGCTTTTTTCTGATTTATTTTAATAATATTTTATAAATTGATTTTAACTGTTAATAGTTAATTTGACATACATTTGAATTAAAATGTATTACTTCAGTATGGTATCCTTATTTACTCAATTATATAATGATACAGTTTTTGGTTAGTTAGTTGACGAAATTACACTTCTTTATAACTTTTATTGAGGATAAAACTACATTTATAGACAAATTTAACCTGTGGCAAAGGACACAATTCAATAAAGGCTTTTTATAAACATTTATCACCATTTAAACTTACCTCCTTGAACATAATGTTGTGTTACATTACATTGTAATAATAATAATTAATATATTATGAAATAATTTTTTTAAATGACTTAATTTAACTTTAAGTTATTCTTCTCCTTTTGGCGTAAGCACGTGAATTTTTTCTCCAACTAAAGAGAAGACACTAATTTAATAACGAGACTCTAAATCTTAAATCGAAATTCAATCTCTACTTAGGAATCTTGGCTATACCAGTTAAAACACATCTCAAGAACCAAACAAAATCAAATATAAGGAGCTCTTCGTAAGACAAGAAGCTCTCAACTCGTAAATTTAAACCTTTTCGCAAGATGTTGAGGCAATGTTATGTAAAACATTACCACTTTAAACTATGATTGGGTTTTTAAAACAACAAACTATATGTAAAATACAGTAAATAATATTTGCTTGTATGTAGTTCATGTTTTGGATATAGGGACATTAAGGCAGATGCGTTTTTACATCCATGAATAAATTCAACGCATTGGCCTCAAGAAAATGTATTCTCATGTGTATTTCCATATTTGGAAGAGCTTGAATAAAGGGCTGTTGCCACTGCTTCCACAAAGGATGCTCTTTTCACTGGTTTTATGGCCGGTTTTATTAATCATTAAAAGTCCTTTATTCTGCCAATCTCCAACTGCATATTGTCCTCTCTAAAATTAGCTGGCATGTCTGGCTCTCTATGTATTATTCATTTTGTTTCCATTTCAGATAATACATACGACAAGATGATCTAGAAATAATATTACAGATATAAACTGTTACTAGTCCCTCAATAATGTTTATAATATTTCTTATTGTCAAATGATATTTTATATATTTGTCTATAAAATAGATTCTATAGTTTATAAACAAATCATGCAATGTTTATTACTTATACAAACATTGCAAATCAAAGGTATTTTGATTGCGTTTTCTTATTAGAACTATTTTAGTTACATTTAGTTAATGTTCTCTTCAGTTAATGTTCCGACATGTTTGATTTGTTTAACTACAAGAAAGTGTTTCAAATTTGTAATAAGTTATTGTTCATTGTGATGCTTAACACTTTCCGATACAAATATTAACAGATAAAAATGTTATAAAAATGTTCTTAAAATTGTGTTCGTTTATGACAAAAGTTATCTGAAAAAGGCGTCTAAGCAATCTCAGGCTATTGACTGTCCCAAGATCATATAAAACACGTTATAAGATCTATGATGATAACAGTTGTTCTTTTATTATTAGCTATAATATTGATCTTTGTAACACAACCCATTTAACAATATTGTATCTTGACACGTAAGTCTAGGTCATATTTATTGAACATCTGATCCTTTTGTTTACTTTGGCGGTATGGATATGATAAGATCAATAGTAATAATCTCAGCCAAATGAAAGTCATAGAAAAGTCAAATCATACGAAAAAAATGAGATGAAATGGTAGAGAAAATGTGTTTCGATCGAACTCCCAAGGTACGAAGAGATGAATAAATTATGGAAGACTAGAATGAGGACAAACCGAGTAAAGATAGGAAATTTTGGAGGGAAATATACCACGTCATCTCAGGAGACTTGCGGGAATTACACGAGAAGAATAACTTGTGGAGGTCGTCTGTTCAGTGCTTACAAATATAAATCGAGTTTGAAAGTCACTAAATAATAATTGTGTTTCAATGTAATAAAATTACAAATAAAAGAATAATAAATAAGTACTATGCACACAAAAACTGTTCTTTCCATCAAAACATCTTTATAGTAATAGTTATAAGAACGTATTCTGTTCAGCCTATGACCAATAAACATAATTTTGTAGTCAATTACAGAATATTAATTTATGTATATATATATATATATATATATATATATATATATATATATATATATACACATATGAAATTTATTGTGTTTAAGAATGTGATTAATATTCAAATTCTATTCGTATCAAGTAATAAGTTGGTCGGTAGTGTAGTTACACTTAGTTGGTTAGGCCTCAGTTTCATCAGCTAGAATTTCTCAATTCCATCCAAAACACTGGAAGCAATGAACAGTTGTTAAAGGGGAACAGCTGATAACCACCGATTGTTACTTTGACATTGGACTATTAATTAACGACACTTCCTAAGGAATAGTGGGCCTTACCTTGTGACAATGACTAAATTCACTTATCTACACTCGTCAGACTCATTCAAGATCTATTCTAACCAATATTTGACAAGAATACATAAAAAAATAACACTATTCCTTTTTTTAAATTACCGGTATATAAAACATAAAAATATATTCACAAATTTAAATAACATTCATCGAGCGTGATATTATGTGAGAGTCGTAGTTCAGTTCCCACAAAAGTGGGTGACGTTGTCATATAACAGATGTCTCTTTCACTGAACATGCACTAACCGTGTACAGTGTGTTACCATCACATAATTGCAACCACTTCCAGATTCATAATATTTTTACAGTGGAAAGTTCAAATATTAGTTCAGTATTAATTGGCTTTATTTAAACATATACTAATGAGTTACATTATTTTAGAGCGGAGTGCCCCAAGGTGTCTGTTTTAGACCTGTTTTGTTTCTATTAAACCTTATGCACTATCTCCTCATGAACAACAAACAAAATACTTTCTTTATTTGCAGTTTACATCTCCCTCTCAATATATTCATCTGCTATAAACAATTTAAAATACATCACATTTGTTAAGCAAATAACTTAATGCAATGGTTTGATGACAACTTACAATGAATTCCAAGAAAAATAAACTCACAAACTCATCTTTGCTAAATAGATACTGTAGAGGTTTTAGACTTCTTTAAGGTGAAACCATAGTTCATCCAACACAGGAAGTTGGTTGTTAGGACTGGTCTTGAATGAAAGACTTACTTTTATTTCATGGTCAGGTGAAACTTGTCTCTAGAAAACTCAGTTCATGGATATTTGTATTGCTCAATCATTGACGTGTTTCTTTCAGCATAATATGGACTTATTAACCCCTACTTTGCATAAGCAGTGCCTATTTGGGTTATGATAGTAAAAAAATGAGTTTTTAACTAAATTTAAAAATGAGCTGTTTTGAGGCTACAAAAAGACCAGTCATGCAAGAAGAATTGTTATATTATTATCAATATAAATTCTAGAGACATTAACTTTTAGCAGACATAATTTTTCAATATCATCAATTTCAGTCAAAGCTAAACATGTTATAGCTTTTTATCTTGTGTAACACTAAGAAACTTCCAATCCTGAAACATTCATCTTTTTAAAAAATGAAAATTTATGTTACAATGAAATTAGGTTGTATTTCACACTTCAATGAATCCTAAGACGCAAACATTGTTATATTTAGAGGTGGTCTTTCTTTTAAATAACCACTCTCATTCCAGTCATTTCCATAAATAAATTATTATTTCCTTAGAGAAAATGTCGTTAAAGTTATAGAATTTTACAGCCTAATCAAGAAGATTAAAACCAAGCGTACATTATTTGGTGTTAAGGATTTTGTTCAAGCATTCGTATAGTGGCCAGCTGATTCAGTATGAAGTAGTGAAGTGACTTGTGAGCATATGGTATGAGGTAGGCTTACCTAAAGAGTTCTAGAATGTTGACATATAAATTCATGTAACAGATGGACTAGGCGACCTCTTAAAAATTATGAGTGGTAACTGTATAGTAAACGGTTACCTTTATGAGCAATGAGGTTTGAAATGAGGGTTGGCGTTTTATCTTCCTGCTGAACATTAATGCATTCTTTACACTTCGTAATAATGAAGTATGGTAGTATATGTTTTCAAGATCTTGATTGCTGCTTATTAATGATAAAACATATAAATGAATTAGATACACCTTTAAAGAATAGGATTAAGAAACTATCTTTTCACATGGTAAAAGTTTCGGGAACGATGCTGTTAAAGAAACATTTGTTTATAGAATAGGGGAATAAGTTGTGATATATTGTTCTAATCTCTAACAGTTTTTAGAATAAACTGAGTTGAAAATAATTTCCACACAACTAAACTAAAACACGAACATTAGTTTACATATTGCAATACCTAAAAATAATGACAATAGTTTTACCTAAAAAAACACTGTTTTCCTTCATAAATTAAATATGTTGAGTTTGATATTACTAAGAAAATTGCTGTTTTTATGTAACATATATTGCATGTGTTTTAAATACAATTTAAGTAACAATCATACGTTTCTGTACAAAATAAAACTGTAGTGCAAATTATGGTAATATTTTATCAAGAAGTTATTACTACAGTGTTTAAAGTTACAATCAAGCGGAACGCCTGACCCATTTTTCGTTGAATGAAGTTTCTCGACTGATGGCTGATATTTTTACAATCACGTTTATTCGTTTTCTTCAACAGTTTTTCGTTTTGAAATTCACATCGGAATGCATATCAATAAAAGCATAGCCTCATCCATCGAATAGAATAAGATTATAATGTACGCTTTTTACCAAATAAACAAGCGTATAAACCTTTATATAAATTAACGTATATCACAAGTCTACGAATAGTAATATATTTTCGATGTATAAAGACAATGAAATAAACGTTTCCAAATGATACATTATTATAATATATACAATGTGGCCCCAACAAATTACCCAAAGAAGTCCTAAGTAACGGAATAATAATAATATTGTAACTTAAGACTTACAATATTATTTATTTCATTGTTACACTTTTTGTTACATAATTCACTATTATTTTAGCCAAAGGAGGGGTTTTTCACCAAGTCATAAATATTTGTAATGAAACACGCCCCCCCCCCTTCCCATAAACAGGTATTACTGTCTGCACAGAAATAACGTATGTGTATCTGAGTTTGAAGGTTTTATACCAAGGAATTAGAGGCCTATGATAAAACTAGTCATACCATTGTTTTATTCATTCTATTTTACGTTAAGTCACATACATTTCAACATTTTATTTTAAATTTTAATTAATTTTATGTAATCCAGAACAAAAAAGAACCGGAAAAAGGTATTTTATTTTTAACTCTTGTTCAACTTAACACTTTTACTATTTCAAACTCCATCAATACTGTATATCGAAATCATAATTTTGTTTACAAGGGTATTTTCATTAATTTATACAGATTTGAGAATTTTTACTTTTTCATAAATATAGTTTTTATCAATTTCCTTAAACAGCATTTTCTTGGCTTCTATTGAAATTTATTTGCTTTTTAGTTTCATTTAATTAATAGATTCGTTCTAGAGATAAAACTATATAGTAAAAGAAGAAAATGGCGGATGTATGTGAATATAAGGATATCAGGATATACGTATATAAGGTAAGGTTTCTCTTTATTTTGGCCCATGTAATCAGTCCCTGAAATATATCCGCGCATCACAGATACATCCTGTTTATGTCAAGTTTATGTTCACTCGTCTTTTTATGTGCAAGAACAATGACTTAGTCAACCAACTCTCCCTACTAAAATCTACTTTACGCTTAGTATAAGGGAGGATATATTAGTCAGAACAATATCTCAAAAATTAAATTATTTTCTTATTTTGTTTCAACATCAACGATTGAATGAACAGGTTCAGTAGCAGATTTAAATTGTTCTGTAGTTCAATCATTCACATTGTTTGCACAACATAAACTATGCATGTAAAATATCATTTTACATATCATCATATTTGGCAACAACAAATTTATTCTCATTTGGCCACGTCAATCATTTTTAGCCAAAATGTTTTGGAGAAAAACAAAACTACCCTCATTGTTGTGTGTTGGATAAGTTGTTTCCAGGGAGTCACAGAAAGTAATTTTACACAACTCGTTTGTTTCAAATGCCCAAATATCACCTAGGAGTTTTCCAAAATTGAAATCACTGTATAAGAAGACAAACATTTAAAAATAAAAACTCGATAAATTTTAACCACCGCATGTAAGTGTTTACTGAATATACAGCCTATATTCGGACTAGTACTTCTATCATTATTACTGACGTTATATATCAAACATCACATTTTTTATATCGATTTGATACAGCTGACAAAATACTAATACACACATTAAAAGACTTATTTTTAAATCCACAATATTAAACAAATCAAGGCTAATATTCCAGAATTCGGAAATAATTGTTAAAGGTAATTGATAGTTATTCAGTGATGTAAAATTACTTTCTTTGCTTTTCAGTAGGTATTTTTTTTAATAACATCACAGCTCATACACATTTTATGATTTATGATTGTTAAATTCTATATCGTTGTAATTTCTTATTTTATTTTTCTTATACTATAGACATTAGTTTGATGTTTCTTTAGTTGTGTAACAAAATTTATAAATTCTCAAAAGTTGACTTTTTATTAAATTTAGGAAAGGACCACCCATCGTTTTTGTAATACCCCTATTTAAAATTAGGAATAAAAAAGTTTACATTTCTTGGATTTCTAATTACTAAAAAGTGTGTTTGTATATTGTAACGCCATTTATTATTTACACAACAACGCTCTAAGTAGTGAGAATCAGGTCGACTTCAATGCCCAAATTTACTTCAGTAGTTTACTATTGACCGAAGTTTAACTAAGGGATCTGGTTAAAACGGAAGTTGAAGTAGTTAAACAGGAAATGAACTTTCCCAAGATATAAATCATCGTGACTGTCTCAAACATCTGTAACAAATCCTTGGCTTGGACCTTCCACTTTAAACTGTGCGAACAAGATAGATGTTACAAATAATTTTAAAAAGAGAAAAAATCCCTATCAAATCGCCGATATATTATATACGACGATTGTTTATTAATTAACACAAAATGGTAGTGTGAATATGGTTATAAATTTATAAATATGTTTAAAAAGGGACTAATTACTAAATAAATATCATTTTTAAACTCTGTTACGCGTAAAAAATATCATTTTATATTTTCTATCCATCGTCAAAGGGAAAATGTTATTTGGCCATCCCCATGCGTTTACTATCATTGTGGTATTAAATTCTGTAAAATAAAAAAAAAAAAAAAATTGGGACGATAATACCTCAAAACAAACTTTCTAATACATATTAACATCTCCTATAAAAAAAATTTATAATGATTTTTGTTATTTTCAATCTTCCAAATTTATTTTACGCAAAACAGATAAGGATGTAATGGTTTTCTCATTATTTAATAAGAAATTCATTATTTTTAGGAGTCGGTTGGTGTAAAAATAATTAAAAAATCCTAAAACATTAGTGAATTATGTATTAGGGTATTTTAAAGGGATGTTCAATGGGAGAATAGATTGTAATCGAACAGCTTAAATCCCAAATCGGTATGACCTGTATGTGGAAAGCTACCGTACCGTGTGTCAATACCACTGCATGTGTATGGGTAGGTGGGTGGGTCAATGCCACTACATGTGTATGGTTGGGTGGGTGGGTCAATACCACTGCATGTTTATGGGTGGGTGGGTGGGTCAATGCCAGTGAACGTTTACTCTTGAGAGTTTAGCTGGTCGTTCATGGTATGCAACTTTTCTCTAAATTTTCGACTGTTCTTGAACATTGAACAATAGGAAGTTATTCCAGATAGAAGTTAGGTGGCAAGTTGGGTTCGATATTTTACTTATAAAATAATGTTATCAAAAGTATATGACAGATATATGTATAAACGGCTGCATGAAACAATAACTGTAAGTAGCAGGTTGTCCGACACGAGAGTGGGGAAGTAGAATGAGGGTGCTTTTGAAAATAGATATTGGAGAACCATCCAATTTTCATTTTACCTGAACAGGTGCTTTTGAGAAACGACCAATCTGAAGGTTCAGCCGAGGTCTTTTATGGCACTAGTTCATATTTTATGCTAATTAGGCTTACAGCAGGTCTATAAATATTTTGTAAAATTAATTTCCATTCAGTATGTTTCCTTATGTTAAAGATGTATAATATAGCTGATGTTAGGATTGTAGTTTCGATATTGCAATAGTGCATTTATTCTGTTCATTAGACGGATGCATTTATAGCTAATTAAATTCAACTTGCCGAGAGCAAAATATGCATTTAGCAGAAAAGATTGAAAAATATCAAGAATTATACTAGTACACAAGTTTTAGCCATATAAATACTTGTAGTAGAACATTTAAAAAACGAGAACAAATTTTCTTTCTGATCTTATCTGGTATGAACAAATTATTTCATTCTATATTATTAATTTTAAATAACTCTAGGTAAGGTTATCTAATTAATTACTAAATACAATAAATATGTACGTGAATAATTATGAACATACACTATTGATTTAAAATCTCTATTAATGTCTTTTTAACCTTCTATAAAGAAAAATAGTTGCCTAAAAAGTAAACGTTTGTCATTTAAAATGTGCTGTGATGTACATTCAATTGGGACTCGAAAATAAAATAAAATCGTTTTAAGTGAGTATGATATCTGGAACACCGTCCTATTCAGTTAATTTAAGCACCATATAAATTGACTTATATCTGGGGCAGATACTGGGGCGTTACATGAGAGGATCCTAACAAAAAAGTGAGTTTGTTAGCACATTTCCTTGATTGACGCTTAATTTATTTTCTTATGATCCTCATTCTAACATTTTACATTTTGGTTTATTTTATCCTTAAATTTTACAGTAAAAACAATATCATAAAGTATTCTATAAACATTTTAAAAGATAACATCAAAAATCAGTGAAAAAAGAATGGATTCCCTTTCTTGATGGGAAAACAAATAAGACTGCTAATATATCTTAAAGATAACGAATACATTCTTAAAGGCTGCCAAACAGTGTATTTTGTGAGTGTAACCAAAAATTACAAAACTGAATCTAATGTTTTCATAAAATGTATGGAACTGGGCGTTGTACAGGGTGTCCATTTTAACTGGGCCACCATTGGGATCTCAGAAACACCAACATTTACAGCAAACTTTAAATGAAGAACTTCACCTGCTTTTTCAAGACTATAAAAAAATTAAGTCAAAATTTAAATATTTTCCAATATGGCGACCAACTTTGACATTTATAATAGGAACCCCTTTTTATGATTATTGTAGGTAAAATGCATAATTTTATGACGTTTTTATTCCTTGCGCTTGTTGATAAACCGTATTGTTTCCAAGATATAAGCAGTCACATATTCAATAAAAGCAACAATACCATGTTAACTGGGCTACCATTGGGATGTCAGGAACTACAAAATTTACAGCAAAATATGGGAAACATCATCTATTTTTTTAAGAACATAAAAAAGTGAAATTTTATTTTTACATCAACTTTCAATTAAAATATTCTAATATTTATTTCATGTAAAGATGTACCTAATAATAAAACCTAAATAAAACTATGGCAAAATTATCTTTACCCAGAAAATTATAAACAATTATTGTTGTTATTTTTATTGAACATTTGACTGCTATAAGCTTTATCAAAAAACATTTAAGTATAAAAACGTCACAAAATTATGCATTTTACCTAAAATTACCATAAAAAATAGAGATTGTAATTGGAAATTTAAAAGTTGGTCACCATATTGGACAAAAGTTTTGATTTCATTTTTTATGGCATAAAAAATAATAGGTGAAGCTCCCATTTAATTTTTGCTGTAAATGTTGTATTTTTTAGATCCCAATGTTGGCCCTAAAAACTAACATGGTATTGTTGTTTTTATTGAATATGTGACTGCTTAAATCTTGGAGACAATACGGTTTATCAAAAAGTGCACATAATAAAAACGTCATAAAATTATGCATTTTACCTACAGTGAGCGTAAAAAATACGAGTTCATATTTGACATTTTAAGGTTGGTCACCATACTAAAAAATAGCAGTAGAATATTTAAGTTTTGATATAATTTTTTTTATAGTCTCAAAAAAGTAAGTGAAGTTCCCATTTAAAGCTTGCTGTAAATTTTGTAGTTTCTGAGATCCCAATGGTGGCTCAGTCAAAATGGACACCCTGTATAGTAATTTTAAGAGTGTTCAAACGATTTATTCCTATTTGAGTCACCGAAATCGATCACCTTAATAAGTGTTCTGTGAACCTCATTAGACCAACTTGTGATATGCTAATTAGGATACTATTTTAATTAAATATATTGACTATCGATAGGAGTAGGCGTACTTTCTAATTATATTTATTAATTACGAAAGTTATTATTTAATTTTTAAACGGAATGTTCGTATATAATGTTTTTGTTTATTTCATTTGTATGCGAAATAAAGTAAACAAATGTTACCTTGATGTCTGATTCTAATTATATAACGGATTTTGAAAGGTTTGATTAGCTTTTAAATAAAATTTATTTCTTTTAAAAAGGTTAATTTTTATATTGCATAGCTACAGTAAAGACAAAATTATAAGTCACAAAAGGAGTGACCAGGAAAGTCGTGAAATCATAAAGAAACACCATTCAAAATACAACAGTTCTTTCCCTTTAAGCTGTAGGTCATTTAAATCTCTTTAAACCATTTAAACGACTGATAACCATCGATAAGATAACCTAGTGACCAGATTTCCGCATTCCAATCAAGGTCGCGGCCTTCCTCATCCTTCCCCCTCGCTTGTCTCCAACCAACAATGTATGACGGATAGAGTATCGGTTAGATTGCAGGCGCGGAGCTTTTCTCTTTATTGTTACGAAACACTTTATTTACAACAGTCATATAACTATGCAATTTGATGCTCATATCAATAGTCATAATTTCCCAACTCTCTCCGAACATTGTAAATTGTACGTGCAAGTATTGGCATAAATTCAGCCATAATAAACTTACTTGAGTACACACTCGGCAGCTTTGAGTCTGCTAGGGAGCAGCCTCGCTTTTTCACGAGTGGACACTCCATTTTGTGAGTGGCCACTTGGTTTTATTCAACTAAATACGGAGTTGCCATTCGCAAGTCATAAGTAGACTCATCGTGGTACCTATAGTGACTCATAAGCTAGACCCACCCACCCACCCATACACGTACAGCGGTATTGACCCACCCACCCACCCATACACCCACCCATACACGTACAGCGGTATTGACCCACCCACCCATCCATACACGTACAGTAGTATTGACCCACCCATACACGTACAGTGGTATTAATATGTTCACGCATGCAAATCTAGCACATATTAAAATATCTCGTAATGATCGAAAAGTATTCAGTGCTTAATCATTTAAGTATTATTAAATTTAAGTATTAAATTATAAATCTTCCAGTTTAGTGATGATTCTGATAACAGGAACCATAGTTTTTTTTAAACCAGATACTAATTACAGTTAAGTTTTGTTGGGTAACACGTTTTATTAATTACGCTTCTAAAAGATGTTGCTTTATTGCTTTGTGGTAGTTGTTATTTCAATTTCAGAAGGGTTGTTTTTGTCAATGTAATAACATAGTAGTGTTTCACTCGAATGCTTTAGGTAATCGATACTGTAATCACTCGACGCAGTCCACTTAATTAATGGAGTCCTGATGAAACATTAGTGATATTTATGGAGCAATTAAACGGTCTCAACATAAACAATTGGGACAAGCCACAAACAGAACAGCCAATGCATTTAAAATGGGTTGCGTTGTTTTTGTCTCAATTCACTTTCATACATTTACAATGCACATGCATTTAAAATATAAGTTCTACTCATTTTGCCATAAAAATTAAATATATTCTTGTTTTAGGAATGTATATAATAGTTAAGTTTTTATAATTATTTTACGTAAGGAATTATAATATGTAAAACTGTATTAAGTGTATTATAGTCAATACCACTGTACATGTAATCGGGTGAGACATTCATTCATCTCCAGAATAAATCAAGTGAGCATCGTGAAATTCCCATTTCGTCTGAAACCTGTTGATCGTTTGTTGTTATTTAAATTGAAGTAGAGTTAACGGGTGAAACGGTTTTCAAACTATGAGATTTGATGAAAAGCGCAATGATGCCGTTGCAATAACTTCTCTCAATTGTTCAAGTAAAGTAATTATTCTTTTAGCTCAAAATTTAAAAATTCTGCCATATTTATTTCTCCATAAAATAGTTACAGCCAAACGCGTTGAAGAATCTTACAAAATATATGTGTAGATAAGTCACGTAAACAACATGTTATTTATGTTTTATGTTACTTATATACAATTATAAATCGTCAACATCCCAAAATAAATTCCTGACTTAAAACTTTCACCAGATTTGAAATTTGATCTTCGTTATAACTCAAAACAAAAGCCATTCTATTACAAATATACGCAGCTATTTTAATGTATTTTAAGACCAACCGATATTAGTACAAATATGATGGGAATCGATGCTAGAGGCACTTCATAATTTTGTTAATGATTAGTATCTTACAATTTTATCATACATCGGAACTAAATTTAAAACTATATAATGTATACTACGTATTAATTATAGTGCTGCGAACTGTTCCCCAACATTCGCATCACTCAGAACGAGGTCTACTGTTTACCTAACTGAGTATTGTCGGGTACGCTAAGATAAATTTTTCACAATTTATACGATTGATGGCGTTCCTCAAGCCATTTAACAAATCTAACTCTACATAAAAATGAAAAATATAGTCAATAGAAAATGCGTAAAGCTCACTTATTTGTTTTTATTATTAAATTATTGTATATGGCAATTGGAAATTTGTTCTAACACGTGATTTGGAATTAGTAAAATGGTTTATACTCCTAGAATATCTCAATCCAAGATGAAAATTTTAATAAAAAGACCTAAAGACTCATACCATCTTCTATCCATCAAGCTCGTTTTGGGAGTGAGGATGATCGTAAAGACCGTTCCCCCATGTTTCTATATTCGAAAACTCTGTGGCTTTTCCTAATTAAACTCTAGTTCTCATGCTAAAATGTCAGTGGTTCACTTTTTCAATTCCAATACCTGCATCTCACCATTTCATTAGAACACTCAAATCTCTGTGGCTATCATACATGTCATTACAATTAGTGTATTTATCGGCTCCCAATCTTGTTCACTTACTCTCATTGCTTGTGTATATGTACTTTCTCTTACACATTGGAAGCTTTGTGGTAAACCTGCACATATTTACACATCAAAACACTCAACGCCTCTCTACAAAACCATACATTTCAACAGGGCAAAGCTCCTTGCTCAGTGTTCATATGTAGAGGCGTGTTACTTACGCTACTTTATTTTTATGTTTATATTTTAGTATTTATATGTTGTATTATAAATAATAACATTCTTTCACGTAAATAAGAGTTAATAAATATGTAAGAATATTTTTTTAAAGAAACCTTTGTGTGGTAATGTAACTCAGTATACATTTTATCAATTTTACTATTTCGTGCCATTAAAGGTACAGTATAATTAACAACCCGCTACTTATAAACACGCAAATTGGTGATACATTACTCAGGGACGTAATGCGTTATGTACTCAGGGACGTATTGGCGTACAATGTACATTCTACATCGACGATAAAATCAAATTTGCTACAGCCATCTACGTTATTGCTAGTGCTAGTAACAGCGTTGCCCTTAGTACTTCTCATGATAACAATCTGAAAACTCGTAAATTCCATTAACGAACAATTTTTAAAATTTCACGAAAAGTGATATTAGTATTCCTACTTAAATTCAACTATGAAAGAAACTATTATCAATCATTTTCTGTATCATTAACGTATTCACTGATGACAATCGTAATTCACCTTTGCAATAATTCAGGTCATTCGGAAATGTCGTTTACTATTCACCAACCGTCTGATTTATATAAGCATTATTAAGAACATCACGTATAAATTATTCGTTAAACTTAATTTGATTCATAGATTTCTTTTAATGAATTTGAGAGGTCTATTTTTAGATTGATCACATTATTCATTTGCCAAATCTTGCCAAAGTTAAATCTAAATATACTATTTTACGTTTAAATATTTATTTGAAACTCAACCAATTCCAACCTCTTTAAAACAACTGGTATGCGAAAGTTCAAAGAACCTCAAGAATTTCACTGAAAGAACGAAAATAAATATGGAAACCTATGAAAACGATAGTTGCCCATTCAAATCAAAATAACACACGTTCGCTCTGCGTTTCCATCCTAACATTGGAATTATCGAATTAATTTAAGTTTAATGTGTTAAATTATAGAAAAGTTTTTTAAATGTATTTTACCCATATTCAAATTATTTATCTGTGAGTTAATACATATTACATGCATATCTCACACGACCTATAATAGTAATAACTTTTAAAAAATCAATAATTAAAATAACATTATCAGTATGCAATTACAATTTATTGTTTGTTACCTAACTTAACTTAAACAATAAGAAAGCAACAGACAAAAATACTTATTTCCTTAAGAAAAAACTCATCAATCGAATAGCATTCTGAATTTGTAAGGTAATCTTTTAATATGTTTTTAAACTGTTTACCTTCAAGATGTCTTATACCTATAGGCAAGTAGTTAAAGAACAGGACTACTATATAGGACACTTGTCTCTCAGGGAGTGCTAGACGATGCCTGGGAGTGCGGAGGTCCCACCATGCTTAGTTGGGAATCGGTGCTCAGGGCCACCTCTTTTTAGGTCATGAATATTTTTATGTATAAAATGTTTATGAATAAAATTTTTATGTATAAAATTGCCTTGTAAATAAACATGGAAATAAGAGTAAGAATTTTAAGTTGGCAAAAAAAAACCCTCTACACAAAGATAATGGAGGCTCTCCAGAAATTATTCTCACAGCTCTTTTCTGATCAACAAACACCGTAGAAGCGTTGGATGAACCACCCCATACTTAAATTCCGTAATACATGACTGAAGAGAAACGGCCATGATACACCATCAACAAAGCTTTCTGATCCAAAAAATTATATTGGGTTCTAAGGACGAAACATGCTCGACTTAATTCGCCACAAATCCCCGAAACATGCTCAGGCCAAAGCAAGCCCCTCCCACTGTCACTCCCAAGAATTTCACTGAAGAGCACTACTTAATACCAAACTCGTCAAGAGAAAATTTTGGTTAGAGCATTTGTTTCGCGTTAAAAATTGAAAAAAAAAAAAAAAAGGTTTAATTAGGATAAAGAATCAGATTATTTCTCTTCAACCACTCTCTGAATGTATGTATTGCAGTAGATACTCTTGCTTGCATACTCCTCTCAGGACCTCCTAATAGCATAGTTGTATAATGCAGCAAATAAAAATGGCTTTGCTAAGGAATTCCCGAAACCATGTCATTTATATAAATAATGAAGAGCTCAGGCCCGAGAATGCTGCCTTGAGGAACTCCAAATTTTGATTCTGCTATCTGACCTGGTTCCTGACACTTCGACAAACTGCTGCCGATTCGAAAGATAAGACCTAAACCAAGCTAGATGAATTCCTCTCACACCACACTGTTCAATCTTATTAAATAGAATGTTCCAAGTGGTACACAATAAGCTGTCAGCCATTCCTCATTATTTAACACTACTGCTTTAGTGTATACATAGTTGATATATCTCGACACCACTTTCACTCAAGCCAATATTTAGGTAAGAATAAAAAATAGACAAAAAGAGAATTATCACTTTCTTAAGAGATTATTAAAGAGTAACAATAAAACTGCTAATTTGTAATGCAACTCTTTTTTACCGAATCGCTGCTTGAATTAATGTACAAACACAAACCCTGAGAAAAGATAAAACTGCATTTCAAATAACATTCTCAAAATTATTTTCGTATTTATCGTAGTTCTGGAAAGCACGTCATCATCATATGACCTGATAGCTACAAGTTCGAGAGTGATATTCCATTAAAATTTGTATTTGTTAAAATAGTCTTTTTTTTTTATTCTAAAAAATAGCAAACGTGTTGGCATTCCTTTGAAACAGTCTCAACACGACCCTTGTAAACTTCAAACTGAAATGTTTTCTACTGCTTTGATCATTTGGTGGTTATTTTTATTATATAAATTAAACTATAACCTGGATTTACGTACATGATGATTCAAATAAACGGATAAATAACTAAGGTAGGTTATACTTTTTAATAAATCATCATTCTCCTCAAATGTCTCAGTGATTTTATTTGAACAAACTATCTGAACAAAAATACCTTATTGAAAATTTGATTAAATACACGAAATGTCATTAAAAACACAAAATGTTATTTTCGTGTCAATAAACTCCCCATTTTTACAAATGGTATATCCTTGCCATGTACAGTTATCGTATGTATGAGCGCGTACTATACAACTTGAAACACGTTATATGCACAATTATATTCATGCTAAGCGGTAATCCAATAAGGCAAATATCTGCGTACAAGAAACCATTTCCGTGTGGTGAAAAACATGAATTCGATAAATCCATTTGTCTTAACGCCGGTTATGGGCGATTCATCAAATTGTAACCATTCGTTTTAACTAGTCGCAGTATATCATTGGGGCTTACATGACTGGTTCCGTTTTACCATTTATAGTAAGATGTCAATTTTGGTAATATGTATCTCCATTTTAAGTTTTAAAATACAGTATAGTAGTATTAAAAGTTACTTTAAGAATAGCTTCAATTTAGGATAGTTAATAAAAAAAAATCTAAACCTCTACTGATTAAAATCCATATTTTCTAGCCCCTGAGCTGCTTATAAGACTAAATTAAATAATTACCTTCGTCAATCAGCTCATAAGTTCGTAACAAATGTTACGGCCGTTTCGACATTAAAGTGCCATCTTCAGACATTGAAGTTCAGCCATAAGGCGTCGTTAAAATATAAAATAAAAAACTGACACAAACAACACACACATTACACACATTACGATAACAAATTTTACTCATTATGAATTTTCCCGAGTTCCGAATGTTCTATTATCATTATGAGTAAAATTTGTTATCGTAATGTGTGTAATGTGTGTGTTGTTTGTGTCAGTTTTTTATTTTATATTTTAACGACGCCTTATGGCTGAACTTCAATGTCTGAAGATGGCACTTTAATGTCGAAACGGCCGTAACATTTTTTACGAACTTATGAGCTGATTGACGAAGGTAATTATTTAATTTACTACACTGATTGCTTACATGAAAATATATAACAATAACACCGATTTGTTATAATTTATGGAATACCCAAGAAATATCTTTGATGTATATATAAAGGAGAATAGCAAAGTTAAGACTATTATCACTTGAATGAATAAAGCAGATTTTAAAAATATTTATATGAAATTTACAAGTTTACTGATTACATATTACAATATACAGATTATTTATGACATATTTATTCAAGCAAAATAAGGAGATTAAAATTATAAAATTTCCCTCAACATGTAAGTCTTTATACTCGTATACTTTGTGGACCACCCTCTCACCTGACTTACGTCTTGATAAACCAACCTCTCATCTGACATAGGTCTTGATGGACCACTCTCTCACCTGACTGTCGTCTTGATAAACCAACCTTTCACGTGACTTACGTATTGATGGACCACCCTCTCACTTGACTTACGTCTTGTTGGATCACCCTCTCACCTGACTTACGTCTTGATGGAGCACCCTCTCACCTGACTAACGTCTTTATAACCCTCCCCCCCCCCACTAACCTGGCTTACGTCTTGATGAACCTCCCTTCCACTTGACTTATACACATTATCAGATCCACCCTCCCACCTTGAAAACGTTATATGGGACTAGCCTCCTCTTCAACATATATAGGTTTCTATATATTAGGTTCAACATATATAGGTTCAACATACATATATTAGGTTTTTATTAATATAACTTTTTAACGTCTTTTATACGTTCATAACACATTCAACAACAATGAGTAGTTCAAAACACATAATCTTTAATTCAATGGTAATTTTCTTGATTGTGAAATAGAGTATACACATTTTTATGTGAGTATACTCTATTACACTTATCTTTCAGTCCAGTTATCCATTTCGCACTTGATCAAGGAAATTACCATTGGGTTAAAGATGATGTGTTCTTAACAATTTCCAAACACTGCTGTTAAATGCTAGTGAACGTATTAAAGACATGTATTTAAAACATTAGAATCACATAAGAAGGAAAAGGATAAACAAACGTTGTTTTCGTGTTGTAAGCAGCATAGAGTGTAGAATCATTAACTCCGACCAAACTTAATACGCCTGAAATACGTGGTTTATGCCCCATATTAATATTGAAAGTTAGATATAATAGGAATAATCATTAAGGGGTGGAAGATTACTCCTCTTTTACAACTTCATATTTGTCACTATAAAAAAACGTTGACAATACTCATAAAATAAACATTTTTAGATACAAATTAATAAAGCTATTTGACTTATTATAGCTATTTAAAATAATAAATATGAAAGAAATATAGATTCAGAAATTGTATAGACTTTTGAAATGACCAGTTTTGTAAGGATACAGTTTAGTGCTGCACATTTTAGGAATATTAATTTTAGATTGACTTGTATAAATATTATTTTTAATGTGTTATATTTTTGGAACGTATTATTCCATCTTGTTTTTATAAATCCTTAATATTTTGAAGAATTAAATTATAAAATGTTAACTCTGTGAATCGTTATTAGAATATTCATATTGATTATTGTTTAGATAAAAGAAATTCTATTAACATTTAAGTATGATATAAATTATTACAATCTTACTAATCCTAGTAAACAAATAAATCAAATCAATTATATTTTAATAAAACTAAATAATCAAACAAAATAAAATTATAAATATCTTACAATAGGCTATATTCCTTTTTTTATGATATTTGACATGATGTAATTGAGGAAGGCTATTTCCATTTAAAGAAGGTTTCTCCTGGGTCAAGTACAGTTCAAGACCATTAATATAGAACACCTCATCATAATTCTGTGTACAGTCTGGTCTGATAAATGGTATAGACTTTGGAAATAGGTTTGTAAACATATTGAAACTATAACGAAATTCGCTTACTCTAAAGGAATATACTGAATTGTCCTCGACTTTTAATTACTTCTGGTAATATTTAGTTTTTCAATTTATTTTCAGCATAAAAATATTTTAAATATTTTTTCTTCGACTTTACTGTCCTATAAAAATCAGCCCAGAGCTACAAATGTATAGTGGATTATATTTATATATAAGGTTGATTTTTTTTATTACAATGGAAGATGTAATGTACACAAGTTTAAATGTGAATAAATAGATAACATACTTATCTTTGTCATTCGTGTTTATATACAAGACAATCTTCAGGACCAAATGCCAACATGTAAGAGGTAGCGACCTACACTCATACCCAACTAGAGGCAGGGAGGACTACCGAACTGTGAGACACAGAACGGTGGTCCATGAACGGCTGCCTTCCCAGGCGGGAGTTCATTTTGTCAACAGGTTGCCTAACGCAATCAAAAGTGCCACAATGCCCAAGGTATTCAAAACTCGTCTGAAAACGTTTCTGATTGATAACGCTTTCTACAGTACCGACGAGTTCATGGCACATGAATGGGGGATCTAATTGGCTGACTGACTAGGGGCTAGACTGGGATAATCCGAATAAAAGGGAGCCTGTATGAAAAATAAATTGTATGTTTGAATGAGATTTTCATGTTAGTATGAATGAAAATTTTAGCTATAAATATTAACTATGACGATTGCCATACAATTATATATTGTTTTAAGCAATAAACCTATTTATTTATTTATACAAGTATCATATATTTTTAGTAATCCATAAATTATATTATGGTTATATATTTTTATATAAGCAATAAGTCAAGTTTTGGATTGTTACTATTATTTCATTGACTATAACTTGAAACTATTCTTAAAGTAACTTTTTAATACTATTATAGTTTAATCTGAACATTTATAAATCACTTTCAAATTGAGACTATATCAACAAAATGTCATCTTAATATAAATGGTAAAACGGAACCAGTCATGTAATCCCCAATGATATACTGCGATTAGTTAAAACGAATGGTTACAATTTGATGAATTGCCCATAACTGGCGTTAAGACAAATTGATTTATCGAATTCGTGATTTTCACCACACGGAAAAGTCTTTTTTTACGCAAATATTTGCCTTATTGTACTATCCGATTGGTATGATTAAATGTACATATACAATTTGTCAATTGATTCATTGCATACAGTATGGTCTCATAACCACGATAAACTGTAAGCGGCGAGGATAGTAACATATTTTTACGTGAATCCAGGTTATAATTTAAATTATATCAAAAATATTTTTACTGCCCTGTCTATTTTTTTTTTTTTTTTTTTTTGTGTTAATCAGAGATCAAAGTAGTTAGCAACAAAATTTAAGACTAGTATATACAACGAATGTATTAAGACTGTTCAAAAATTTAAAGATTAAATCTAGTTATTAAACACTTTTAATAATCTTGATATTTGACAAAACGTATCACTGACTACCTTGAAAAATGTCACCTGATGATGACAGGTTTTTCAAGAACAATGAAACATTTAAAATATTTAAGAATATGATATAAAATGCAGTTTTATTTTTTGTAAAGTGAGTCTATTGCTCTGGGTGAAAGTTTGGTTAAAACAAGCAGTGTTACATATGTGCAGGCTCTTCTATTTCCTTGTGAATAAAGTGATTATTATAGATTTTTCTATACTTTATTCTCACCTAAATATTAGCTTGAGTAAAATAAGTGTTGAGATTATGAATTATGAATACAGTAAAACTAAAATGAGGAATGGCCGACATTTTATTGGACAACGGTTCACCTGGCAAAATACATGTGAATAAGTGGTTACGAAAATTGCCAATATAAAGGTTGAAATGTACAGCGAGTGTGTAATGGCCAACTTTAGTTTCGATATGTTTACTCCACATTTAGTTTTGTCTCTTCAGGAGACTTCTTGGCCGATGTTTGATGGCTGTAAACATTCGCATATCAGATATTCTAAAATGGTAGGAATTGGTTGAGCGTCAAATAATATTTAAATATAAAATAGTCAATTTAGATATAATTTAAATATTTTACAATTGAAAAATATCACACATTTAAACTAGGTTAACTAAATAGCTAGACAAATAAATTTAAATTAAGGAAAACTTAAAGGAAATTAAGGAATTTCATTAAGAGAAACCTGTGTCAAGGTACGTTCAGTAAATAACTAATACGTGGTGTTTATAGTAATATTTACATTTAAAATAGTTAACGTATGGTCAATGACATTTCTGAAGGGCCTGAATATCAGGTGCGAAGGCGGTTAAGATCGATGCCTGCGAATAAGGCATTGTTATATTATTGATTCAATATGATCGATATATGATTTTTCATGGTTAAAAATAATTTCGCATTTTCGTGAAATCTTTGAAATTGCTCTTTAATGGAATTGACGTGCTTTCAGATTGCTATCATGAGAAGTACTAAGGGCAACGCTGTGTAATTACTAGCAATAACGTAGATGGCTGTAACAAATTTGATTTTATCGTCGATGTAGAAAGTTCATTTTACGCCAATACGTCCCTGAGTACATAACGCATTACGTGCCTGAGTAATGTATCACCAATTTGCGTGTTTATAAGTAGCGGGTTGTTAATTATACTGTACCTTTAATGGCACAAAATAGTAAAATTGATATAAACAAGCCCTCGTTTGGTTCTACAATATGCATTACGACACTATCAACTTTAAAGTAACAAGTGTTTTGTTACATTTTCTTAATTTATACAAATATAACATAAATACAGATTCATGATCTAGCTATATTGTTGTCTAATGTTTTGAAACTTGACTAATCTCATTTACTCTTAAATGCTTAAATGATTATCTGATAAAGAGTTAGGCTATATTGTTTTTAAACACACTAAAACTACACTGGTATATAGAACCATCATAAATTCTAAATCCTTTTAGGATGGTTCTATATACGTGTAGTTTTAGTATGTTTAAAAACAATATAGCCTAACTCTATCAAATAAGCATTTAAGAGTAAATGAGATTAGTTAAGTTTCAAAACATTAGACAACAATATAGCTAGATCATGAACCTGTATTTATGTTATATTTGTTTGAATTAAGTTTAATAAAATTAACTATCTTTAAAATATTATGTAATATAGTAACATCTTAGATTAATGATACAAATTAAGACCATTAAGATAAGTAGCTGTGGATTTTACAAATAAAAACTATAAATTCGATAAGGTAGATGTTGTGATGTGGTTAGCAAATTTGATATCCTTCTCAACCTCCCCCAGCCCCACACCCTGGTTCCTACGTCACCAGCCCTTATTCACATCAACTCTGTACGTACGGAACAAGTACGAATATCGTAACCTTGGACTTATGTACGTTGTCTTCATTCTAAATACAATTTTTTCAGGGAAGTATTTTGAGTAATAAAATTTTTATCCCATCTAGACTTGATCATGTTTATAAAGCTTCAACAATTTACATTCGTCAATATCATAAATGTTTAACTGTAAATTTAATTTTTGATTTTGCTAAAGTTTTATTGATTTAATTATCTATGCCAAATAAATACTGACCATTCTTTTTTATTGGTTGTCTATAAAATATTAAATTAATTAATCAATAAAGTAATTAAAACTGTCATATTATTATTAATTAAAACCACTGTACGTGTATGGGTGGGCGTGTGGTCAAAACCACTGTACTTGTATGGGTGGGTCAACACCACTGTACGTGTATGGGTGGGTGGGTGAGTCAAAACCACTGTACGTGTATGGGTGGGCGAGTGGGTAAACACCACTGTACGTGTATGGGTGGGCGGGTGGGTCAACACCACTGTACGTGTATGGGTGGGCGGGTATATAATGTATGGGTGGGTGGATACTAAGGTATATAATGAACATAGAAAAATAAATTATCTTTCTGCAACCGGTGCTTAGAGAAGCAAAGTATATGTCAGGAGCATTTGTAAAATAAGACATGGTTTTATGTAATGAGTAGTCATGTTTACTTTTGATGTATAACATTTATAAAATAAATGCCCACAATTTATTAATATATATGACTCTGTCTTCAAAACGAATACTCCAACAATTCTAATATGTTTACCGATAGTATATCACAAACGTTTCACATAGCAATACGCAACCTACATTTTTTCCTGGTTATAACACTGGGAAAATTAAATTATAAAATTTTGATGAAACGTGTAAGGCAAATTTCGAAAACTCATCCTAAAGTTAAACAAAAACAAACTAATATAGACCATTTCGTGAACTCAGAAATTTTAGACTTTTCCGTTAAGATACAATCTCTAATTAGGTACATTTTCCATTTACCATTCTTAATTCTTGAGATCTTTATATTTTCTACTCAAGACGTATTGACTGATTGAGAAAGTTACAATCATACCTTAAAAATAGAATCAATGAGAAACCTGATTAAGAAGGCCATAGTAGCTTGACAAAAATAAAAATGTATAAATCAATTTGATTTTCTTAAACCTATCAGTCACTTTAGCCGAGTAGAAAATGAATTCCGCAACCACAGATATTTTTGTCTTGAAGATACAATGTAGTATTTCATAATCATAAATATTCATATATTATTTTTAATTCTGAGGTTCATGGCATTATTTTCTACCTAACATGTGCTGGCCGATTTAAAAAAAAATACAATCATTCAGAACTATAATTAAGAAGGCCATTAAATAGCTTTAAAAAGTGAAAAAAATATAAATATATTTAATTATTTCAAACCTAGCTATTGGTGTTTGTAAGGAAGTACGTCAAATTAAATGTTTTCCAAGTAGACGTATATGGAATGAAAATACCTTCTAAAGCAGAGCGATTAGTATACCACAATTAAGTTTGTTATGTACATACAAGTGTGTTACTATGTGTGTTTCAGTTAGATTGCTCTGTGCTAGCCCAAAAATATCCACAGCGCTAGCTAAATGGAAATAACAAAATTACTGTATAAATGAGGAGCATAATATGTAAACACATATGTTTTAGGGAATGGTAAAGATAAACTACGAACACTCTCCGGAAAGATGTACACGGACTCTCACGTTCTTGTGTAGTAACGATAGAGTTATATGTGTATAGAGGGGTCTGTGTGTCTATATGAGGTGGATGTGTGAAGGGAGGATCTCCATAGTAACTATCCAAGGATTGTTATGTCTGTAGTTTGGCGGTGGTTTATGAAGCGGTGTTTGAAGACGAGATAAATAGATTGTCAAGGTTATTGTAGAGACAGTAAGTTGTAGACATGCCAACAATTATCCGTGCCTACAGTTGGAATGTTAATAAGCACTGATTTTAGCACAGAATCTACTCAGAAGCTACTATATTTTTACAAACATATAAATAGTAGCATTTATTTTTTCATGGCTTAGTGCCTACGTGATAAAAATACTATACAATAGTAAGTACAATGCGTACTTAAGGTCTCGGAACAAAAGAATTAGCCTTTTGTTCCGAGACCAAAGATAAAATAGTTCAAAGCCAAAGATAAAACAAACTGAACTATTACAGTTAGAGACTTTTTAATAGCCAGCTTTTATAGCTTCTCTTGTTAGATTGAAAAAGTTTGTAAAGTTATACGATGGCTTATGTACTTTCTCATTAAAATGTAAACTCGATAAAACTTTTATAAATGCAAATTACGACCAGAGCAACATTCCTAGACAAAGGTTCCTTTATTCAAACATTTTATTACAGATTTAAAAATCGTATTTATATAAAAAAATTAATTATTTATAATACAAATAAATACTAAAATATAGACATCAAAATAAAGTAGCGTCAGTAACACGCCTCTACATATGAACACTGAGCAAGGAGCTTTGCCCTGTTGAAATGTATGGTTTTGTAGAGAGGCGTTGAGTGTTTGGATGTGTGAAGATGTGCAGGTTTACCACAAAGCTTCCAATGTGTAAGAGAAAGTACATATACACCAGCTATGAGAGTAAGTGAACAAGATTGGGAGCCAATAAATACACTAATTGTAATGACATGTGTGATAGCCACAGAGATTTGAGTGTACTAATGAAATGGTGAGAAACAGATATTGGAAATGAAAAAGTGAACTACTAACATTTTAGCATGAGAAATAGAGTTTAATTAGGAAAAGGCACAGAGTTTCCGAATACATGGGGGGACGGTAAAGAGTCATCTTTACTCCCAACACGAGCTTGATATTTGACAGTATGAGTTATTTAGGGCTTTATATAAAATATTTATCTTGGCCTTAGATATTCTAGAAGTATAAACCATTTCACCTATCCGATTCACGTTTTTAAGCAAATTTTCAGTTGCCATGTACAATTATGTATTGATAAAAATTAAAGACCTAAGCTTTTGGTATTTTCTATTGACAAGATTTTGAAGTACAGTTAACAAATTTAGATTTGTTTGATGGCTTGAAAAAAATGCTAAGAACAGTCGTATACATTGTGAAAAGTAGATCAACTCTGTATACCCGACAATAGACCTCGTTCAGAGTGATGCATTGCAGGCTGCGAAAGATGAGGAACCAATCTTGAGCCGGTGGCCGAGCGGTCTAAGCCGTCAGGAATTTGAGCTTGGGCTAGAGATAGCGCTGGTTCTAATCCGGCTTTGACTGGAAGTTTTATCAGTAATATTCACCTTCTACTGTACTGGTTCACCCCCTTACTCTGTCTGAATAAGTTCCTCGCACAGATCAATAGTCAATGAGGAATGGGCAGAGTAAAGTTAAGAGGGAAATCGGCCTCTCCTTTATTAAATAAAAAAAAAATCATCTTCATATAACTGTAGTGTATAAATAACAAATTAACAAGAATAATGTATCATAAATGTATGTATAGTAAAGATACTACTAGTTAGCAAAATTATGAAGTACCTCAAACATCAATGCCAGAAATATTTTTAATTAAAGCTCTTGGTTTGAAACCTCAAAAATATACACGAAATGTGCCACGTAAACGTTTGTCATGTGTTTTGAGCTATAGCATAAAAATAGTTAATTTTATTTAAAATATGGTCGAATATTGATAGTTAGGAAATGGTATTGTCTCTTTTCAATCAATCCAGTACAATTGAAAAAAACCGAGAATGACATGTATAAAAATATGTTGCCACAATATTTGTATATTACAACAAAATTATTCATGTTTGGGAATACCTATGTACAATTGTTTGTACATAGGTATTCCCAAACATGAATAATTTTGTTGTAATCTTTTCTATCGTATGACATCAATAAATGCCATATTTTGATCGGCTCTTCAACGCGTTTACCTGTAATCAATGCCTTAAACGAATAAGGACGGAATCAGTGACTATCGAGCCAAAATAATAATCATTTCACTTGACTAATCAAGAGTCTTTAAAACGGCAACATTGCGCTTTTCAGCAAACATCGTCATTTTAAAAACGTTTAACTCTACTTCAATTTAAATGACATCAAGCGATCAACAGGTTTCAAACGAAATGTGATTTTCTGTGACGCTCTCTTGGTTGGTTCTGGTGATAAATGATGATGTCCCACCCATTACTATAAGGCCAATTTAACTTAATACACATAATCCATTTTTAAATAATATAATGCTTTATGTAAAATAATTATAAAACTATCATAAGAATTCGTAAATCGAAAATGTATACATTTTCTAAGAAATCATGACTAGAATTTAAGTTTGAGAGGAATGCTTATTGGTAAATTTATCAAACTGAATTAAAACCAAAACAAAGCAACCATTTAAAATGTATTAGCTATTCTGTTTGCGGCTTGTCCCAATTGATTATGTTGGGACCGTTTAATTGCTCCATAAATATCACTAATGTTCCATTAGGACTCCATTAATTAACTGGACTGGAGCGAGAGATTACAGTATCAATTACCAAAGGCATTCGAGTGAAAAACTACTACGTAATTACATTAACAAAAACAACTAATCTGACATTGAGTTAACAACTACCACAAAACAATATAGCTACATCTTTTAGAAGCGTAATTAATAAAACGTGTACATCAAATAATTTAGAAAAATTACACAAATAAAACCGTATCGTGATTGTTTCTGTATATATGGTTTAAAAAAACTATGGTTCCTGTAATCAAAAACTTAATTTACTCCCAGGATATACAATATATGTAGTCCTAATACTTTAAGTGACTTAAGCACTGAATACTAAAATTGCTCAGTAGCTTAGTTAGTTTAATTCCAGCTTTATGTGCTAAAGGTTCTCAGTTCGATCCCAATCAGAGTCAATACATTTTGAGAAGGATCAGCTGATAACCACCGGCTGTTCATTTGACATTGGCCTATTAATTAATGACACTTTCTAAGGAATAGTAGGCCTTAGTTTGTAACAATGACTACATTCGCTCATCTACACTCATCACACTCATTCGAAATCCATATACGTCCATATCTTGACGATCGGCGTCTTACGAATAAATAAATAAAAAATAAATAAATAGGCATTTTAATAAATTTTATACTTGCATGCGTCAATGTACCTTATCATTTGGTCTTTACTGTAGCTTTAATCAAAACTAACCTTGTCAATAAAAGAAATAAATTTAAACAACCAACTCAACATACCTTTTGAAATATGTTACATATTTAGACTAAGACAAATCAGATATCATTAGTTCCTTTATAAAAATATACTAGCTGCATGACAGTTGAATAAATGAAAAACATTTGTACTAAAATTCCTTATGCAAAATAAATAATAACTCTTGAATTAAATAAATATGATTAGACATTTAGCATACGTCTATTATTTTCAACTTATTTTTTATCTTATTAGCATATTTTACATGAATAAAATTAAAAAACTAATTTTTTTCACAAAACATAAGTTCAGTAAAGAGCCATCCTCAGGCCTGAGGGAATCACAGAAGGATTAATTGTTTTTCCTAGAATGTTTGTAAAAACACGTTATATATTTTAAAACCTTATTTAAGTTATATCTATAGTGTATACAAAAACTAATGGTAAAGTTGTGAGCATTATTTATTTAAGGAGTGGATGAGACATTTAAAATAACAATTGCAAAGAGCAACCTTAACTTAAATATAATGCAGTATACGTTTGCTGGGGTCAGATATGTACTGGACAGTACAGACGAAATATTTTCGTTAAACATTAAAAATAAACTAAATTAAATATTACCAAACTAAATTAAAAGTCAACGAATATCAGTGAATTTCTTCAGAGTAATTGAGTTTTGTTACAGACTCAATCTGTTTAAAAACTATTTCCAAACCATTTATCAGACCAGACTGTACACAGAAGTGTGATGAGGTGCTCTACATTAATGGTCATGAACTGTACTTGACCCAGCAGAAACTTTCTTTACATGGAGATAGCCTTCTTCCGTTACATCATGTCACATATCAACACTTTATTAAAAAAGATCACATATCGTTATTAGATTTTTTTTCAATGATTTTATCGAATTAAAATTCAAACTTAAACTAATTCTTCAATAGGATGAATAAGATTAGAATATTTCAGTTTACACTTACATATGAATAGCATTATATTATTGTTTAATTTAAAAAAAATAAGAAACTAAACATTTGCAATAACATTAACAATTTTTAAGCTGTACCATTTTATATTTTTTAAATATTAAGGATTAATATAATAAAATAAGCTACGAAACTCATTTAAAGAATAATATGTTACAAATCCAAGTGAAATAATTTTTCTAAAATATAGAGTTCTAAAGTGTATTACAAAACAAATTCATTTAAAATCAATAGAAGTGCTTAAATTATATTTCATCTTTGTACACTAAAATAACTAGAATTATCAAATTTACTAAGATTTATCCCAAAGTATGTGTCTTTTGTGAGAACTCTTGATATGTTTATATACAACGAGAAAATTATTAGTTGTGATATGAAAATAATTTTTGCTACCACCCAAAGATCAGGCATTTTACTCCTAACCATAAATATTAATGTGGCTACGAAACGCATATTTTAGGTGTGTAGAATTACGTCAAAGGGTGACTAGTCCTATACTATATGTGGCTTACGATATAAAAACGACATTTTTTAAATTGTTTCCTTTTTAATACGATTCTATTAAAAACTTACACTATGTATGGATGTATTAAATTTCACTTATTCACAATGTATAGATGTATGAAATTTCACTTATTCACTATGTATAGATATATGAAATTTCAATTATTTACTATGTATAGATGTATGAAATGTCACTTACTCATTATGTATAGATGTATTAAATTTCACTTATTCACTTTGTATAGATGTTTTTATTCAATAACTTTGATATGTTTATTAACAATTACCAGTAATGTTGGGAAGTTGTTCAAAACATACAATCAATAAACCAAAGGTAATTTTCTTAATCAAGTGCACAATGGATAGTAAAGACAAGTTTAATAGAGACAAGAAAGTATGAAGGGCTCAATCACCAGTAAACCGGTGGGTGGTGTTACATGGGGAGCGGAGGCGTGCGCCAAGGTTGTATAAATAAACCACTCGGTTCAGAATGTCTGCGCATAAATCACACTAAAGTTTATAAATTTAGAAATGTTCAATATTTCACTTGTTTGGTAGCTAAATTGTGCAAAATAGTGATTTATTTTTAAAACTACTAATTGTTCTCCTAAATTAAGGACTTGTCTTTTACCACAGCCAATTCTGTTTTATCGATATTTTTATCACAAAAATAATCTAAACGACTTCCTGTATTATTTTATTTTTTAGTTGATAAATTTGTAGGATATTCGCTAATGAAATACTTGATCTTTACCTGCACATAAATAAAGTATAAATATGCCTTAGCTTCATTTTGTTGATAAATGAAATTAGTAATATCACATTATTAGATAATCAACTGATAAAACTAACTATTCTATATTTAGTGAACACATATCAATAAAATAGTAGCTGGTGTTAAAATAAAAATAATATCACATGCAATAAAGTCCGTTTTTTATATATCAAAAGTTGTTTGTATTTTTCAACTTTTTGAAAAAAATATTATTTGCCTTTGCAAATTCCAATTACTTACATTAAACTAATCAGCTCCTATGAAAAAGTGTCTTTAAAATATGCTGAAATTTTACAGATAAAAAAATTAAAAGAGCCTGTAGTAGGAAGTAATTTAATTTAAATAGACATAACATAAGGCAGGTTGGAGGGTCTATCAAGATTTACTTCTGGTGGGAGGGTGGGTTTGATCAAAACCTACGTCTGATGGGAGGCTGGGCCCATCGAACGTATATCAGATGGGAGGGTGGATTCGGCAAGACTAGATTCGGTTGAGAGGGTGGATCCCTTAAGACATAAGTCATATTAGAGGGTGGACTCATCAAGACATGAATCAGGTGGGTAAATGGATCCTGCGAGACGAGAATCCGGTGAAAAGGTGATCCAAACTTAAGCCAAATTAGAGGGTGGTTCATAAAGACTGAAGCCAAGTGAGAGGGTGATTTTGAAAAACTTAAGTCTTGTGATAAGGTGATTCATTAAGTTGTAAGTTAATGAGTGGGTGGATACATCAAGATAAGAATCAGTTGAGAGGGTGGTCTAAAGATTTACATCAGGTGAGTTAATGGATCTGGCGAGACGAGAATCTGGTGAAAAGGTGATTCTAGCTCAAGTCAAGTGAGAGGGTCGTTCATAAAGACTTAGGTGAGAGGGTGGATCTATCAAGACACGTCAGGTGGGAGGGTGGATATGGAAGTCAAGTGAAGAGGGTGTCGGTCTAGATATAAATCAGGTCAGAAAATGTTCCGTAAAGATATAAGTCAGGTGAGAAGGTGCTTAGGTCACACTAGAGGGTGCTTAGTCAAGACATAAGTCAGGTGAGAGGGTGGATCAAAGCTTAAGTTAGACTGATCACACAGGTGGCTTAACAAACCACCAGAAATCATATACGTATATCTTCTTGACGTGGAAAGCCGAAAATAAAAGACAAATACGCGTAATATAAAAACTATCACCAGTGCAAACAACAGGATGTGACCGTTGGAAATCAATGTTTCTGTGATCCCTAGAAGTTTTCTCTAAAAGTAATATATTGTGTGAGTATTTCAATCATTCGAAAAGTAAAAACCATTTTTGGCTAGTTAACACGATTGATTCATTAAAGGTTGCTGGGAATGTGAATCTACATTATTTGTTGAGTATGAACATAACATTATGATATAACATAACATTATATTCCTATCCGTAAAATGAAGAGTTAGGTTATGTGTCGCAGGAGTCTCTACCCAAAATTTTGTTCATTATGCACAGTCAGCCGTAGTTTACAACGACACTTTAGACAGGGCTAATGGCCAATGGAACTTTTACTTAGAGGACAGACGAGGCTAATGAACAGTAATTAATAGACATGTGCACGTGGGGAAAATAGAAGAAAATGCACAATTTATATCACTTTAGTTCACTGATTTATTTATGACTTAATAATTGTTACAATGTAATATGTTACTATACAAATAATAAATTAAATATTTAATAGAAATAATTTTTAGATAAATAATATAAAGATTCTCTTTCTACATATAAGTGTTATCCAAAAACTAAAATATATTACTTTACCTTGTTATCTGTATAATAGTTCTTAATATAACTGATACTATTAAAAACGAACACTATTAATGCAATCATTTTTGCATTAGCAGTTGTTTAAGGTGTGTTATGTGTACGGGTGGGTGGGTGTGTCAATACCACTGAATGTGTATAGGAGGTTCAATATCAATGTATGTGTATGGGAGGTTCAATATTACTGTATGTGTATGGGAGGTTCAATATCACTGTATGTGTACGGGAGGGTCAATATCACTATATGTGTATGGGTGGGTGGGAGTGTCAATACCATTGTATGGGTAGGTGGGTGTGTCAGTACCATTGTAAGGGTAGGTGGGTGTGTCAATACCACTGAATGTGTATGGGAGGTTCAATATCAATGTATGTGTATGGGAGGTTCAATATCACTATATGTGTATGGGTAGGTGGATGTGACAATACCATTGTATGGGTAGGTGGGTGTGTCAATACCACTGAATGTGTATGGGAGGTTCAATATCAATGTATGTGTATGGGAGGTTCAATATCACTGTATGTGTATGGGAGGTTCAATATCACTGTATGTGTACGGGAGGGTCAATATCACTATATGTGTATGGGGTGGTCAATATCACTATATGTGTATAGGTGGGTTGGTGTGTCAATACCACTGTATGTGTATGGGAGGGTCAATATCACTGTATGTGTATGGGTGGGTCAATAAACTGTATGTGTATAGGAGGGTCAATATCACTGTATGTGTATGGGAGGGTCAATATCACTGTATATATGGGAGGGTCAATATCACTGTATGTGTACGGGAGGGTCAATATCACAATATGTGTATGGGAGGGTCAATATCACTGTATGTATATGGGATGGTCAATATCACTGTATGTGTATGGGTAGGTGGGTGTGTCAATACCACTGAATGTGTATGGGAGATTCAATATCAATGTATGTGTATGGGAGGTTCAATATAACTGAATGTGTATGGGAGGTTCAATATCACTGTATGTGTAAGGGAGGGTCAATATCACTATATGTGTATGGGTAGGTGGGTGTGTCAATACCATTGTATGGGTAGGTGGGTGTGTCAATACCACTGAATGTGTATGGGAGGGTCAATATCACTATATGTGTATGGTTGGGTTGGTGTGTAAATACCACTGTATGTGTATGTCAGGGTCAATATCACTGTGTGTGTATGGGATGGGCAATATCACTATATGTGTATGGGTGGGTTGGAGGGTCAATATCACTGTATGTGTATGGGAGGGTCAATATCACTATATGTGTATGGATGGGTCAATATAACTGTATGTGTATGAGAGGCTCAATAAACTCTATGTGTATAGGAGGGTTTATATCACTGTATGTGTATGCGAGGGTCAATATCCCTATATATATGGGAGGGTCAATATCACTGTATGTGTATGCGTGGGTTGGTGTGTCAATACCACTATATGTGTATGAGATGGTCAATATCACTGTATATATGGGAGGGTTAATATCACTGTATGTGTATGGGTGGGTTAGTGTGTCAATACCACTATATGTGTATGGGAGGGTCAATATCACTGTATGTCTATGGGTGGGTCAATATCACTGTATGTATATGGGTGGGTGGGTGTGTCAATACCACCGTATGTGTATGGGAGGGTCAATATCACTGTATATATGGGAGGGTCAATATCACTGTATATGTATGGGTGGGTCAATATCACTGTATGTGTATGGGAGGGTGGGTGTGTCAATACCAATGTATGTGTATGGGAGAGTCAATATCACTATATGTGTATGGGTGGGTGGGTGTTTCAATACCACTGTATGGGAGGGTCAATACCACTGTATGTGTATGTGAGGGTCAATATCACTGTATGTTTATGGGAGGGCTAATATCACTGTATGTGTATGGGTGGGTGGGTGTGTCAATATCACTGTATATGTATGTGAGGGTCAATATCACTGTATGTGTATCGGAGGGCCAATATTACTGTATGTGTATGAGTGGGTCAATATCACTGTATATATGGGTGGGTCAATATCACTGTATATCTATGAGAGTGTCAATATCACTGTATGTGTATGGGAGGGTGGGTGTGTCAATACCAATGTATGTGTATGGGAGAGTCAATATCACTATATGTGTATGGGTGGGTGGGTGTGTCAATACCACTGTATGGGAGGGTCAATACCACTGTATGTGTATGTGAGGGTCAATATCACTGTATGTTTATGGGAGGGCTAATATCACTATATGTGTATGGGTGGGTGGGTGTGTCAATATCACTGTATATGTATGGGAGGGTCAATATCACTGAATGTGTATGTGAGGGTCAATATCACTGTATGTGTATGGGAGGGCCAATATTACTGTATGTGTATATGTGGGTGGGTGTGTCAATATCACTGTATATGTATGGGTAGGTGGGAGTGTCAATATCACTGTATGGGAGGGCCGATATCACTGTATGTGTATGGGTGGGTGGGTGTGTCAATACCACTTTATGTGTATGGGAGGGTCAATATCACTGTATGTGTATGTGAGGGTCAATATCACTGTATGTGTATGGGAGGGCCAATATCACTGTATGTGTATGGGTGGGTGGGTGTGTCAATATCACTGTATGTGTATGGGTAGGTGGGTGTGTCAATACCACTTTATGTGTATGGGAGGGTCAATATCACTGTCTGTGTATGAGAGGGTCAATATCACTGTATGGGTATGGGTGGGTGGGTGTGTCAATACCACTGTATGGGAGGGTCAATATCACTGTATGTGTATGTGAGGGTCAATATCACTGTATGTGTATGGGAGGGCCAATATCACTGTATGTGTATGGGTGCGTGGGTGTGTCAATACCACTTTATGTGTATGGGAGGGTCAATATCACTGTATGTGTATGTGAGGGTCAATATCACTGTTTGTTTATGGGTGGGTGGGTGTGTCAATACCACTGTGTGTATGTGAGGGTCAATATCATTGTATGTGTATGGGTGGGCCAGTGTGAATTGGGACTGAATTGGGACACGTAACTCACAGTATATAGATCTTAACTTGGAAATCCTCTTCGTATAAATATAATTGACAAATTCTGTATAAGAATGAATGTAAACATAGATTATGTTATAAAAAGCTGAAACACTACAAAAACTTCCAGTTCAGTAACATGTACAATTAATTAATGTATTAAGGTTAACAGAGACAAAATAAATAGTAATTATTAATTAATTGTTTTTTGTTTCCTGCTCAACCTGACTGTTTAGGATTGATTTGTTTCTCGTTATATATTACCTAATTGTTCATTAGGATTATCGTTAATTAAACAGCCTAAATTGATCCGTATAGATTATGCAACAGTTGAATTCGTAAAAATATCATTATTTGAAAATCAAGTTAAAATTCAACTAGGCCTATAGTAATTATTATTACTGTTTCGAAAACCATTTACGATTTCCAAAATGCATATCAATGTAGGGTCTATTGTCAGTACATGACTACCAATGGCCCCCTCACCCCACCTACTTGCATCAATATCTGACCAAAGAAATGGTAATTGTTTATATCATAACTAAATAACCACGAATAATACCGAACCGAAATAATAACGAAATAAATCATGGAACTCAGTATTTTAAGTGTAAACCCCCTCTTACATATACCATATAACAGAAATAAAGTTTAACAATTATTGTTGCTAATCAACAATAATCAATTTAAAAATGTATTTGAGTATATATAAGATAAATTAGAAGTATTAATATTAGCAATCAAAATGTCTACGTAAATATACTAAATTAACTTTGTTAGTTAACAATATATAAGCCATTTGTTACATAAAATATGCAATATGGTGTTGGGAAGGGAACAAGTATCACTGAAAAATGGACATACAAAACTTAATTATGATAAAATATGGACCAATTACAAATACTTATTAAGAAATATATGGTTGGAGTAGAACTTTGAAACCGAAATTGCAATATTTTAAGCTTTAAAAGTTCGTCAATTTTTTAACTTACACGCATCAAGAAAGGGGATGATATTATTTTGTCTATATTATACAAAAGTCATAAAGATGGCAAAGACAATTTATATGTCATAAGATATATAACACGTCATAATCGTACATTTAGGGCTAACACGCACTGGCCTGACTAAGACCATGACCCCGACCACGACCCTGACCCACGACCACGACCCCGACTCAAACTCCTACCACGACCCCGACTACGACCACGACCCGACCACAACTCCAACAATTCTGACTGTGGCTAGTCCGACCAAGAGCACAACTCGACCACGACCACGAATCCGACTCTGAATGCTTCCGTTAAGAAATAGATGTTAAATAAACAATTTACATTGTTTACACTTCATAAACAAATAGTACACACGTTTCAATTGATGAATAAAAATATAAAAGTACTAATAGTTAAATTATTAATAAATAAACTTATCCTATTTCTACTCCTAGTACAATTATTTTATTTACTTACCTGAAACACTATTTTGTTTATAAATTAATTTGATAAGTAGATCTTGAGCTTACAACTACAACTACCTTCGTTAATATGTTAAGTTAAGGTGTAACAAAACTATTATGTTTACTCTAAATCATGAAAACATATTGATTTTGATGTGTTTGACAGATCATTCTTGATTATTTAATCATATATTCATAGTTATAAGAAATCGTTTTGAAAGAGTAACAAAGCAAAAATAAGATAAAAAAATTTTCAATTGTATTCACATGAATCAGCTTGCTCCTTTAATGAGTTGCACTCACTGCCTACAAACGTCATTGTAATCTCCTGCCACATTTCCTTCTTTATCATTCTATTTGTAACAATAAATTACGTAAAGAAGGCCGGTAATTAAACGCAAAAATAAAAATGTCAGTGTCAAAAACTTCCATAGTATGTGATTATTCAAAACTACTCCTAGTCGGTAGACCACGACCAATACCCCGACCAGTCGCATGAGGCCAGTTTTATAATAGAAGTAAGTGGAACGGCGCGCACTAGTCCGACCACGACTCAGCGGTCGGACCCTGGTCGGACGACCAGAATCTCTGGAGTTTGGTCGGGCCGACTTGGGTCCGACCACGACACGACTGCAGCCAAAAATAACATAGATCACAATGGTGCGCCGCGCACTGCATCCGACAATACCCCCGACCCGACCAGTACTGAGTTGTCAGGCGAGCAGTGTACACCTGTTGTTTCGTTTGGATTGGTAACTAACTAATAATGTCACAGCTGACTTTCGATACTGAGGGTTTTATTATGGCTATCAAAGAGAGACCCTCTTTATGGGATCTGTCATCAGAAGATTATTCCAACAGAAATATTCCAAAATGCAACTCATCAAAGCTGTTAACCGACATTCTTGTGTAATTGAAAAACCGTTCTTCATACTGACGTAGTTCTCCATAAAATGTTGCAAACTGCCGTAGTGACCTAGTCGGAGTCGTGGTCGGGGTTGCTACCGTATGCAGTGCGCGTCACGTCATATCAGTCTTGTTATTACTGGTCGGGCCCGACCAAACCCTTCTGTCTTTGGTTGGAAGACCAGATCCCGACTGCCATGTCGGACCTCGTCTAGTGTGCGTCGTTCCATTTCATCTCATATAAAGTTTGGTCGGACCCGACCAGTCGGAGTCGTGGTCGGGTTAGTGCGCGTTAGCTCTTAAAGTCGTGTCGATAGTAAATCAAGTATCAAAGTTGTTGTGAGCTGTTATCACTTTTGTTCGTGATAAAAGTTATACAAAGAATTCTCACTAGTATTCACACTATGGGAGTAAAATACTAAACAAACTGAAAGGGTTGCGTATTAAGACTACGTATCTCAGTTGTCAGGTTGTAAACAACAATTTAAATTTCAGATGGTATCATTTTCTATTTTTATTCACGATATGGCACACACTGACTCGGTGGCTCCCCCCACTCCAGTTAGTCTACTGCACATCGCCTGGCCAAGTGCCTCGGTAAACCTCGCGAGTTATAATAATGGTATCAATATACAGGGTGTTTAAAAAGTCCGAAGACGGTTGAATATTGTTTAGACCTTTACAGATAAAGGTACAAAACTTTGCACATTGCTGCTGGACATAAAAAGCTATTTTACCATGTATTCAGTGATCCACTACCTTGTAGAGGGACAGCCCACTAGGAGTTGGAAGAAAATCTTAAATGTAAGCACAGGTTGATATACATACCATTTTAAAGGTCTTAGCTAGTAGAACATCGTACCGCAAATTAGACCTCAAAAGGTTAATCCTCAACAAAATGGCGGTGCTCAAAAGTTTCAATACTAATCTTATGTGCAAGATTTTAAACCACCACCATTTTGTGACGGATAAAGCTTTTGAAGTGCGGTTTGCAGCATTTTTCTATGCTTGATCAGCCCTTTAAAACTATGTGAATATTAATCTATGCTTACTTAAAAACTTTTCTACTGACTCCTCGTGGACCGTTCCCATAATAGGACACTGAATACAGCTCAAAGTAAGATTTTGTATACAGTAATCATGTGTAAAATTTTGTAAATTTATCTGATATGGTTAATATAAAATGAAGTAATTCTTGAATATACACATAAGATCAGTATTGAAACTTTCGAGTGCCACCATTTTGTTTAGAATTAACTTTTTGAGATCTAATTTGCTGCATGATTTTCTTCTAATTAATACCTTTAAAATGGTATGCATGTCAACCCATGCATACATTTAAGATTTTCTTCTGACTCCTATTAGGCCGTCCACCTACGAAGATAGTGGACCACTGGATACATGGTAAAATAGCTTCTTATGTCCAGCAGCAATGTGCAAAGTTTTATATCTTTATATGTAATTGTCTAAACAATATTCAACCATCCCCTGACTTTTGGAACACTCTGTATTAAATAGACATTAGAAGAGAAATGTTATAACTTAATATCACTCAATTTTTTTTGGATGGATTAAATTGATGCTTATTGGAATATAAAGTTCTCCTAGCTTGTTACAGATGTTTTTGGATTGATTTAATAATTTTATACAAAAGTTAACCCTCCTATGTTAGTTGTCGGCTACGTGACAACATTACGTGTATTATGGATGTTAGTTGTCACAAAAACGACAACTACATAACGGTTCGGTTAAACTACCATAAAGCCATTACTAAGAATATTTTTTAATACCTATTTGTTATTGTTTTAATCGTCATTTCACCACGCTTCTCCCGATATCTGTGAGTAGACATTTTTTTTTTTTATGTGGAATACAGATTATCATATGATAATCAACAACAATGGAACAACTGGTGCTATCTCTACATTTAGATTAACCTTACTATAACATAATCATAGTCCGTATGACAATGCCTCATTAACAAAGCACCCATTACCATTTACCGGACCAGACAGTACTTGTCATTGTGAGTGAGGTGCTCTATATTAATAGTCATGAACTGTACTTGTCCCAACAGAAATTACCTTAACATGAAGATATCACCCTTCCACTATTAATGGCTATTGTTCTAAATGACATCTCATAATAACTTATGTTCTTTTAATAACACATAGTAAATTTGACCATGCAGATTATATTTGAAATTTTCACATGAGATTTTAAAATGGACCTAAAAACTTACCATTTATCCCTAATTAAATCGAACACCATCAAAAGCTTTATTATGTTTTAAATAACACTAAAATGACAAAGATCACGTGGTTATTTATTAAATAATAGGTTGAAAATATTAAATGTCTAAGATTTGATTTGAGCTTTATTTTTTAAGTGGTTAAAAACTTGAAAATAAGCTTGTTATAAAGACCATTTAAATAAACAGATGGCAGTGGCTGAACAGTGTAGACGTGTTACAAGATTGCTCTTCCAAACTTTGCAGTTTAGTGATAATAAACTACATGCTAACATTATTTTTTGACTGAGTTGTATAGCAAGAGCCTATGTTTAAAGAATAGTGATAAAATATCCTTGATAAATAGCGTTAAAGTCGAAAGTTGCTGTCTAACCTCAAACATAACCTCCAAAATGGCTGCTTGTGGTGTTTGTTGCAAGAAATTTAACAGTAGGCAAATTAAAGTATCGTGTTTGGACTGTAAGAAAGATTTTCATGGAATGTGTGTCAATGTAAGCAATTCTGACATCGAGTGTCTGGCCAGCGAGGGTACTGTGTGGAGGTGCGAGCCCTGTAGTGCTGAACGTCGCAGTAGCTTGACGTTGGAAGCACAGGCAAACGAAGGACGGCTAACACTCGAGGACCTAATGAAAGTAATTAGTGAGCTGAGAAAAGTCCAAAAACAATCCCTGATAGATTTTAATACCTCGTATGAAATGATGAACACTAAATTAGATGAAAACACTGAAGCCCTCAAACAGAACACTGACAAAATGAATATGTACTTGGACAAAATTGATTCCCTTGTATCTGAAAATCAAGCACTGAAACAAAAAGTCTCTACACTTGAAAATAGAATAGAAGATTTAGAACAATATTCGAGAAGAAACTGTGTAGAGATACAGGGCCTACCATGTAAACCTGATGAAGTGATGGACACAATCAAGAGTGTAGGCCAGGCATTACAAATACCCATAGAAGACAAAATGATTGATGCATGTCACCTACTTGGCAAAAGGCCTGACTCTGAACGCCCTCCAGGTATCATAGTTAAATTTGTTCGTAGGATTGATGCTGAAAATATAATTTTGGCTAGTAGGGCTAAAAAGCTTTCTACACGACATCTGGGACAATCTAGTGACAATCCTATTTATTTGAATGAATCTTTGACTCCTATGAAGAGAAAACTGCTCGCCCTGGCTAGAGAGGCCAAGACCAAGAAGAACTACAAGTGGATATGGGTGAGAGGAGGCAAAATCATGCTCAGGAAAGAAGATAACGGACCAGTATCTGTAGTTAAATGCATAGGTGATTTGGAAAAACTGTAAGTAGGCTAATTTTTATTCGCTGTACAATATTATGTTAAGCAAAATTGTAAGAGCCAATAAATATTTAACACTTAATTTTACTAGCTTTATCGTACATAATAATGTTAAATTATCACACTTGTTATAGTAATTAAAAATGAAACAACAGGATATTGAATTCATTAGTAGAGATACTGGTATCGTATTAGCTCATCAAAATATAAGGAGTATGAGAGCAAATTTTGATTCATTCTTAGTTCATTTGTCAGTTTTAATAACACAACTAAAAATAATTGTACTTACAGAAATGTGGATTACAAACTCTGAAACTAACCTATATCAAATACCTAATTATAATGGATATTATAGAACAAATGAATTACATAGGGCTGGAGGAGTGGCCATTTTTGTCCATAATAGTATAAATCAAGTTATACAGACGGATGTTGTATTTTGCTCAGCAGACGTAATAGAACTTTACTTTACGGCACTAGGCGATAAATTTAAATTGTTTGCTTTATACAGACTGCATGAAAAATCTTCTGAACTATTTATAAATGAGATAAACAACTACCTACGGTGCGATACTTCTAAAAGTTGCAAAAACTTAATAATAATTGGAGACATGAACCTCAATTTATTAAATGATAATCCTTTAATTGATGAATATAAACTTACATTAGCATATCACGGTCTAGAATCTTTTATAAATACTCCAACTAGAATCACCGATCAATCCAAAAGCTGTATTGACCACATATTGATTAGGATTAAAAACAAACATAACATTAACCTAGAAGCAGCGGTTGTTGACAGCCGAATAACTGATCATTGTCTAACAGCTGTTTGGTTATCAACAGGCGAGGAGGGGATTGACTTGCGCGACAAAGTCAAGGTCACGCAGCCAAATTGTCACTATCGCATCAATTACGAGCGTTTTAGTGAGTTACTAGATAAAACTGATTGGAATCCTGTTTTTATAGAACAAAATGCCTCACACGCCTATGATCAGTTTATTAAAATTTTTATTAATATAATGCATAGCAGTAGAGAAGAAATAAAAAATAAAAACAGGGATATAATAAGATTGAAACCTTGGATTAGTAATGATATTTGCAAGCGTATTAAAAAAAGGAATTCGTTAATTAAAATACTAAAAAAACAGCCTGATAATCATACATTAAAAGCATATTTTATAGAATTTAGAAATAAATTGCAAGGTGATATACGTAATCTTAAAAACAATTATTACTGTTGTCTTTTTGAAAAGAATAAGCGGAATACCAAGGAAACTTGGAATATTGTTAAGGAAATTACGGGACAAAATTCAGTAAAGCATGACACAATTACTTTAGAAATTAACAATATAAAGGAAAATGACCCATTTAAAGTAGCTAATACATTCAATAGATTCTTTGTGTCAATTGCTGAAGAACTAAATGTAGGAAGAAATATAACTGGCCATTTTAACTCTCTTAATTTTAAAAATTATTTCACAGAATCAAATATACCTCAATCAATGTTCCTGGGTCCTGTGGTGGAAAATGATATTTTGAATGCAGTTAATTCATTAAAAAATGGAAAATCACCAGGAATAGATGGTATCAATTCACAAATTGTTAAAAAATTCTGTAAAAAGTTCGTTCAAGTTCTATTGCATATTATAAATCTTAGTTTTGAAACTGGGGTTTTCCCTGAAAAAATGAAAGAAGCCGTAGTAATACCGATATACAAGAAAGAATCAAAATTAAATTGTAGTAACTACAGACCAATATCATTACTCTCAACGTTTTCAAAAATAATAGAAAAGATTATGAAACAAAAACTTATATCATTTTTGGAAAAGGTAAAATTTTTTAGTGATAATCAATTTGGATTTCGTCAAGGAATGAACACGGAAACAGCACTTTTAAATTTTATGAATATAGTTTCAGGAGGGTTAAATAGTGACAAAAAGGTAAGTGGTCTTTTTCTAGATATTACTAAAGCCTTCGATACGGTGGATCATAGAATTTTACTTGATAAGTTATTTAACTGTGGGTTAAGGGGTGTCACTTATAATTGGTTTAAAAGCTATTTGACGGGTAGAAAACAGTGCGTTAAAGTAAATGGTATATTGAGTGAAATGTGTGAAATTAAGTATGGTGTACCTCAGGGATCAGTATTAGGTGCTATCCTTTTCTTAATATACATTAACGATCTCTGTTGTGGAAATTTTCACGGGCAAGTCACTTCATTTGCAGACGACACTGCTTTGTGTTATGTAAATAATACATGGGAGGACATTGAGCATCAAATAAACTCTGACTTAGAGGCTATTCAGTGGTGGTTTTTCAAAAACAACATGGTATTAAGCTCGACTAAGACTAGTTATTTAAATTTCTGTTTAAGAGGAGAAGCTTCTTTTACAAATCAAATAATATCTAAATGTCTTGATTGTATTTGCAAATATAGGGTGTGTAATGTGGACTGTGCTGAAGTGAAAAGCGTGGAAAGCATAAAGTACTTGGGTGTTATTCTAGAAAAAGGGCTTACATGGAAAATTCATGTACTGAATTTAAAGAAGAAACTTAATAATATTTTACGCTTATTCTACTTTTTACGTAGCCTTTGTAATAATGATGTATTGCGAACGTTATATTTTTCTTTGGTACACAGTAGACTGGACTATGGTATTGCATGCTGGGGGGGAACGTATATTTCAAACCTAAAAAGTTTAATGACAAGTCAGAAACAGTTTGTTAGATTAATATTAAGGAAAAATAAAACTGAAGCATCTTTTCCTCTGTTCTGTGTATTGAAAATATTACCACTAAGATACATGTACTCCTATAAAGTTTTGACAATATTTTACATTCGAAGTCGGAACAGTACACAATTGAGCATCCACAAATATAAATTACGCAATTCAAAAGATCTGTACGTCCCTAAGCCAACCAACACATATTTTACAAAAACGTTTGACTACCAAGCTCCTAAAATGTACAATAAACTGCCCAATGAGATTCGGAATTGTAAAACTATTAACAGTTTTGCAAAATCTCTAAGAAAGTGGTTATTTTCTATTGATGAAATAGAGCAGATCCTATTTCTGTAACTTTCAACCAATACATGATATCGACCTTTAAAATTTAATATTTATAGGCTCAAGCTACTTTCTGTTGGTAATTGTCTTAACAATAGATTAAATTTAAATTTATATAAAAACTATGTCAGCTAGGAGTAAAGTTTGGAACTATGTTTTGTTTATTTTTTTGCAATTTTATTCATTGTTCATAGCCACAAATGTGTATTAATAGGAATGTTTCTGTACCTCCAAACAGGCTTAGCCTTGGAGGTCTATATTTTCGAAACATATTTATGGGTTATTATGCATGTATGTATGTAATGTTTGTAGATTTGTTTTGGAAATAAACATTTATTTATTATTATTATTATTTATTAAATTGTAAAAAAAAATTAGTCTACATATAATATGAGTAAACATTGTGCAAACTCGTTAATTTGTATTTTTTTAATTTCCATAAGAGTTTTATTTTGTATCTCCACAAAACCCACAAGTCTAGCTTGCCTGCATTTGTAATTATATAAAATGATATAGGGCTGTAATTTAACTTCTTTAAGGCTATGTTTAAAACATATTAATCGGAGTATAAGTTGTAGCATCTTTTTGTTTCCTTAAAAAAATTAATGGTCTGTTTAAATTTGTCAGCAGATGTTACAAGTTGTGTCATCTACTGAGTGAAATTTCTTGTTGTGAGTGGTTATAATCTTTCTTTAGCATAGAGAGCTTGAAATATTTAGTTAAAATAACAACTGATACTCTATTAGTAGGATATGTTGATATACATTTAGACTTATTTATAGGAACTGAAGAGATGATTATTTTAAAAACTAGTAAAATTTATCACATTAAAAATATTTATTTATACGTTATTTGAAATAGTATTCACACAAAAATCTTTTCAAGTTATTATTGCCGTTGAGTCAACGGTAATGCTGTCAGTAATATTCTCATGGTTAACAATTTCGGAAAACTGTTTAACAAAAGACATGCCTTATTAGGCTATATATTTTGTAATTCTTTGCTATTACACAAGTTTCTTCTACTTAAATTAAGAGATAGTGGGAAAGATAGTTTAAACTTTTCTACAGACAACAATTCCTTTCCATTGAAGTTCCATAATGTTTTAAAATTTAATTCATCATTAATTGTTTTTTTTATTTTCTACTAAAGTATTGTCTTTATTATTTATTTACTAATAAACTGATAACATTAGATATATTTTATGCAGTAATTGATAAAAAATGCAAAATGGCTTTATATAGTTTGTTTATGACTACACGAAAAAAATAACAAAACATAACTTCGAACTTCTGATTAGTTTTATGTTAGTAGACGTAGTTAATTGAATTTCCTATAAAATATAGATGGCTACATGTAACCATAAAGTAATTAAAGTGTTTGAGTTGGCCTAAATACAAATGTTAACTAGAAAACTCATGTTTCACGCAAATATCGGCCGTAATAGATTGTTACCATGGTATAAATACGTGTCTATGTTGCGTGCTCCAAGTGGGCTAGTATTTATTGCATTTACATGACACGCGATATTAGCTCTTGTACAAGACTGGGTGTAGAATGTGTATCTACATCAAATATATTTGTACTGCAAGGTTATTTGAAAAATTTACAATAATCGTAAAATATATTATATTTTAAATTTTGGCAATTACACTACGTCAATCGAAACCTGATTCAAACGAACTCTGCATATTGCGTTCACATGCCAACATTTACTCGCCAATTTTTCCTCTCAAACAACGTTTGGTCTGTTTTATAACGGGATGATTTTCCAAATTCATGTCATGAACTCGTTAACATTATAAAACATATATAACACTTAGAAGTGTTTTAAACGAGTGTTTAACAGAGCGTTTAAAAGAGCGTTGTATCGTTGATAGATAGAAAATAGCAGTTTATTGTGAAAACGACTCGTAAGGGTTTGTTTTCGTAAACCTCTGTTGGGAGTCTTCCTGTGATGTAGTTATATGTAGACTCATACGTATGTATGTTTTGTAACCTTAGCGAGGCACATTTCCACAAACAAAATAGTTGTTTCCAAAATTTAGAGGCTTGGTAAAATCAAAATTTGCACATCCTACAGTTCCTTTAGGAGCGGCCGTAGCTAACGGGTTAGGTTAGGTTAGGTTAGGTTAGGTTAGGTTAGGCCACGCCATCGGTCCGGGTTCGATTCCCGACATGACCACTGACAGTTTTTGCCCTGCCGCTCCCTTGGTTCGGAAGTCACGTAAAGCCGTTGGTCCCCAGGTTAAGTGTTAGAGAGGGCTTCTTAGCCCTAACTTCGCCTGGTAAAATAAGACGAACTTTAACTTTTAACTTTTTCTATCCTTAATTGATTTTACGTCCCTCCAACTTCTAACCATACGAGTTTTTAAATGGTTTTTTTTAATTTAAAACTCAACTCGTAGATAAGTGTTTCTATAATATAAATATTCCGATTCAGATTCTGGAGTACATGGAAATCATGTACATTAAATATTGGTACATTTTTATTAAAGAATATTTTTTACTTTGAATAGTTAAGTATTTATTCGTAATAACGTCGAAGAAATCTAACTCTTTTTTAATTATTTTTGTATCCAAAATTCACTTTTAGAACTAAATAACACTGCACATTCGAACGTACAAAAAAATCATTTGAAATAGGGATAGTTACTGTTGAAAAGTATTAAAAGTAAGTCTTCTAAATTTGTGATTCTAAAAATAACTCTACTTGCACAACATATTTTTCATACAACTTTACCTGACTCTTTGAAGAAATATATATTACATATTAAGGTATTTTATTTGGTTCCATAGTGTCTTGTAGCTCACTGTTTGTAGAAGAATATTCAAATATATTTTAGGAACTTCCTAGCCTTATAATGTCGTCTAGCATTATTTTATATAAGTATTATCATAAATAACTGTCAGTTTTATGCATTACATGTGTTGTGAACATTTAACGTACATAACATTAAAACACAACAGTGAAAGTAAACCACTCGGAGCCATATCCATTAAGGTTAATCACACCTTCGAGGTGACTTTTGTAAGTCGTTGAGGTGTTAAACACTCACCATCACGTGACCAGTCATTTAGATAATGGCTGACCCAGTTAGTCAATTGTTCAATGAATACTACTTACGAGTGTCGATGTAATTAGAACTTTATACATTTTTTTTAAGAAATATAGTTTTTTAAGAGACGCCAATCTCCTTAAAAACGAATCTCTGTTTGCGAAGTTCGCACATGCGCAGGTACCTTAGTTATACTGGCATATATTAAATTAATGCCAATATAACTTTTATAGAAAAAATGAATGGATGAGCGTCTTTTCTACCCTTTATGAATGGAGTTCCAAAAAATCCTTTCTTAGTGGGTCTCTTTGTTATAAAAGCGAACCGTCCATCAAATGTCATCAAAATCTGTCCGGTAGTTCCGATGATTTCGTGATGAGTGAGTACATTGAATTGGATAATATACATAAACATTGACTGTAATTTGCAAGTAAAACGTTTCCTTTTAAATCAAACTCTGGGAAATAAGTTTTGCTCAGAAGTATTTAGAGTTGAAGAAGAAATGTACCGATCAAAGCGTTTCTCGAAGATACTTTGTTCCTTCATGGCTTAGAAAATACTTTGAAGATTTCACTTTCCAGGGCTAAAACTTGTCTTTAAGCTCATTCCTACTAAGTTCTTCAGTTGGAAAAGAATATTTGGAACTGTAGACGAATCTGCATACAATTCCAAGTAACTTATACAATTCCAACTATGTACAAACAAAGATATTTTGCTGTTTTAAAGTTATTTTAAACTAATGATGTAATAACAAGACACAACTTAAGAAGTTTGCTGTAAAATAATTTGTTGATAAAATAAATAGCGTTGGTTTTGAAACAATGCACAATTTTATGTCGATTATCCACAGAATACGTTAATATATTTAATGTGAAATGACTAGTCATTGATATATGACGAATTAATCGTCATTGATTTATGACGAATTACTGGTCATTGATATATGACGAATGACTAGTTATTGATATATGACGAATTACTGGTCATTGATATATGACGAATTACTGGTCATTGATATATGACGAATGGCTAGTCATTGATATATGACGAATGACTAGTTATTGATATACGACGAATTACTGGTCATTGATATATGACGAATAGCTAGTCATTGATATATGACGAATTACTGGTCATTGATATATGACGAATTACTGGTTATTGATATATGACGAATTACTAGTCATTGATATATGACGAATTACTGGTCATTGATATATGACGAATTACTAGTCATTGATATATGACGAATTACTAGTCATTGATATATGACGAATTACTGGTCATTGATATATGACGAATTACTGGTCATTGATATATGACAAATGACTAGTTATTGATATATGACGAATTACTGGTCATTGATATATGACGAATAGCTAGTCATTGATATATGACGAATTACTGGTCATTGATATATGACGAATTACTGGTTATTGCTATATGACGAATTACTAGTCATTGATATATGACGAATTACTGGTCATTGATATATGACGAATTACTAGTCATTGATACATGACGAATTACTAGTCATTGATATATGACGAATTACTGGTCATTGATATATGACGAATTACTGGTCATTGATATATAACAAATGACTAGTTATTGATATATGACGAATTACTGGTCATTGATATATGACGAATTACTAGTTATTGATATATGACGAATTACTGGTCATTGATATATGACGAATTACTGGTCACTGATATATGACGAATGACTAGTTATTGATATACGACGAATTACTGGTCATTGATATATGACGAATGGCTAGTCATTGATATATGACGAATTACTGGTCATTGATATATGACGAATGACTAGTTATTGATATATGACGAATTACTGGTCATTGATATATGACGAATTAATGGTCATTGATATAGGACGAATTACTGATCATTGATATATGACGAATTACTGGTCATTGATATATGACGAATTACTGGTCATTGATATAGGACGAATTACTGATCATTGATATATGACGAATTACTGGTCATTGATATATGACGAATGACTAGTTATTGATATATGACGAATTACTGGTCATTGTTATATGACGAATTACTGGTCATTGATATATGACGAATTCCTGGTCATTGATTTATGACGAATTACTGGTCATTGATATATGACGAATGACTAGTTATTGATATATGACGAATTACTGGTCATTGATATATGACGAATGACTAGTTAGTGATATATGACAAATGACTGGTCATTGATATATGACGAATGACTAGTTATTAATATATGACAAATTACTAGTCATTGATATATATAACGAATGACTAGTAATTGATATATAACGAATGACTAGTCATTGATATATAACGAATGACTAGTTACTGATATATGAAATATGACTAGTAATTGATATATGACGTATGACTAGTTTTTATATATGACGAATGACTTGTCATTGATATATGACGAATGACTAGTTATTGATATACGACGAATTACTGGTCATTGATATATGACGAATGGCTAGTCATTGATATATGACGAATTACTGGTCATTGATATATGACGAATGACTAGTTATTGATATATGACGAATTACTGGTCATTGATATATGACGAATTACTAGTTATTGATATATGACGAATTACTGGTCATTGATATATGACGAATTACTAGTCATTGATATATGACGAATTACTGGTCATTGATATATGACGAATTACTGGTCATTGATATATGACGAATTACTGGTCACTGATATATGACGAATGACTAGTTATTGATATACGACGAATTACTGGTCATTGATATATGACGAATGGCTAGTCATTGATATATGACGAATTACTGGTCATTGATATATGACGAATGACTAGTTATTGATATATGACGAATTACTGGTCATTGATATATGACGAATTACTAGTTATTGATATATGACGAATTACTGGTCATTGATATATGACGAATTACTAGTCATTGATATATGACGAATTACTGGTCATTGATATAGGACGAATTACTGATCATTGATATATGACGAATTACTGGTCATTGATATATGACGAATGACTAGTTATTGATATATGACGAATTACTGGTCATTGTTATATGACGAATTACTGGTCATTGATATATGACGAATTCCTGGTCATTGATTTATGACGAATTACTGGTCATTGATATATGACGAATGACTAGTTATTGATATATGACGAATTACTGGTCATTGATATATGACGAATGACTAGTTAGTGATATATGACAAATGACTGGTCATTGATATATGACGAATGACTAGTTATTAATATATGACAAATTACTAGTCATTGATATATATAACGAATGACTAGTAATTGATATATAACGAATGACTAGTCATTGATATATAACGAATGACTAGTTACTGATATATGAAATATGACTAGTAATTGATATATGACGTATGACTAGTTTTTATATATGACGAATGACTTGTCATTGATATATGACGAATGACTAGTAATTGATATATGACGAATCTACATATTTTATAGTAGTATTTTACCTAGGTGTCCTGGACTGGGACCCCTCATTAAAGAGGATGGGGAGTGGACCAGATCAGAAGAAGAGACTTTGCAACTTTTATTTGAGACTCACTTTCCGGGATCCGTCGAGGAACCAGTAGCGAGCCCCCCCACTTTGGTGAGGTGGGCTTGCACTGGGGTCTCGCACGGGGACTGGAGTGAGGCAAAGAAGGTTGTCACAGCAGAGCAAAGGATTAAGTGGGCAGTTGAGTGCTTCACCCCCTTCAAGAGTGCTAGGCCGGATGGTATCCTGCCTGTGCACTTGCAGAGGAGCCTGGAGTCGCTCCTACCCCACCTTACCACAATATGTAGGGCTTCCCTGGCCTTGGGTTGTATCCCAAGGCTGTGGAGGACCTCAAAAGTGGTCTATATACCCAAATCTGGAAGGGGTAAACATTCCAGACCTAAAGATTTCAAACCGATCAGCCTCATGTCTTTTCTATTAAAGACATTGGAGAGGCTGGTCGATAGGCATATGAGGGACGGGGTATTGACAGATAACCCGCTCCATACAAATCAACACGCATACCTGGCTGGGAGATTCCAGTTCCATTTTCGAACAGTAGAATAAAAAACTGATGCCTAACTTTTAAGGGAACATTTTATTTTTTATTTCATTTTTAAAATACGTTAATCGTTTAGTTTAATATTTTACAATAAATACTTTACTAAAATCGACTAGTAATTAATCGATTATTGAATAAATATACTTGAGCTCATCTAGAAGTTAACTTGTAATTTACAGAAGTTAACTTGTAACGAAATGATTATATTTTTTCCATTTTTCCAATATTTTCCATGCAAACACAATGTACGTTTAAAGAGTGCACACATTTTTTTTATAGGGAGAAACAACAGAAAATACCATGAACGAATAAATAACAAATAATTTGATGGAGAAATAGAATAATTTATCATAAAAACTCTTTTTTGCTTTATTATATAGCATAAAATGACTTCAATAAGATATTGGGCTTTAATTGTTTTTGTTTTTTTTATTTTACTTTTATTCACAAATGTTGAGTAGATTATGGATAAAAGTAGCAAATTGAAGTTTCTGCGAATGAATTCATTTCGCAATAAATGTGTTTTCCAAGCCACAACTGCGGAACTGTACTTACCATTTTCCTAAGGGATGAGTAGCTCGTTAACGCGTAGCCACACCCTTCCGTTACAACACACAACACACAGCCACCCCTCTCCCCCCCCCCGTCATCAACAACTCTTGTCTCCTAACGTTAATGCATCAGTAGTTGTTGGCAATACATACGAAAATTATACAACTATTTACTTATACCTGTACAGATAACATATTTAGGTGAAATTATATTGTTCCCTCTGAAAGTTCAACCATGAAAACGTATCAATTAAATAAACTAATTACAAACATTACTATGTAATGCTTACTATTATGTATTGTGACATTGTTAGCTTCAAAAGTTTAATACACAAATAACAATGGTTTTATTTATTTTATCATATTAACATATTTTGTATGAATATATTTTGAAAGCTTGTAATTTATACTTAAGAGCGTAAATTAAGAGAATTAAATAAATGAGTAAATAATATAAATAATAACCAATGACTACATTGTATACTTAACATTAAAATAAAAATGCTTACAGTTTTTAACAACAATTACCTAGTTTGTTATAAAATGTGCAATTTGTGCAGTTTTTACTTAAGGGTGTTTTTATCCAAATACACCACCATTAGACGCCCATAGGTTGCAGGAAATTAGTTTAAATTCATGGTATGAATAAGAGAAATGTATTCCGTCATTTTTTTAAGAGAAACGTTACAAGTAATAATAATAATATGATAATAAATACTTTATTTTTCTCTCAATTAGAGGAATTATTGTTACATTCAAATAACATTTAACTGATGTATTAAACTTATAACAAAATAGTATGTATAGTAATAAATAAACAAACAGTAATAAATAAACACAGTTGTACATTTTTTTTATACCTATCCAACAATAGTATGTATAGTAAAAAAACCAAACAAATAAACACACAGTTATACATTTTTTTTATTCCTATCCAGGCTGACCAAAATAACTAAACATTTACTGTTTATAATTTACATAAGAGAGAAACATAATAGGGCTCCTAAGACTGTTCAGGGGGTCCTTCATTCAAAAATAAAAATATATTAAAAAAAAAAAAAATAAAAAAAATAAAAATTTATTTGGTATATAGAGCTCAAAAGCAGAATAGTTTACTTTGTGTACACTGAATTGGACTACTTAGAAATTATCTTTAAAAGTGTGCTTTTACCCATGTTTAAAACTAAATAAATTTTCATTAAACGTTTCTGCAAATTAAACTATTTCTAGCATAGATATATACAATACTATCAAAAACAAAACGAATAAAAAAAAGTATTATTGTATAGTTATTGCTATTCTAATTTTAATTCAATTTCTAATTTCTAATTCAACTTTTAAGTCAGAAATGTACCGGTTACTCAACAACATGAAGCTTTCTCAAATAATGACGATCAAACCCAATGAAAAGGAAATATAATAGTGCTTCAAAAAGAATTGTAATGATGTTGTTGTACATGGGTAACAACAATAACACTGAATTACATTTACTAAAATAATTCAGGTAGTATGTAACTGTTACAAAATTATTATTACAACGATAATGATTAAAACTATATAATATTTTATGAATAGTCATTCAACTTATTGCGATTTATTTTCATAAATTTTGTGTTTATGAGCAATGGTAATCAATTCAATGTTGAAATACTGATTTTTGACGAACTTTAAACACAAGGGGAGGATATCCTCTGCTAGTGGTAACTTTAATTCACCAGTTCTTGAATAAATATGTTTAAAATGCATAATCATATGCCATACAACTGTGAACAAGTAATATACCTCATTATTTTGCTGATTATAAAATAAACGAAAATGCTTTATCAATATAAATAGTCATTCAATACCACTGTTGTACTTGTCAACTAGTTATAGTTATTTTTGTAATACGTAATTATTCTCTCCGGCTGTATTATACTTAGGATGAAAATACGTGGGCAATATACGTTCGAATATTTATATTTTGAAATTGCTATTGATTAAATACCCAGTTTGTAGAGATTGACTAAAGACCCAGTTTGTAGAGATTGATTAAAGACCCAGTTTGTAGAGATTGATTAAAGACCCAGTTTGTAGAGATTGATTAAAGACCCAGTTTGTAGAGATTGATTAAAGACCCAGTTGTAGAAATTGATTAAAGACCCAGTTTGTAGAGATTGATTAAAGACCCAGTTTGTAGAGATTGACTAAAGACCCAGTTTGTAGAGATTGATTAAAGACCCAGTTTGTAGAGATTGATTAAAGACCCAGTTTGTAGAGATTGATTAAAGACCCAGTTTGTAGAGATTGATTAAAGACCCAGTTGTAGAAATTGATTAAAGACCCAGTTTGTAGAAATTGATTAAAGACCCAGTTTGTAGAGATTGATTAAATACCCAGTTTGTAGAGATTGATTAAATACCTATTTTGTAGAGATTGATTAAAGAACCAATTTGTAGAGATTGATTAAAGACCTTTATATTAACAGTATAATTAGTGGTAGTTACTGAAATATTTTACAATAAAATATGTTCATAATACTAAAAGAATTTTCAAAAGATATTCCGTTCCTCTATGACTTGGTAAATCCTTTAAAGATTAAACTACTCGGAGTTATACCTTTTTAATTAATTTTGTCTACTCGGAGCCAACATTTCCTCGCCAATTTTTCCTCTCAAACAACATTTGGTATGTTTTCTATAAATGGGTGGTTTTCCAAATTTATGTCATGAACTCGTTAGTATTATAAAACACATGTAACACTTGGTTTAAACGAGTGTTTAACAGAGCGTTTAAAAGAGCGTTGTATAGTTGATAGATAGAAAATAGCAGTTTATTGTGAAAACGACTCGTAAGGGTTTGTTTTCGTAAACCTCTGTTGGGAGTCTCCCTGTGATGTAGACTCATACGTATGTATGTTTTGTCCCCTTAGCGAGGCACATTTCCACACAAAAAAATAGTCTTTTCCAAAATTTAGAGGCTTGGTAAAATCAAAAGTTGCAGGTCCTACAGTTCCTTTAGGAGCGGCCGTAGCTAACGGGTTAGGTTAGGTTAGGTTAGGTTAGGCCACGCCATCTTTCCGGGTTCGATTCCCGACATGACCACTGACAGTGTTTGCCCTGCCGCTCCCTTGATTCGGAAGTCACGTAAAGCCGTTGGTCCCCAGGTTAAGTGTTAGAGGATTACAGGACAATTCGTCCCACGGACATTTCGTCCCCGAAAAAAATGCGGACATTCCGTCCCACTCTGTGGAGTGTCTACCTGGGTCGGGTTTGATAATTAGTCTCCAAATATTTCTAAACGGACACTTCGTCCCACCCTGAGAGAACCTAACCTAACCTAACCTAATCTAACATAACCTAACCTAACCTAACCTAACCTAACCTAACCTAACCTTTTTACAACCCTTCTCTCAGGTGGGACGAAGTGTCCGTTTAGAAATATTTGGAGACTATTTATCAAACCCTACCCAGGTAGCCGTTCCACAAAGTGGGACGAAATGTCCGCATTTTTCTTGGGGGACGAAATGTCCGTGGGACGAATTGTCCGGACACCGTGTTAGAGGGGGCTTCTTAGCCCTAACTTCGCCTGGTAAAATAAGACGAACTTTAACGTTTAACTTTTTCTATCCTTAAATGATTTTACGTCCCTCCAAATTCTAACTATACTACTTTTTAAATGGTTTTTTTTAATTTAAAACTCTCAACTCGTAGATAAGTGTTTCTATAATATAAATATTCCGATTCAGATTCTGGAGTACATGGAAATCAAGTACATTAAATATTGGTACATTTTTATTAAAGAATATTTTTTACTTTGAATAGTTAAGTATTTATTCATAATAACGTCGAAGAAATCTAACTCTTTTTTAATTATTTTTGTATCCAAAATTCACTTTTAGAACTAAATAACACTACACATTCGAACGTACAAAAAAAATCATTTGAAATAGGGATCGTTACTGTTGAAAAGTATTAAAAGTAAGTCTTCTAAATTTGTTATTCTAAAAATAACTACTTGCACAACACATTTTTCATATAACTTTACCTGACTCTTCGAAGAAATATATACAGTTCTATTAAGGTATTTTATTTGGTTCCATAGTGTCTTGTAGCTCACTGTTTGTAGAAGAATATTCAAATATATTTTATGAACTTCCTAGACTTATAATGTCAGCTAGCATTATTTTATATAAGTATTATCATAAATAATTGTCAGTTTTATGCATTACATGTGTGTGAACATTTAACGTACATAACATTAAAACACAACAGTGAAAGTAAACCACTCGGAGCCATATCCATTAAGGTTAATCACACCTTCGAGGTGACGTTTGTAAGTCGTTGAGGTGTTAAACACTCACCATCACGTGACCAGTCATTTAGATAATGGCTGACCCAGTTAGTCAATTGTTCAATGCATACCACTTACGAGTGTCGATGTAATTAGAACTTTTTACTTTTTTTAAGAAATATAGTTTTTTAAGAGACGCCAATCTCCTTAAAAACGAATCTCTGCGAAGTTCGCACATGCGCAGGTACCTTAGTTATACTGGCATATATTAAATTAATGCCAATATAACTTTTATAGAAAAAATGAATGGATGAGCGTCTTTTCTACCCTTTATGAATGGAGTTCCAAAAAATCCTTTCTTAGTGGGTCTCTTTGTTATAAAAGCGAACCGTCCATCAAATGTCATCAAAATCTGTCCGGTAGTTCCGATGATTTCGTGATGAGTGAGTACATTGAATTGGATAATATACATAAACATTGACTGTAATTTGCAAGTAAAACGTTTCCTTTTAAATCAAACTCTGGGAAATAAGTTTTGCTCAGAAGTATTTAGAGTTGAAGAAGAACTGTACCGATCAAAGCGTTTCTCGAAGATACTTTGTTCCTTCATGGCTTAGTGAATACTTTGAAGATTTCACTTTCCAGGGCGAGAACTTGTCTTTAAACTCATTCTTACCAAGTTCTTCAGTTGGAAAAGAATATTTGGAACTGTAGACGAATCTGCATACAATTCCAAGTAACTTATACAATTCCAACTATGTTCAAACAAAGATATTTTGCTATTTTGAAGTTATTTTTAAACTAATGATGTAATAACAAGACACAACTTAAGAAGTTTGCTATAAAATAATTTGTTGATAAAATAAATAGCGCGTTGGTTTTGAAACAATGCACAATTTTATGTCGATTATCCACAGAATACGTTAATATATTTAATGTGAAATGACTAGTCATTGATATATGACGAATTAATCGTCATTGATTTATGACGAATTACTGGTCATTGATATATGACGAATGGCTAGTCATTGATATATGACGAATTACTGGTCACTGATATAAGACGTTTTACTGATCATTGATATATGACGAATTACTGGTCATTGATATATGACGAATGACTAGTCATTGATATATGACGAATTACTGGTCATTGATATATGACGAATTACTGGTCATTGATATATGACGAATGACTAGTTATTGATATATGACGAATTACTGGTCATTGATATATGACGAATGGCTAGTCATTGATATATGACGAATTACTGGTCATTGATATAGGACGAATTACTGATCATTGATATATGACGAATTACTGGTCATTGATATATGACGAAAGACTAGTTATTGATATATGACGAATGACTAGTTATTGATATATGACAAATGACTGGTCATTGATATATGACGAATGACTAGTTATTAATATATGACAAATTACTAGTCATTGATATATAACGAATGACTAGTAATTGATATATGACGAATGACTAGTCATTGATATATGACGAATGACTAGTTACTGATATATGATAAATGACTAGTAATTGATATATGACGTATGACTAGTTTTTATATATGACGAATGTCTTGTCATTGATATATGACGAATGACTAGTCATTGATATATGACGAATCTACATATTTTATAGTAGTATTTTACCTAGGTGTCCTGGACTGGGACCTCTCATTAAAGAGGATGGGAAGTGGACCAGATCAGAAGAAGAGACTTTGCAACTTTTATTTGAGACTCACTTTCCGGGATCCGTCGAGGAACCAGCGGCGAGCCCCCCCCCCCCACTTTGGTGAGGCGGGCTTGCACTGGGGTCTCGCACGGGGACTGGAGTGAGGCAAAGAAGGTTGTCACAGAGCAAAGGATTAAGTGGGCAGTTGAGTGCTTCACCCCCTTCAAGAGTGCTAGGCCGGATGGTACCCTGCCTGTGCACTTGCAGAGGGGCCTGGAGTCGCTCCTACCCCACCTGACCACAATATGTAGGGCTTCTCTGGCCTTGGGTTTTATCCCAAGGCTGTGGAGGACCTCAAAAGTGGTCTATATACCCAAATCTGGAAGGGGTAAACATTCCAGACCTAAAGATTTCAGATCGATCATCTTCATGTATTTTCTATTAAAGACATTGGAGAGGCTGGTCGATAGGCATATGAGGGACGGGGTATTGAGAGATAACCCGCTCCGTACAAATCAACACGCATACCTGGCTGGGAGGTCTGCTGAGTCGGCTCTTCACAGACTCGTCGCGAGGGTTGAGGAGATGATTCGGCAGAAGGAGCTAGCCATGGGTGTTTTTACGGACATAGAGGGGGCATTCAACAATGTCTCCCTGCAGTCTATGATCGTTGCTGTCGTTAGGACGGGCGTCAATGGCTTTATTGCCAGATGGATTGAAGCCTACCTATGTAGCAGAATGGTCAAGGTAACACTGAACAAAGCGTCTGTTCAGGTTGTAGTCGGAAGCGGCTGCCCCCAAGAGGGTGTCCTTTCCCCTCTCTTGTGGTCTCTGGTTGTTGATGACCTACTAAGGGCGCTGAACGGGATGGGGGTATATGCTCAGGCATACGCGGACGATGTGTGTATACTGGGCGTTGGTAAGTTTGCCAGCACGGTGTCGGACATCGTCCAGGCTGCCTTCAGATACCTGGAAAGGTGGTGTAGGGACGAGGGCTCTCTGTTAATCCTAACAAGACAGAACTTGTACTTTTCACTAGGAAGAAGAGGCTGGATGCCCTATACATGTCCACTATGGGAAAACGGAGCTAAGAGCTACAGGGTCGGTTAAGTATCTGGGGGTTATCCTGGATGCTAAACTGAACTGGCTCAAGCACCTTCAGGAGAAAGCCAGGAAGTTTTGGGCTTGTCGGAAGGCCATTGGGACAACGTGGGGTCTTAAACCAAATATAGTTTACTGGCTATACACGAGTGTACTTTGGCCCTCCTTATTTTATGCGGCAGTTGTCTGGTGTCCGGCCATGGCACAGAACAGTGCAAGGCTAACATTAGACAGATGTCAGAGAATGGCGTGCCTGGGAATTACAGGCGCAATTAGAACAACCTCATTGGCAGCGATGGAGGTCCTCACTGGGCTCCACCCAATGGATCTGTTTGTAAAAGGGGAAGCTTGTAAAGCGTCCTTTAGAATAAGGACGACTGGTGGCTGGTTGCCTGGCCAACAAGGGGCCAGGCAACAACTCCATGGGGAAATACTATCTAGGGACATTGGTCTGGACCCGTTGCTTTCGATGGGGACAGACTCAATGACATCTAGGTACAGAATTGACAGGCAGGTCAGGGCCTTCCTTCAAAGTAGAGATAAGTGGATAGGGAGTACCGAGTCTTCACAAGTCAAAGGAAGCGTCTGGTATACAGACGGCTCACTCACAGAAGGAGGCGTGGGTGCTTGGGTGTACGGGAGGGGGGCCGGAAAGTTCTGTCTGTACCCCTGGGGGCTCATGCTACCGTCTTCCAGGTGGAGGTGATGGCTATCATGACAGCCACACAAGAAGAAATGCATCTAGGTGGCTTCGGAGGAGTAGTTTCAATCTGCTCGGATACTCAGGCGGCGATAAAGGCGATCATGGCACCACGTATCAGCTCTAAGTTGGTATGGGAGTGTAAGGGGATCCTGGAGACTCTTTGCCAGCGTAAACAGGTGAGACTCATATGGGTGCCTGGGCATGCTGGTATTGATGGAAATGAGAGAGCCGATGCACTGGCTAGAAGAGGGGCAAAGTGCCCTCTGCTGGGAGCCGGCTCTTGGTGTTCCTTTTCAAAAGGTAAAAAGAAGAATTGACAGGTGGACCTCTGAGGAACACGATGTCAGATGGAGGACCGAGTCCGGGCTCAGGCAGTCTCGTGCACTTATCCAAGGACTGGATCGCAGGTATAGCAGAGATCTGCTGAGCTGTAACCGGGCCAAGGTGAGGGCGGTTATGGGAATGCTGACCGGACATAATCTTCTTCACAGACATACGAAGATAATGGGCCTAACAGAAGACTCCACATGTAGGCTTTGTGAGGAGGATGAGGAGAGGTCCATACACATCTTTTGTCATTGTGGAGCTCTCTCATCTCTTAGGCATAGGACTCTGGGTGCCACTTTTCTGGAACCAGAGGATATTAGAAGGGCTACACTCGGGGAGATCATGTCCTTCATAAGGGGGACTGGTCTCTTGTGACACTGTCGTCAGGCTCGGGGCGCAAAGGGCCATGGAGTCTAGGCGCGGTGGGCTTGCTGACAGGACCACAACTCGGTGTATCTAATCTAATCTAATCTACCTAGGTGTCCTTCAGAGGAGGTATCAGATGAAAAAAATTGTCACTCAAAACCTCTTAGATCTTACTGCAAAAAGTTGATTACGAAATTACGTCTGGATTATCATACAAAGTAAAAAGGTAATACTTGTTTTATGATTGACAGTATTTGTATACAAGAAAGAAATGTTAATATATTTGACCTCAATATTTTTTGGTAGCTCACCATTTGTAGGAGAGGATCTCTTCGAACTTTAAAAATAACCTAACCGACCTTATGTATAGAACACCGTCTACTAGTGTTAAAAATGTATTTGATAAAAATGTAATGAAACTGTGTATAATATTGTATTTTATCTCTAAATATAATACCTTACCGTAATACTTAGAGAACAATAATTTGGTAAATAATGGTTTTGATTTCACATCAGCATAGCGATGACTAGCTATCCAATATATATATATATATATATTTATTTATTTATTTATTTATTTATTTTGCATCAATTTGTTTCTAAATACTACTGTTGTTGGACTTGAAAACCCTCTCCACCACCCAAATGTGACCTTCTAGGTCATTTAACCCCTTATTTTAACACTTAGTACGATTTCAATACTTTGTAAATGTAATAAATCTCAAAATAATTGCGTGTATTTATAGTTTACAAAGTGTAGAAAGTTACCTCTTCTCACATAAAATGACCTACGCTGTAAACCATATTGGAAAGGAATCCCTCCCCCTCCCCCCCTCTCTCTCTCCTTCTCCCTCTCTCTCCCTCTCCCTCCCCGCACAGTTGTAAATAGTAACTAAAGGTTATGTGTATATTGACACAAGTGTGTATATGTGTATTTCACTACTTAACAGCTAAACTATGCAAAGGTTGAAATGTAAAACTTTAAAAGACCAAAAATCAATCTAGCCACAAAATGATATTAAATTTTTTACACTTTTTTTTAAAGTTCCATTTTTGAACAGTAGAATGAAAAACTGATGCCTAACTTTTAAGGGACATTTTATTTTTTTATTTCATTTTTAAAATACGTTAATCGTTTAGTTTAATATTTTACAATAAATACTTTACTAAAATCGACTAGTAATTAATCGATTATTGAATAAATAGACTTGAGCTCATCTAGAAGTTAACTTGTAATTTACAGAAGTTAAATTGTAACGAAATGATTATATTTTTTCCATTTTTCCAATATTTTCCATGCAAACACAATGTACGTTTAAAGAGTGCACACATTTTTTTTATAGGGAGAAACAACAGAAAATACCATGAACGAATAAATAACAAATAATTTGATGGAGAAATAGAATAATTTATCATAAAAACTCTTTTTTGCTTTATTATATAGCATAAAATGACTTCAATAAGAAATTGGGCTTTAATTGTTTTTGTTTTTTTGTTTTTTTTTTTTTTTTAATTTTATTCACAAATGTTGAGTAGATTATGGATAAAAGTAGCAAATTGAAGTTTCTGCGAATGAATTCATTTCGCAATAAATGTGTTTTCCAAGCCACAACTGCGGAACTGTACTTACCATTTTCCTAAGGGATGAGTAGCTCGTTAACGCGTAGCCACACCCTTCCGTTACAACACACAACACACAGCCCCCTCTCCCCCCCCCCCGTATTCAACAACTCTTGTCTCCCAACGTTGATGTATCAGTAGTTGTTGGCAATCGTACGACAATTATACAACTATTTACTTATACCTGTACAGATAACATATTTGGGTGAAATTATATTGTTCCCTGTGAAAGTTCAATCATGAAAACGTATTAATTAATTAAACTAATAATAAACAATACTATGTAATGCTTACTATTACGTATTGTGACATTGTTAACTTCAAAAGTGTAATACACAAATAACAATGGTTTTATCTATTTTATCATATTAACATATTTTGTATGAATTTATTTTGAAAGCTTGTAATTTATACTTAAGATCGTAAATTAATAGAATTAAATATATGAGTAAATAATATAAATAATAACCAACGACTAAATTGTATACTTAACTTTAAAAATGCTTACAGTTTTTAACAACAATTACCTAGTTTGTTATAAAATGTGCAATTTGTGTAGTTTTTACCTAAGGGTGTGTTTATCCAAGTACACCACCATTAGAAGCCCATAGGTTGCAGGAAATTAGTTCATATTCATGGTATGAATAAGAGAAATGTATTCCGTCAATTTTTAAAGAGAAACGTTAAAAGTAATAATAATAATATAATAATAAATTCTTTATTTTTCTCTCAATTAGAGGAATTATTGTTACATTCAAATAACATTTAACTAATGTATTAAACTTATAACAAAATAGTATGTATAGTAATAAATAAACAAACAGTAATAAATAAACACAGTTGTAATTTTTTTTTATACCTATCCAACAATAGTATGTATAGTAAAAAACCAAACAAATAAATACACAGTTATACATTTTTTTTATACCTATCCAGGCTGACCAAAATAACTAAACATTTACTGTTTATAATTTACATAAGAGAGAAAAATAATAGGGCTCCTAAGACTGTTCAGGGGGTCCTTCATTCAAAAATAAAAATATATTTGGTATATAGAGCTCAAAAGCAGAATAGTTTACTTTGTGTACACTGAATTGGACTACTTAGAATTATCTTCAAAAGTGTGCTTTTACCCATGTTTAAAACTAAATAAATTTTTATTAAACGTTTCTGCAAATTAAACTATTTCTAACATAGATATATACAATACTATCAAAAACAAAACGAATAAAAAAAAGTATTATTGTATAGTTATTGCTATTCTAATTTTAATTCAATTTCTAATTTCTAATTCAACTTTTAAGTCAGAAATGAACCGGTTACTCAACAACATGAAGCTTTCTCAAATATTGACGATCAAACCCAATGAAAAGGAAATATAATAGTGCTTCAAAAAGAATTGTAATGATGTTGTTGTACATGGGTAACAGCAATAACACTGAATTACATTTACTAAAATAATTCAGGTAATATGTAACCGTTACAAAATTATTTTTACAACGATAATGATTAAAAATATATAATATTTTATGAATAGTCAATCAACTTAATGCAATTTATTTTCATTAATTTTGTGTTTATGAGCAATGGTAATCAATTCAATTTTAAAATTCTGATTTTTTACGAACTTTAAACACAAGGGGAGGATATCCTATGCTATTGGTAACTTTAATTCACCAGTTCTTGAATAAATATGTTTAAAATGCATAATCGTATGCCATACAACTGTGAACAAGTAATATTCCTCATTATTTTGCTCATTATAAAATAAACGAAAGTGCTTTATCAATGTAAATATTCATTCAATAACACTGTTGTACTATGTCAACTAGTTATAGTTATTTTTTTAATACGTAATTATTCTCTCCGGCAGTATTATAAACTTACGATGAAAATACGTTGTCAATATACGTTCGAATATTTATATTTTGAAATTGCTATTGATTAAATACCCAGTTTGTAGAGATTGACTAAAGACCCAGTTTGTAGAGATTGACTAAAGACCCAGTTTGTAGAGATTGATTAAAGACCCAGTTTGTAGAGATTGATTAAAGACCCAGTTTGTAGAGATTGATTAAAGACCCAGTTGTAGAAATTGATTAAAGACCCAGTTTGTAGAAATTGATTAAAGACCCAGTTTGTAGAGATTGATTAAAGACCCAGTTTGTAGAGATTGAATAAAGACCTATTTTGTAGAGATTGATTAAAGAACCAATTTGTAGAGATTGATTAAAGACCTTTATATTATCAGTATAATTAGAGGTAGTTTATGAAATATTTTACAATAAAATATGTTCATAATACTAAAAGAATTTTCAAAAGATATTCCGTTCCTCCATGACTTGGTAAATAATTTAAAGATTAAACTACTCGGAGTTATACCTTTCCCAAATGTTCTACTACAGCTTTTTCAGCTTGAACAGTACCAAAGTAATGGAGGATAATTGATTACACGTGTTTTTCAACCCCTAATCACATCAATCAAATTACATTTTTGTCTGTTATAAATACGTAATTTTGTTTTTTTTATGTTACATACTTTTCGTAGATTAAGTGAGTAATATTAATGAATAACAGATAAACATTAATCAATATTAATGAGGAATGTGGATTTACTGTTTATTTTGTATTAAAACAAGTTTGTACAACACAATTCGAATATTAAGAAACAATATTTTAAAAGAAAACACTGCTTTTAAGTTTTTTGAACAATAGTTCTTCTTTATCTTAACAGAATGGCTGATGGTTGATGGAATATAGGTAGTCAATAGTTAAAGTGAACATAAAGTGTCTGGAAGTTGATGTGTAATCCATACATTACTACAGTACTCCGTATTGGGACTAACAATAGAACAATACTGACTCTTCAATGTATAAATGTCGTCGAAATGTTTGGTCAGCCTCCAGATGACACCAAGGTTGCGAAATGCTTAGTTACACGCATAGTAGACATGTCAGTTTTAGGAGATTAATAGAAAAAAACTCAAGTCATTCATCCGGATTGTCTGGTGATAGGCACGTTGGAATAACAATTAAGGGTGAAAGCTCTCGGTGGAAGATGACCTTTCCATTAAAATCATTAAAATTGAACAACAAAGACTTATGGGCATAACGTCATATAACCATCTGGAGATCCTCCTAAAGAAGGAATGTATCCTGAAGAAACAAGGCCTTGAAGAATAGATTCAGGTCGTCAGTGAAGACTGGGTTGTGCCAATGTAGAACAGCATTGATATTGCTTGTAAAATATTGAATAAAATAGGTCTCAGATCGGAACCCTGAGGAGCCACCGATGAGATTTACTTCTTATAGGATATGGAAAATGCAAGCTTTTAAACAAAACCATTGATTTAGAACTAAAAAATAAAACTATGAATTGCTCAGTAAATTACCAATTGCTCGTTGAGTTCCAATCGATGGGGGGGGGGGTTAGCTGGTATTCATTCAAATGGAGACGTGAGGATCGTTACGAGTCATATTTTCTTCGTGAAGGGAGATTGACAATTTAAGACTTAACTATTTTGTCCATTGTAATCATATTATAATTTTAAATCAAACAATTACGTTTTACAATAGATAATACAGCATAGTATTGTTTATACAAAATATTTATTTTTGTTTGTTAGGGTCTGTTTTCTCATCTTCTTGAAGTAGTTTATGACTATTATTTGAAGGTTAGTTAGATACATTTTACTCTTTCAATTTAACAAGGTAGAATTTAAGGAACATCACAACTACACGCTCTAATGTGAAGAGCACAACTACACGCTCTAATGTGAAGAGCACAACTACACGTTCTAATGTGAAGAGCACAACTACACGTTCTAATGTGAAGAGCACAACTACACGTTCTAATGTGAAGAGCACAACTACACGCTCTAATGTGAAGATCAGAACTACACGCTCTAATGTGAAGAGCACAACTACACGCTCTAATGTGAAGAGCACAACTACACGCTCTAATGTGAAGAGCACAACTACACGTTCTAATGTGAAGCATTTATAGTTAACCTTATCATTTTCCTACTTCATAAACTCGTCTAATCGATACTGTAATCAACCAATCGAGTCCAGTTAATTGATAGAAGCCCTAATGGAGTATCCGTGATATTTATAGCGTAGTTAAAGTTCCCCCAGAGTAATCAGTTGTTTAATTGGAACTTAATCAGATGTTGTTCGATTAGGAAGAGCAAAAAAAACATACAACTGATGAATTTAAAACCAGGCTTTATTTTTGTCACTCTTTGATACAGTCATCATCAACATCATATTCCAATGTTGATTAACAATTCTAATCATCTAAACCTAACAAAGCTTGATTTGGTTTTTTGTAACTTAATTACTAATATATACGGTACTGTATGATTCTGTAATGTATGTGACTTGAAACATTTATTGCTATATTTGTTGACTAAAGTCCAGTAATGGAACACCATAGAGAAATCACTAAGAACATGAAAACTTGGGACAATCTATACAAGTTTCTTTGTTTATTTTTATCTTTTTTTTATTTTCCGACCTATATTTGGTTCAGTTCCGTCATAAGAAACCTGCCAACAGCTTTTACGAGATGATTACGAACATGTATCCTACAATAGTAGGCTATAGGATGACAATAACGAGTACTGGGTTCACCTAATAAAATTATAAATGATGGCGTCAACATTATTTTAGATTTTATCTTAGTTTGTCTATATTATGTGTTGTATGGTATTTACTTTGCACATTCTTCGGTAATGAACATTGCGAGTCATGCCCAATCACATTTATAAGATTTCTCATAGCTTAAAATAAAATTTTAATAACAACAAACAAAGAAGTAAAGTACCATAAAAATCTTATAGAGTTGGTATGAGGTTAATAACACTAAAATAAACTATAATACTAGATTATACTCTAGCTGATAATACTTTGAGTGTTCATATCTGTTTTAAGAGCTACAAAGACAAATAACCGGACATTAGCGTCCTTAACTCGCCTTAAGACTTGGCGGAAATAGACTCATTTCACTGCAACTGTTGTCTTTAAATAATATCATTTTTCTTCTGTGGGTTTTTGTCGACTTTACTTTTTGTAACTACATTAAAAATATATCAATATCATTCAAAATATGAATACAAAACTTAAATTAATGGCCAATTTTCACAAGGTTCTAATAAAAATTTCATTTTTCATCAAGATACAACGGCACGTTTTTTCTTATACTTTTTTTAGTTACATCATTATATAAGCTACTTATTTTTCGATTTTAGTGATTAATTATTCTAGTTACCTCTGAAGCCTTTAGTTCAAAAATTTGCTTTTACTTTAACCCTACTTTGTTCTTTTTTTAATCACTTGTCAATTAAAAAAAGGAACCGTTTTAAAATGTTTAGGACTTTAACTTAATTATAATTTGATCAAACGAAAATAGTTTGAAACGTAAAAAGTGCGTAGTGATAGTAAACCGTTATCGTTCGCTGGAGTTAGAGACTTGCGTGAGTCAAATGACGTGCTCGTAAATCACCGATCCTTAATGGCTGGATATAAACCAAGCCATAGAGAGAGCTATAATTAGAATGCTTAAGACTTGGTCATTGAGAAACGAAATCGTTTAATCTTGTAATTTATTGGTAGGCCTATATTTACAAAACATTTTTGTTGTTAGAAACTTGTTTTAATTGACAATATTAAATTTTGATATATAAAATATATTGCACTGCATAGCTTGATTTAATTTTCACTAATTAAGCATAAGTGGTTTCATCAGTTAAATCATAAATCATAACAAATTATTTAATGGATGGTCCAGAACAATTTAAGCTACAATCTCTAGATTACAATCTGGAGAAGTGTGTAATTTTGTATCTTCCCGTCTGTCATCATTGCCCCCACACATAACCAATAACGTTAGTGTACAACAGTTCAAGTAGGTATGTGGTCAGTGACTTTATTATATGAAAAAATCTAGTGGTAGATATTCTTAAGTTTTCATTTTAAATCATCAAATGATACAGTTCTGAAGAAGTGAATGAGAACGTTTAGCGAAGCACATTCTTGAAGCATCCATTTCTAATACAATTTTCAGGTGGAATATGTTTACTGGCAGCAGGAACAATTGAAGTGTAGTGCCCTATAGATCATCAGTTCATGACAGGTTTCTGAATCATAGAATGGATATGAATTTATTTAGCACCAAATTTTTACAATATACATATATGCTAATCTTGTATGTGTCGTGAATTTCCAAATCTAAAGTTTATGAGCTATATGAATCTGTGTTTAAAGCATACTAGTAATTCTTACATATGAAACGCCGACACAACGTTGTTGGTATTTTAAGGCGAATATGAATGGTTATATGAGTATAGGATGAGTGTAGTCTGGTTACTAACTGAGTTAAACTGTTTCTCAGAAAGGGCAATTTATTAATAGCCCAACAGCCAGGTCAACTAAGGGACCTACCTGTTTACGTGGAATCCAAACCACGTAGTTCTGGTCTGATTTTCAGCTAATTGACAAGCCTGATACTCACTTATCTCCCCCACACAACATCCGCATAATGATTACCACCCAAAATGCACACCCCAGACTTCTCTAGTAGTTTCCACGCCGATAGCAACCATCAAGCAGACGACATGTCGGTATTAAGAGAACCGAGCATCCAACCTATCTCCTACAATCTCCCAAACTCTTTGTCCCCATGTAGCTGGGTTACAGCACTGCGCCACCAGTCCGACATGAACTTAAAGGAGCTATAAAGCAGAGGGATTAATATATAATTCTGTTATATCATAAATTATAATATTATTGTTATCCCAGCCTTTAACTTGTCGTTATTATTAAAAAATAATGAGAGGAAACATTAAAAAATAAACCTAACAAATATGTGAAAAAGAAATATTCCAATTGATTGAGAGCAGATTCCCAACATGGTGAACTGTCCTTCTCATTTTCCTCTGAGATGAGAAACCCGTTAACGTAGTGCAATCACCTCCAGTTACAACTGAGAGGACACATAAACCCCTGTATAAAAACCTCTCCCTACGTCAGTGACATCACACTACGTCCACTAATTTTATAGTTATTACTATTTTCTTAAGAATGTCTATTGTACTGTGAGCGTTTAAATAAGATGTTGATAATTCAAAACATGGATGGTTTGAACAATAACAACACTCTCTAGTATTTGTCAGTGTAAAGCACCGTAATAATACCTTAGAATAGTGCACACAACTAAAGTTTCTTACTATAATTAATTACTATGCATTCATTTACTAAACAATAAATGTGGTTAAGATATTTGGAATTTTCTTTTGAAATCGGTATATTTGAACAATTCTTAAATCATACCTTTCAGATCACCTATTTCGTAATTTTCAGAGTATGTAGTTCGTACCAAAAATTGCCTTATAAAGTAATGAGTTTATATTTACGAACTTGGCTTATAAAATGTAGAAGTTTTTAGTTTTAAACAAGTGAAGTATGACATAATGAAATTGGACGTAAGCTTATTTACCATCGTTTTATACGGGAAAATTTTCATCAATATTTCAGTGTTATTTTTAGGATTATCTATTTTATCCAATATTTGTTGTTAAAACACATTAATATTGACAGAAATGATGGATCGCAGTAATTTAAAATAAATTCTTTCACAAGTACATTATAAAATTCATTATATTATAGTATAGAACTTTTATGTGTAATATAGTAATGTGTGACACTATATACTGGCTGGCCCAAAAACATAGATGTAAGTATAATTTATGAATAAGATCACTTAATTTTTTATTTATGCTTTTGTTAAGTTTTTAACAAATTTTACTACTATTTAGGCCCTTTGGGGTGTTCTATGAAGGAAGTTCTGTCTATTATTAATTAAAGCGTATATCGAATAGTATCTCGTTTTGAAAGTGTTGATAAGAATTTGTCAACGATATTAAAAAAATAAAGGTTAGATAGTCAAATTTGACGACTATTTATATATTTTGTTATGTGCATATTATAACAAGTGTCATTTGGTGCTGTAATATGGAATATATAAACACCAATTACTTCTAAAGCAGAGTAATTAATATATTACATAACAGTTAAGTACAACATATGTTTTGCCATTTATGTAGTATAAGTCTTCAACACCAAATAATATATACCGTGTTTCTATTTATAAAGTGGTTTCCTAAACGAACAAGGACACAAATTTATTAAATCTTCGAGAATTAAAAATTCTAGTTAGACATGTAGGGTTTTAAATTCATGTTAAATTTTTGCATGCTGTAAAGGAGTAGTTCCCAAAGGTAAACGAAGTATTATAGGAAATTGTACATATAGTGCCATATATTTTACCATTATAAACTCTAAATGTGTACATAAGATATTTCATAAAGAAGTTTATAAGAATTATACATTTTTTTTCTTAAGCTTAAAATTTAAAATTGTCTATCACCCATAGTAAATTTTGAATAGAACTACCTTAATTGACTCGAGATAACACTGACATCTCAATAAAATAATATATAGCAAGGTATTGTAAATATATTCTTATTAAAATGTGTACTGGGGGTTGGAGACAGAGAGAGAGAGAGAGAGAGAGAGAGAGAGAGAGAGAGAGAGAGAGAGAGAGAGAGAGAGAGAGAGAGAGAGAGAGAGAGAGAGAGAGAGAGAGAGAGAGAGAGAGAGAGAGAGAGAGAGAGAGAGAGAGAGAGAGAGAGAGAGAGAGAGAGAGAGAGAGAGAGAGAGAGAGAGAGAGAGAGAGAGAGAGAGAGAGAGAGAGAGAGAGAGAGAGAGAGAGAGAGAGAGAGAGAGAGAGAGAGAGAGAGAGAGAGAGAGAGAGAGAGAGAGAGAGAGAGAGAGA
>JAQJVL010000108.1:1240291-1398499 GCA_035578905.1 Stictocephala bisonia
AAAATGACGGAAAAACGGTAAAGAATACAAAAATTCACTATGAACAATTGTTTTTAGACAATTCTATTTCTAATCTGTCAAGACCAAAAACAAGACAATCGGACAAAAAATAACCGAGATACATTGAAATGTGTGTTAAGAGGTAGCAACAAATCCATTTGTTGTAAATAGCCCCAATCAGCTGATCAGCTGATTAAAATAAACTGATGAAAAAACATGTGGTTGTTGAGTTGTATTGTTGCATTGTTGTTATCATTGTTTTGTTTACTTCAAACGTCATTAATGTGATCAGGTTAGGTTGAAATTCTGTTTGTTCAAATGCCGAACCATAGTTATTCTAATCTTGAGCTTCATTTTATTTATGGCTTAGCTAATGGGAATTCGCGTGAGGCATGCCGCCTTTACGCAGAAAGGTTTCCCAACCGACGAATTCCATGTAGGAAAGTGTTTGTAAATGTGCACAGGAATTTGAGGGAACGAGGAACACTAAAATTTACTGAGAAGACTGGACGGGCTGTTTCTGTACAGACATTAAATAATCAAGAAATAGTTTTGACGGCCGTGGAAGAAGACCCAAGTACTAGTGTTAGAAGAATATCGCTTGAACATGGTATTACGAAAAGTTCAGAGTGGTGGATTCTACATAATCAGCAGTTGTATCCTTACCATATCCAAAGGGTGCAATGCCTAACTGATAGGGACTTTCCACCCCGTATTAACATATGTCAATGGTTCTTGCAACAGATCGTATTACTTCCTCTGTTTCTCTCCAACATTTTATTTACCGATGAGGCTGGGTTCTCTAGAGAAGGTATTTTTAATTATCATAATAATCACTCCTGGGCCGATGAAACCCTCATGAAATATCACAAAGAAGGCATCAAGTGCGCTTTTCTCTCAATGTTTGGATAGGCATTGTTGGGGACAATCTCATAGGGCCATTGTTTTTACCCAACCGACTTAATGGTGTGTCTTACTTAAATTTTTTAACACAAGATCTTCCCGAACTGCTAGAAAACTTACCCCTTTATTTGAAAAACAATATGTGGTTTATGCAAGACGGTGCACCACCACACTTTTCATTGGATGTAAGGCGACATTTAAATCAAGTGTTTGGAAACAAATGGATAGGGCGGGGGGGGGCCATCCCATGGCCTGCCAGGTCTCCTGACATTAATTCCCTGGATTTTTTTGTATGGGGCTATTTAAAATCTTTTGTGTACCATACCCCTGTTGACAATATTGAGGATTTAAGGGAACGAATTGTAGCAGGTTGCGAGGTGATAAGACAAAAGCCTGGGGTATTTGAAAGAATGAGGGTGTCTATGACAAAGAGGTTGAATTGTGTCATAGAAATGAATGGAGGACACATGGAACATTTGTTGTAATTCATAACGTTTAAAAAGCTATCTTGTGTTAAGATTTTATTTTGTGTTTAGTTAGTTTTCTCATTTTTTTAATACCATGATGTGTTGTCACTCAATAAATGGTTTCAATGTATCTCGGTTATTTTTTGTCCGATTGTCATGTTTTTGGTGTTGACAGATTAGAAATAAAATTGTCTAAAAACAATTAGCCATAGTGAATTTTTGTATTCTTTACCGTTTTTCCGCCATTTTGGTTTAAAAGTTTAAAATGGCCACCATTTTGAAATTTCAAATTGGACAAAGTTGAATTTTTTTTATACAGTAGGTCTCTGTTATTTTAACATACTTACCGAGTTTTATAAAGATCGGTTGGAAAAATTTAAAGATAAAAATTATTTTGTAAAAAATTCAAAATGGCGGATATCTGGTAAACAAAGCGTTTTTGGAAAAAAATTATTCTTCTTTTTCTCTTTATTTTGACCCATATAACCTTTTCCCAGAGTTTGGCACTTTACTTATGGGACACCCTGTATATTGTAACGTTGACATTCCTCAGCATAGTACTTTATTTTTTAAGAGACATACTAGTTACAATGCTGTAAAGTTTTTTAATATTCTACCTGCCTCAGTTTAAGAGAATGTTAACGATGAGATTAGCGTTGGAAGGGTGGTGAAAATCTTCTGTTACGTTAATGTTATTAAGGGTTAAGGACTTCTTAACAGATCAAATAGATACTATTTAGTAGTGTATTTAGATATTATTAGAATTTTATATTTAAATATAAATCTGTTACTGTATGATGAACCTAATGTTATAAATTACGTGTCTTCTTTGTGTAGAAGACACACCCATGAGACCTATTGTGAGTGTAATAAACTCTCCTACCTACAACGTAGCCCGTTACATTTCAAAATTACTGAGTCAGGATGTAGGAAAAACTTCAACACATATCAAGGATTCTCGGCATTTCATAAATATAATAAAACACATAATACTTGAACCTACCGACATTTTAGTCAGCTTCGACGTAGTTTCGCTTTTTACGAAGATTCCTCTAGATGAGATAGTCAAAATAATACAACATTTGCTACCAGAAGATTCAGCTAAAATTGCAGAATTGTGTCTTCGCTCTACATATTTTTATTTTGATGGCAGCTTTTATGAACAGATAGAAGGGACAGCTATGAGGTCACCACTATCACCAGATGTAGCTAACCTATTCATGGAAAACTTCGAAAGTAAAACTCTGGACTCTGCAGATCTAAAACCCAAGTTATTTTTACGTTTTGTGGATGATACATTTGTTATTTGGCCTCATGGAAGACACACTCTGGATCAATTTCACCAATACATAAATTCTATCAATCCTAAAATTCAGTTTACAATGGAAATTGAAGAATACAGGAAGTTACCTTTTCTCGATGTTTTAGTAATTAGGAAACCGGATGGAAGCTTAGGTCACACGGTATACAGAAAGAAAACTCACACAGATCTTTATCTACATGCGGAGTCTCATCATCATCCTCTACAGAAGACTACAGTTCTAAATACCTTAGCCAATCGCGCTTTTCACATTGCAGACTCAGAACATATCAAGGCAGAAAATTTGAATTTATTGAAAATTCTTAAATGCAATGGATACAGGACGTTTGAAATTAACAAGGCTATTGACAGACAAGGAAAATTAAGAGCGCCCATAGAACAACAACAAGAAGAAAGAAAAAACTACGCCATTTTACCATATGTCAAAGAAATTACAGAAAAAATAAGCAGAGTTTTAAATAAACATAGTATAAAACCCGTGTTCAAACCACCTACAAAAATAAAACAATTTTTACGTTCAACGAAAGAGAAATTTCCGCTACAAAGTTCTGGTGTTTACCATATCAAATGTAGCTGTGGCAGGTGCTACGTGGGGGAAACTGGAAGATTGGTCTCAACTAGAATAAAAGAACACATCAGGTGCACTAAAAATAATGATATAGAACATTCTGCAATTGCCGACCACTCGTTTAAAACAAATCATGAAATAGAATTTGACAAAGTTAGCGTTTTAGTAAATTCTGATAACTATTTTGAAAGAAAAATCTTAGAATCTATAGAAATAAGAAAGCATACTGACAATTTTAATAAAGATAGTGGATTAGAATTAAGTAATACATGGAAACCAATTTTAAGTAAATTAAAAATACAATGCAAAACGGAAGGCCAGCAGTCCCCACGCATCAAAAATAATCTAGAACATTCCAGAAGCGGAGCCAAGAAGGACTGGAACGGCATGGAAGTTACCAGAACACACCCACCACCACCAGGCGGGTATATAACCTACGAGCCCGGCCCGTACCTGCCAGTCAAATTCTGTGACTGTGATCGTCTCGCCCTGAGGATGGCCTACTGCAATGTGGCCGAAACGTCGGCAATGTTTGTACATAGCCAATTGATGCGGTCGAACCCCGAAGACCTAGAATTTGTTAGTGATAGTGACGACCGTGGAAGCCTATCCATGAAGATGTTAACTAAAGTTTGCTGTGGCATTAACGTCACTCACTGAGGTTTTAAAGCATTGTCGTCGTTGATAGGACGGGAAGAACAACCATTTCCACACTGACTATGATCGTAGATGTACAAGAAGACAAGGTCGGGACCGTCCAACCTTGACTTCAACAAGCTGCCGTCAACATATTGCTCTATTTCAACTGTACGGTTCATGTTTTGTGTTTATTATTATGATTTATAGCGAAAACTGCATATCAAAGTTCAATCTAATTGATCTTGTTAGTATTATGAGTTTTTTAATTTAATTCGAAGATTTTTATTAATTTTAAAGACTACAAAACTATTCGTTTTCATACGAACTTCCAACAAATTTCACGCGAAGAACCCCCAGATCCCGGTATTCTCACCTCCCCAAATAACTTATTTTCCCAACATGTATATAATTATTTCTCGCTGTGGCACTAACACTGAATCAGTTGACAACGGTGGATCTGCTGGAAACCGTACATTCAAATGGAAGTCCTCCGACGGAAAGGAAACGACGGGCGACTGAGGGCTCGCGTATGCACAGATGATACCGTCATTAATGGGGATGATATAAGATAGGAAGTGCTCTAATAACATAATTATTTTTTCCATGTTATGTTGTACCGGGTCTTGGACCGGTACAGTTTCGTTTTTTTCGTCGTTGTCTGCCAGGCTGCCTGAGATTCGCTTTTGCCTTGCGTTTCGCGTAGTTGGTGGCCGTTGGTTTCGATCCGTTTCGTTCCTGGTTCCAGCCTCGGTCAGGTGGTCCTGTCTGTTCAGTCTCTGCTGCCGATCAACTTGACGATGAGTGGCTAGACAAACTAAAACTCCAGGGTCCTTGAGTAGGACGTTTCTACCCTCAGCCTGCCGTCCGGGGAGTTCTACCATCCAAACTGCTAGCCTGGCCTGAGGACCATGTTGGAGCCTGGAGGCGCCGCTACCCGCTCTACATCTTTGTGGTATAAGTCTCCTGTCCTCAGGTCAGTGTATTCCATGTTTTTGTTTCCCGGCGGCTGAGCTGGGGGCTGTTGAAATTTTTACATAAAAACAAAATAAACCAAGAAAAACAGTGAAATACAGGAAATATAAAAGAAGAAAAAAAATTTTGTGGAACTGTTTAATTTGTGGCCTAGGCCTAAACTGGAACAGTGATTGATGAAACAGCCATGGGGACTTATATTTTTTTTTATTTAAAAAGAAAAGCTTTAAAAATACACAAAGAATATTTTTGATGTTAATATTTATTTATATTTATTGTTAGTTATTTGATTAGTTTTATTTGTTGTTATATCTTTTTAGATTTTATAGTTGTTAGGTCCCTATGGTTAAGTTATGTTATTTATTTGTATGTTTAGGCCTAGTGATCGTTATTATATTTTTTTATTAAGGTATTAGGGGGGTTCTGAAGTGAATTTTTACTAGAACGGTACCGGGTTATATTTTTTTTTTAATTGTTTAATTTTTAATCTTTCACCAAAAGGGGATTATTGTTAACTTTTAATTCGGAGCTGCCCAGGGATTCCGGCTTACTCCCTGGCCCGGTGGAATCAAGGGATGTGTGGGCTAAATTGCCGGTTTAAGTGTTGTGATCCAAAAGTTTTCTAAATTTTCACTTTTATTTGGGGCTTAATATTTTTCTTACGTTTTGGGGTGTCTCAGGCTAAACTGCAGATAGGCCATACACCCTGTAGTTGATTAATTGTTAAATTTTGGTATTTGTAGAGTTTGTGGTATTTATAGCGTTTGTTATTATTGTGTAGTTTCTTGGTAATTTTAGTGTGTTGTTATTTATTTAATTGCAAATTTATATTGTGGCCTTCTGCCTTTTATGTTGTGGCCCTCTGCAGTTTTTGATTTATTTAAATTTTGCTTGCTTGATAATAAAATTAGTTTTGCTCAGCTGCCGAGTGTTATTTTGACCCTCCAACTGCCACCCGTGATCCCATCGCTCGACTTGTTTTGAGCCATCCCCCGGTTGGCACGCTTACCAGCTTTGGTGGGGGGGATGGGTCTCAATTGGTAGCAGAGCGTGGTTGCCTAAAAAAAAAAAAAAAAAAAAAAAAAAAAAAAAAAAAAAAAAACGGTTGTTGCCGGTGGGTGTTTGTCTGTTAGTAGGTCATGGTTGGCCGACCTACCGTCAAGGTGTCTTGGTATTGTATAGAAAAAAAAATAAAGAAACAAATAAATAATTATTTAAAAAGAAAAACAATTAAAAAACCAAATAAATAATTTAACTTAGATATTAAAAAAAATAAAAATAAAAACCTAGGCAATCCGCTTGGTTACTTTGTTGAATGGGTTTCATGGGTGGATTGGAGTGGTCGGCAGTGGCTCGGTAGGCTGAGGGTTTGTTCGTCTTGGACCCTGGAGTTGTCGTTTTTTGTGTACTGTTGAGAATTTTGTTTTGCGAGATGGCCTATCTGCAGAATGTTGCGCTCCTAGTCAAGGAGGAATTAATTTTTGAGTTGAGGTCGCGGGGTGTGACTCCAGAGGGGGATGTTCTGAATCTCCGGAGGGTGCTGCGGGAGCAGTTGTCCGCGGGTACGGCGGTGGATTGGTCTGCTCTACTGGAGGTTGGTGATGAGTTGGCGGTTTGTAAACGTAAGGTGGAAGATTGGGAAGGGGTTTTGGAAGATTTGCAGTTTGAACCTCTAGTGGGTCGTGACCGGGCCTGCCGCCTTGCACGTTTGGGGCATCTGCTTGCCCGTTTAAGGCTGGTCAACCGGGCACCGGGGTTGGAGCCATCTGGAAGGGCGTGGATCTTGGAGAGTGTGGCTAGGCTGAAGGAGATTTTTCAGGCACTCTCCGGGTCCACGACTCCTACGGGTCTGGGTCAGCGGCCTATTTTCGCACTGTCGCCTAACGTGTCGAGGCCGCAGGCTGAGACAACGGCTCTCACTGTGCCTGAGGTTCCTTCTGAGCCTGCAGGAGTTTCTGTTGAGGTTGCTTGTGGTTCGGCTCCAGCTGCCGTTCCTACTGCTTCTTTGAGTTCACCTGCTCTTCTGCAGCTGAGCTACCACAAGCTACCTAACCCTCTCACGCCCATGATCCAGAATCTCCCTGTGATCGATGGGATGGATCCTGAGGAGCTTCTTAAGTTTCTGGTGGCCTTTCTCAGACTTAGTGAGATGCCCGGCATGCAGGCTGGGGACTTGCTTCGTCTGGTTTTCCCGTATTGCAGAGGTCCCGTTGGGGAGTTGCTGAGTTCTGTCTTGGCCAGTGATGCCTCGGTGGACTCGTTCCATCGAGAGTTACTTTCATCGTTTCTTCCCATTCGACTCAGGGAGAGGATGGTAATGGACAGATTTTATCGGTCGCAGGGTAGGGGCGAGTCTCTGGCAGCCTATGTCTCTTCAGTCAAGGAAGCTCGTCAAGCGTTGCGCCTCACCCTTTCTGAAGCTGACACCGTTCGTGTCATCCTGGATGGCATTTCTCCCGAAGAACGGTGCAGATTGGTTTTTGCTGGTGTTCCTTCGACTTTTCGGGAGCTGCATCAGCTGTGCATTGTTTCGCGCAGCGTGCAGTTCTCAGACCAGCAAGGGAGGGATTCTGAGAGTCATCGTGCTCTCCCCACCCGTCGACCGGCTATGTCTGTAGGTGTGAGTCAGCCAGTGGAGGGTCGTGGTTCTCGGCCTCCGGTTGTGTGCTTTGCTTGTGGCCAACCTGGTCACATTCGACGTGACTGTCCACGTGCTCGAGGTCGTGGGGCGGGAAACGCTCAGCGCGGGGGGTTGCCTCCACAGTAGCTCCCCGCGTTGTTGCGACTGACCGTGGCCATTTGCCTCTGACACGTGCCCATAGCCGGAGTGTCGGGGATTTTTCGGGCCGTGCTGGCATGGCTTCCCTGGGACTTAGTGCGGTCACCTCGGTGTGTCCTGGCGTTTTTGTTTCTTTTGGTGGTACGGTGTGTCGAGCCCTTCTTGATTCTGGTTCGGCATGCAGTATCATCAGCCTTTCTCTTTTTGAGTCCCTTGACGCCTTAGGACTTGTCAGGCACACCGAGCCCTCTTCTATTACTTGCTGGACGGCATCCCAAACTCCTCTACCTACAATTCTAAAGGCGTTTTTCCATTTTAAAATCGAAGGATTTTCCTGGAGGTGGGGTTTTCTTGTTGCCAAGGACCTGGCGGTTTCTTGTATCCTAGGGGCAGACTTTATTTCTAAGAGTGGTATGGTGCTTGACCTCCAGAAGCGCCAGATATTTTTCAAGTTTAATCGGCGAGTTTTGGTGCCTCTAGTAGGTGATTCTGACTGCCCTCCTGCAGTCAGAGAGGTGGGTTGTGAGCCCGAACAACCCAAGGTGGATCCAGTTGGTCATCTCCCCCCTGAGCAGGCGGAGGCCATTAGGAGGCTGTGTTTGCGGTTTCCTGATGTGCTTACGGCTGAGCTTGGGGTCACTTCTCTTCTGGAGTATGAGATCCACCTCACCGATTCTCAGCCAGTTAGAAGTCATCCGTACAAACTTGCTCCCCCAAAGATGGAGGTTATGAGGGCTATGATCGAAGATCTTCTGAGCAAGGGTGTGATTGAACCGTCTCGTTCTGCTTATGCCAGTCCAGCTTTTCTTGTGCCCAAGCCTAATGGTAAGTCTAGGCTTGTGATGGATTATCGGAGGCTCAACGCTAAGGTCGCTATTGACTCGGTACCTCTGCCTGATTTGCATTCTGCGTTTGATTGGTTCGGTAAGGCTAAGTTTTTCAGTGTTTTCGATTTGAACCAGGCCTACCATCAGATTCCATTGAAGAAGGAATCACGGCCTATGACTAGCTTCTGTGTTCCCTGGAATCTTTACCAGTTCACTAGGGTTCCTATGGGTCTTGCTGTGGGTGCCCAGACTCTTACTCGTCTGCTTGATTCCATCTTCCATGATGTGAAGTTCAAGTTTGTTTTCAATTACCTGGACGATCTTCTTGTCTACAGTGAGACTTTCGGGGAACACATGCAACATCTGGAGGAAGTTCTTAGTCGCCTCAAATCAGCTGGCCTTACCGTCAATCCAGAGAAAGTCACTTTTGCTCGTCCTGAGATTTCTTTTCTGGGTCATCTTATCTCTTCTCGAGGCGTCTGCATAGATCCTGCGAGGACCCAGGGCATTCGGGATTTTCCTCCTCCCAGAGATGCCAAGGGGATTGCCCGTTTTGTGGGGATGGTGAATTTTTACCGTCGCTTCATCCCTAACGTGGCCGAGCTTGCTGCCCCGTTGAACGAGCTGCGAAAGAAAGGTGTCCCTTTTGTGTGGGGCCAAGCTCAGCAGACTGCCTTTGATGCTCTCAAGGAGGCTATCATGCAACCTCCTGTCCTGCGGATGCCTGATTTTAGTAGAGAATTTATTCTTCAGACTGATGCCTCCTCCTCCGCCATTGCTGCTGTTCTTTCTCAGGAGTTTGATGGGGTCAGGCAGCCCATCGCTTTTGCTTCGAGGACGTTGTCTCACCAGGAACAGAAAGCTTCTTCCATCTATGAGTTAGAGTGTCTGGCGGTTGTCTTTGGTACGGACAAGTTTCGGCGTTTCTTGGAACACGCTGAGTTCTTGCTGGAGACGGACAATCAGGCACTGTCTTGGCTTCTTGCCCATCCCCGACAGCTCGGGAAAATTGGTCGCTGGGTGGTCAAAATTTCTGCCTTTAAGTTCCGAGTTCAACATCTAAGGGGTACCCAGAATGTCATCGCGGATGCTCTTTCCCGCATGTACCATGAACCCAGTGATCCACCGACTGAGGCTGTTGCTCAGTGTGGTGCTGTTCTTCTGGATTTTCCTCTGGCTTTTGACGACCTACTGTCCCATCAGCAGAAAGATCCTGAGCTGTCAGTCATCTTAGGTGAGCTTCAAGAGGGAGGTGCCCACCCTCCCTATTTTCTGTCCAAAGGGGTACTCTGTTGCCGTCCTCGACAGAGGGGTGAACCCCGTGTAGTGCTGCCTAGTCATCTAGTACCGATGGTCTTTCAGTATTATCACTCTTCCCTTGTGGGCGGTCATCTTGGCATTCATAAGACCATCGCTAAGATTCGTAGGTACTTCATCTGGAAGGGCATGGACCGGGATGTTGCGGGCAGAGTGCGGGCTTGTCACCTGTGCTCTCTCAGCAAGCCTAGTCAGAATGCAAGGTTAGGGTTGTTATCTTCTGAGGTGGCCGAGCGTCCTTTTGAGAAGGTGTTCATCGACTTCGTGGGTCCTTTTCCCCGTAGCAAGTCAGGTAGCTCCTACCTACTTGTTTGTGTGGATGCTTTCTCGAAGTTCGTTTGGCTTTTCCCACTTCGGAGTGCCACGGCTAAGCTCACCATCCGTGCTCTCCAGTCCCAACTCTTCCAGCACTTTGGTGTGCCTTCCACTCTTGTGTCCGACAACGGTAGCCAGTTTACCTCACACGAGTTTCGTAGGTTCTGTTTTGGCAATGGTATCAGGCATGTGACTACCTCTCCTTATTACCCACAGCCTTCTCATGCAGAGCGGTTCAACCGCAATCTTCGGTCTGCCCTTATTACCTTCCATGCTGAGAAGCAGAACACCTGGGATGAGAGTCTCTCTTGGCTCCAGCTTGCTTTTAATTCTTCCAAGCATGAGAGTCACAATGCCACTCCCTTCGAGATTCTACATGGCTACCCTCCTAACAACCCTTTGTCCAACTTGTGGAGGTTAGAGGATCTTCTACCTACGCCAGGTGCCACTGACGTAGTGTCCACGTGGCGGGCTGCTCGGCGCAACCTGCTACGTGCTAGAGAGAGAGTAAGGAGGAGGTATGATAAGGGTCGTACTCCTAACCCTTTTCAGGTTGGAGATCTGGTTCTTTGTCAGGCTCACCCGGTCAGTTCGGCCGCGGAACGAAGAGCTGCAAAGTTGTGCTATCGGTGGTCTGGTCCCCACCGCATCGACAGGTTTTTGTCACCGGTGACTGCTCTGCTGGTTGATCCCCAGTCAGGCAGGGTGTTTAGGAAAGCCCTTGTGTCCCAACTTAAGGCTTTCCGGGGAACGGTTGGTCCAGGAGTTGGTGTTCCTGGGGGTTTCTTGGGGCAAAGAGATTGATCACCTCTGCGCCCTAGGTGGCTGTTCTGAGAGAGTCTTTTTCTCTCTCTTTTTTCTTGTCGGGCCCGACAGTCAGGGTAGTTTGTTCCCTGTTCGAGGGGTTTCCCCTCTTAGTTTCTCTTGGACATCCTTGGAACACCACTCTTCGGAGGTCTTCGTCTTCTCTTGGTTCCCTGAGGTACCGAGTTTGCTCCCCTGCCTGGGTGTGTTGAGGTTTGCAGAGGGAGGTTGTACCGGGTCTTGGACCGGTACAGTTTCGTTTTTTTCGTCGTTGTCTGCCAGGCTGCTTGAGATTCGCTTTTGCCTTGCGTTTCGCGTAGTTGGTGGCCGTTGGTTTCGATCCGTTTCGTTCCTGGTTCCAGCCTCGGTCAGGTGGTCCTGTCTGTTCAGTCTCTGCTGCCGATCAACTTGACGATGAGTGGCTAGACAAACTAAAACTCCAGGGTCCTTGAGTAGGACGTTTCTACCCTCAGCCTGCCGTCCGGGGAGTTCTACCATCCAAACTGCTAGCCTGGCCTGAGGACCATGTTGGAGCCTGGAGGCGCCGCTACCCGCTCTACATCTTTGTGGTATAAGTCTCCTGTCCTCAGGTCAGTGTATTCCATGTTTTTGTTTCCCGGCGGCTGAGCTGGGGGCTGTTGAAATTTTTACATAAAAACAAAATAAACCAAGAAAAACAGTGAAATACAGGAAATATAAAAGAAGAAAAAAAAGTTTGTGGAACTGTTTAATTTGTGGCCGAGGCCTAAACTGGAACAGTGATTGATGAAACAGCCATGGGGACTTATATTTTTTTTTTATTTAAAAAGAAAAGCTTTAAAAATACACAAAAAATATTTTTGATGTTAATATTTATTTATATTTATTGTTAGTTATTTGATTAGTTTTATTTGTTGTTATATCTTTTTAGATTTTATAGTTGTTAGGTCCCTATGGTTAAGTTATGTTATTTATTTGTATGTTTAGGCCTAGTGATCGTTATTATATTTTTTTATTAAGGTATTAGGGGGGTTCTGAAGTGAATTTTTACTAGAATGGTACCGGGTTATATTTTTTTTTAATTGTTTAATTTTTAATCTTTCACCAAAAGGGGATTATTGTTAACTTTTAATTCGGAGCTGCCCAGGGATTCCGGCTTACTCCCTGGCCCGGTGGAATCAAGGGATGTGTGGGCTAAATTGCCGGTTTTTTTTGTGATCCAAAAGTTTTCTAAATTTTCACTTTTATTTGGGGCTTAATATTTTTCTTACGTTTTGGGGTGTCTCAGGCTAAACTGCAGATAGGCCATACACCCTGTAGTTGATTAATTGTTAAATTTTGGTATTTGTAGAGTTTGTGGTATTTATAGCGTTTGTTATTATTGTGTAGTTTCTTGGTAATTTTAGTGTGTTGTTATTTATTTAATTGCAAATTTATATTGTGGCCTTCTGACTTTTATGTTGTGGCCCTCTGCAGTTTTTGATTTATTTAAATTTTGCTTGCTTGATAATAAAATTAGTTTTGCTCAGCTGCCGAGTGTTATTTTGACCCTCCAACTGCCACCCGTGATCCCATCGCTCGACTTGTTTTGAGCCATCCCCCGGTTGGCACGCTTACCAGCTTTGGTGGGGGGGATGGGTCTCAATGTACCTGTCTTATTTATGAATTTATTAGTAATAAGTGACGTATTTCTTCACGGTTGTTTACAATTTTTATCAACCATGAGTGGAATTTATTTTAATTCGGTTTAACATTTTTGAAAAAGGTTCAACACGTACGTTAATAAGGTTAGATTAACGTTTGCATAATTAGGTAAACTGGGTTATTTGCTAGTGTTCTATTTTTATTAATTATTTGTAAAGTGCAGGTAATTTTCTCAAAAGGGTCTTAGCTTGTGATACTTATCTCTGACAATTTGACTCTCGGCCCCTTGATTTTACCGATTGTTTATCCATATCACTTATGCTGAGGTTGAAAACTTCCCCCGAGCTGTCCGTCCACTATCATTAGCAAATAATTGGAAGTAGTAAATAAGTTATAATCTTCCCGCGCTCTCTCGCACTAATAACACAACTGATCCGGTTTGCAAATAATAGTGTTTTTTTTTAATTTCTCTCCACGAGAACCAATTCACCTTGAACCTTGGATCAGCTCGACAGTCGGCTCTCGGTTATTGAGAGATGAACATCCAAGTGGCCGTCCTCGCCTTGTGCTTCAACGTGGTGTTTGCACCGCGGGCTCCAGGTAAGAAATTATCTTCCGTTTATAGTGTGAACAGAATTTAACCAATTCCTAAACATCTTAACAATTTTTTATCATTGTAAATTAATGCTCATTTATCTGTCAGAATGACTTGACTACAATTCATTTAATTTCCATAAAATATTTTGCAGAATAATACTATACTGATTTGCTATTAGCTTATAATAATTTACTAGTTTTCTGTAATTAACTATAGAATATTATGTTTAATAGTAGTAACTGTAACCGTCTTATGGGTTACTGTGCACGCTCCCTCCTTCAGCAGTAATAACTGTAACCGCCTTATGGGTTGTTGTGCACGCTCCCTCCTTCAGCAGTAATAACTGTAACCGCCTTATGGGTTGTTGTGCACACTCCCTCCTTCAGCAGTAATAACTGTAACCGCCTTATGGGTTGTTTTGCACACTCCCTCCTTCAGCAGTAATAACTGTAACCGCCTTATGGGTTGTTGTGCACGCTCCCTCCTTCAGCAGTAATAACTGTAACCGCCTTATGGGTTGTTGTGCACGCTCCCTCCTTCAGCAGTAATAACTGTAACCGCCTTATGGGTTGTTGTGCACGCTCCCTCCTTCAGCAGTAATAACTGTAACCGCCTTATGGGTTGTTGTGCACGCTCCCTCCTTCAGCAGTAATAACTGCAACCGCCTTATGGGTTGTTGTGCACGCTCCCTCCTTCAGCAGTAATAACTGCAACCGCCTTATGGGTTGTTGTGCACGCTCCCTCCTTCAGCAGTAATAACTGTAACCGCCTTATGGGTTGTTGTGCACGCTCCCTCCTTCAGCAGTAATAACTGCAACCGCCTTATGGGTTGTTGTGCACGCTCCCTCCTTCAGCAGTAATAACTGCAACCGCCTTATGGGTTGTTGTGCACGCTCCCTCCTTCAGCAGTAATAACTGCAACCGCCTTATGGGTTGTTGTGCACGCTCCCTCCTTCAGCAGTAATAACTGTAACCGCCTTATGGCTTGTTGTGCACACTCCCTCCTTCAGCAGTAATAACTGTAACCGCCTTATGGCTTGTTGTGCACACTCCCTCCTTCAGCAGTAATAACTGTAACCGCCTTATAGGTTGTTGTGCACGCTCCCTCCTTCAGCAGTAATAACTGTAACCGCCTTACGGGTTGTTGTGCACGCTCCCTCCTTCAGCAGTAATAACTGTAACCGCCTTATGGGTTGTTGTGCACGCTCCCTCCTTCAGCAGTAATAACTGTAACCGCCTTACGGGTTGTTGTGCACGCTCCCTCCTTCAGCAGTAATAACTTTAACCACCTTACGGGTTGTTGTGCACACTCCCTCCTTCAGCAGTAATAACTGTAACCGCCTTATGGGTTGTTGTGCACACTCCCTCCTTCAGCAGTAATAACTGTAACCGCCTTATGGGTTGTTGTGCACACTCCCTCCTTCAGCAGTAATAACTGTAACCGCCTTATGGGTTGTTGTGCACGCTCCCTCCTTCAGCAGTAATAACTGTAACCGCCTTATGGGTTGTTGTGCACGCTCCCTCCTTCAGCAGTAATAACTGTAACCGCCTTATGGGTTGTTGTGCACGCTCCCTCCTTCAGCAGTAATAACTGTAACCGCCTTATGGGTTGTTGTGCACGCTCCCTCCTTCAGCAGTAATAACTGTAACCGCCTTATGGGTTGTTGTGCACGCTCCCTCCTTCAGCAGTAATAACTGTAACCACCTTATGGGTTGTTGTGCACACTCCCTCCTTCAGCAGTAATAACTGTAACCGCCTTATGGGTTGTTGTGCACGCTCCCTCCTTCAGCAGTAATTAACATTAAATCCATTATCGAACATAAAAATCGTGTTGCTTTAAAATGAATCAAAGAGGGAGAAATATAAGAGGGCAGTTAAAAATACCGATGGGTTATATTTTAATTTATTTCAGCTGTAATTAAATGTTCACTATTATAACGAACTGCAATGTGTGGTTTCCATCTACAAACTCCAAGCTAATTAAGTGCATAGACACATTTCTAAGTGACTCATATAAGTACGGCAACGAATTTGTTATATTAACATCACACTTATTAACAACAGCTGATTGACGTTTCTAGTTTAAACCCTTAACTTGCATACAATATGTATCAATGACTAGGTGCCTCAATATAATTTAAAATTAAGTCAATTATATAGAACAGAAAGAAGTCTTGTCGATTTTTCGACCGTCCACTTTTTTCATGGTAGATAGTAGTTAAGAAACAAGAATATGATTTTTTTAATGGAAAAATTACAATACTGAAGAAAAACAGAACAATATATTTTTGTCATAACTATATTGATATGGATTCTCGAATTGTGTGGAATTACGAATATTACAAGGTGTTTGTAATCGAACCATTATTAAGCACGTTAGCGGTGGAAATGTGCCGATTTTAATAAGGTTAAGTTCTGTTAGGATAGAGCAAGATTAGGTATTGATAGGTTAGGTTATGTTAGGTTTGGTTAGGTTTGGCTATATTATGTTAAGTTTGGTTCGGTTATGTTAGGATTGGTTGTTATTAATTGGCTTGTAGCATAGTTGGTTAAAACCCTTCAAGGTTATATCCATAAGTTCATTGGTTAGGTTTGGTTTACATAACCTAACCAAATCAAACATAACCTATCATAACCTTATCTAACCTATCAATACCCAGCCTAGCACTATCCTAACAGAACGTAACCTTACTGAACTCAGCACATTTCCGGCAATAACGTACTTTGTAATGGTTCGATTGCAAATATCTTGTCATATTAGTTACAGACCTCCGCACAATTTGAGTACACAAATCGCTATATTTAAGGAAACAAATATTTTCCCATTCTTTTCATTTTCGTAATTTCTTTAACTTTCTGCTAAAAACACTATTATACTCTTGTTTTTTTGCTATGTATCTACTATGAAAAAAGATTTTCAACCAAAAAACGACAATGCCCCTGTTCTACATAATTACCAAAATGGTAAATCTATCTATATAAACTGAAATGAATCCCAGCTACAATAGAGAAGAAGGAAAATAAGTGAGTGATGATAATGAGAAATACAGTAGATAGAAAACTGAAGATAATGAAGGTTTGAGTGATGTGAAGACAATCACTAACAATAGATTCATTCTTCCATTTTTAGGAGAGAAAATTATCAAAGCAAGAGAAAGAGGGTGAAATTGTGAGGTAAGGGTAGGCATACTAATTGTTAGGATACAAATATAAGAGAAGTAAAATGTAGGCCTTTAGCTTTCAAAAGGAAAACATCAGAATAGTATAGTACTGTTAGTGGACTATACTGTTATATTAGTATAGTACTGTTAGTGGACTATACTGTTGTATTAGTATAGTACTGTTAGTGGACTATACTTTTATATTAGTATAGTACTGTTAGTGGACTATACTGTTGTATTAGTATAGTACTGTTGGTGGACTATACTGTTATATTAGTATAGTTCTGTTAGTGGACTATACTGTTATATTAGTATAGTACTGTTGGTGGACTATACTGTTATATTAGTATAGTACTGTTAGTGGACTATACTGTTATATTAGTATAGTACTGTTAATAGACTATACTGTTATATTAGTATAGTACTGTTAGTGGACTATACTGTTGTATTAGTATAGTACTGTTAGTGGACTATACTTTTATATTAGTATAGTTCTGTTAGTGGACTATACTGTTATATTAGTATAGTACTATTGGTGGACTATACTGTTATATTAGTATAGTACTGTTAGTGGACTATACTGTTATATTAGTATAGTACTGTTAATAGAATATACTGTTATATTAGTATAGTACTGGAAATGGACAAATAATCAATGGAATATGTCACTAGATAAAGAACACCTGAAATATAAATGGATCAGTAGAGTAAACACACAAATTACCCTGCTCAATTTTATTAATATTACTGGTCATATTTTTTTACGATTGTTATGTGCTATTTCTATATCTACAAACAAGAACATTACTGCTATCCCTCTTAAGCTAGGTGACGCGGTTGCTCGTCGACCATCAGTCTGATTGCCCAAACATCACCCAGTGTATGGAGCCGTTTCAATCTGATTGCCAGCAATCTTGAGATCGCTCGATATTCCCAGTCGATCCACCAAGTTGCCGGCAATCTATAGATTGCTTGGCGACCAGATATCCTAGTGTCAGGCAACCATCATGAGTGATAACCGAAGTCAACGCACGCGCACTACGGTATAACATTCTTTATCATCATAGCAACAACAATAAATCATATTTTATAAAATCATATGTTTTTGTTTATCTTTAAAAAATATATTTTTAACATTTTAATGGTTTTAAATTAATGATATTGTAATGTAATAAATGTCTACGACAGTAACGCGTTTTCTCACGTCACTCACTACTTATTTGGCAGCTCGTGTTTTACCATTAATTGCATTTTCTTCTACTTATTATTTGAGGATCGTATTTTTGTACACCTAGTGGTAATTGAAAATAATATTTTGACAGCTCGGTGCTCAGTATAAGTGCTGAAGAACATGAACATACAGCAGAACAATCCCCTAAAACTGAACAGGTGCCTGATGTTGAAAAACAGGTGAAACCCCAGAAATCACCCAAAAAAGGGAAAAATGACGAGGGACGAAATAAAATTACAATCGATTAAGAATGTTCTAAACCTTCTTTTCTGAGCGATTTTATAAATTTATGTCAACGATTGCGAAGCGAAATTGCTGGATTGATTGCTTGCTTGATTTCTCGGACAAAAACACCTTTCGACCGGTGATATGATTGTAATGTAATCAGAATGCTGGTCGACGAACATATGGGTAGCTTAAGCGGGTCCAAGCACGCCGAGCGATCTCAAGATTGCTGGCAACCTGATTGAAACGGCTCCATACATGGTTGACGAGCAACCGCGTCGCCTAATGTATGGCTAGCTTTAATGTATAGGCAGCTTTAAGTTTAGTTCTAATTTTATATAGTGTTTCTTGTGTGGATAAATTCAACAGAACAGATAAATGTTGGGTCAGGATGAAGAGAATTTTTTCTCTGTTTCCTGTGTTTTTCTTTAATTCTTTTCTGAAATGTAATTTTTTTTATTGAGTAATCGGAGTCCAAAATCATTTTTTCTTCTATTCAGTCTAAGAGCACTACTTGTCCGTTGAGGTAGAGAGTGTTGGATGCTAGACCCCACTCACTGCCTTCAGTGCGAGAGGAAGTGTGCTTCTTGAAACAGGGTCACTGACACTCTCATCTTCAAGGCAAGAACCAACACGTTAGGGACTTCAATTTGCCTGAGCATATTCTTACAGTATATGTGCTTAGCACATAATTTCTCTTCAATCCACGTTCGTCTAGAGTTCTTAAATAGACTTATTGAAAGTACAGCCACTACGCATTGGCTCTTTACATTAAAGAAAACGTCTGTTGTGTGTTTTAGTCAATCCTTACAGACGTAAACCACCTGGCTGTACAGTGGATGGGAAGACGTTTGCTGTGGGAGAACAACACGACATTCCTGGTCGCTGTGATTTAAATAAGTGTCTGGGAAACGATACGTGGGCTGCAGCTCCGTAAGTAGAACCTGTACAAGGTTTATATAAATAAATAATTAATTGTGCTAACATGGGCATACTTAATTACTAGTGTGGTATTATGAAAACTAACCTTACATTAGATTTTACAAACATATAATTAATTCACCCCTAATAATACTAATACTTATTTAATAGAACTAATAAAAAACTATATTATTGAACATTTTTAGCCATGGTAGAAAATAACTTATTACAGTTACAGACACGTTTCCTATATGCATTAGTTAAATTACATGCAAGTTAATTACGGTGTGGATTTCATAAGAGGTCTTTAATTTAATAAAGACTTAATAATTTTTAAATATTTCTTCATCTATAGATAGAGAAGTCTTTTTAACACATTACGATTATCCTTGGTTAAATATCTAACATTATTAATAAATGAAGCTTAATTTAATCTAATGACAAATAATAATAGTATATATTTTAGAGATTATTCAGTTTAATAAATTTTCAAATAAAACCAATAAAATAAACTTTTAACAAGTCCATACGACAGGCATCATCAGAAAACACAAATTTATTTTATTTATGAACTTTCATCATGTATAAGACACGATAAGACCCATGCATAGGACAATTACATTTTAAGTTAAGTCCAAAGCAATACAAGGTGAGTAAAAAATATGGAAACGCTTTCACAACAATGTTATTTTTTTTCTATAAATAATTGGATAGTTTAATTTTTTTTTAGTTTTGTTCTTTAAATTATAATTTTTGCTCAGAATAATTTACTTGAGTTTGTTAAATAGTCGAATAATATTGTTCAACTTACTTACTTTGAAATTCAAATGGCCGCTAATCTGGAAAGGATAAACCTATCGAAGTCCGGTTTGAAGCAATTAATTTCTCTTGAATACCAAAACTTTCATTTATACCAAACTCGACGTAGGTTTACATTAAAGATTTTCGTTCAACTCCTCGCGGGCCGTATCCTTGATAAGATAAAATTTCACTAATGACGTAAAAAGTATGTTCTTTGTAAGCATGATGATGTACAAGATTTCACTTTTACAAGTGAAGCCATAACAAATTTGTGAAAGCGTTTCCATATTTTCCCCCCACCCAGTATAAAATTCCAATGAATTATTTTCTTCTGCCTCACACAGTGAAATCTAATTTCAATTTTACACTTTTTAATTTTTTAGTAATTGAATCACTAGTTTTACAAAGCACTGAGCTACATTTAAAAAAAATTCAGTTATCAGTGGTTCCTTACTACTGAAGGAGTAATACGTGGTTTAGTTTAGTTGATAAGTCACTTACACTGTCCTCCAGCGGGTAGATCACTTGAACTTGTAGTGTATGTGACTTTATCTTATCAGCATTACAACTGGATCACCTGAATACACGAAAAATGCGTACAGCGAAAAATGCGTACACCAGGAATCTTGCGAAATATGCGTACAGGATCAAGTTTTGACAGATGACGAGGGTAACCTATGACGTCACAACAATTAGATAGGCGAAAAATGCGTACAACTTTTAGGGCAAATGGATCTTTTACAACAATTGAATTATATAAATGAGTTTACCTCTAAAATAAATATGAATGTCGCTTAGTTTCTTGGGATTGGAGAACCTAACCTAACCTAACCTAATCTAACCTAACCTAACCTAACCTAACCTAACCTAACCTAACCTAATTTCGCTGTACGCATCTTTCATGCCACCGGGGAGAATACTTACCCTCATCAAATACCACTATTTCCTTCTGTACGCATATTTCGCTGTACGCATTTTTCGCTGTACGCATCTTTCGTGCCACCGGATCAGCTGAGTGCATTTTCCCATCTGTGTTAATATCAACTTGCTGACCAGACTGTATATACTCTAGTCTGAAAATAGTGCAGCTGATGTTGGTCTTGTTTTTGTTGATATAAATATAATTGTTTTAAGTGAGTGAAATCAGCTTTTTTATTTAATCAGTTATCTTTTTGAAAAGTAATTGTAACTAAAAGTTTGAATAACGAATTTTTGTCTTATTAATATATATATATATATATATATATATATATATATATATATATAGTATTAATAAGACATTAATATAATATACAATTATATTATATTAATGTCAATATTATATTATTACAATTATATTATATTAATATTATTGTATTATATTATACATATTTGCTATAATTATAGCAAAATTTAGTTTGCTATATTGTATATTCAAACGACGAATTACATACAATTTACACCAAGCTAGAAACAACATGTGAATGGATTGAAAAGAAAATTATATTCGATCATTAGAAGTATATATCTCCCTCATGAGGTTTTCCCTCAAACTACCAGAGCTTATACAGCAGGCAATCATTTATTAGATCTAAACTTCCTTCTACCAATTTCCACACTGTGACTATGAAATACCCCAGAACTATAACACATTGATAATGTACTAATATTTCCTGAATAAATGAATGTCAACTAAGAAAACTGACATTTACATTCCTCCATACCCTTGTTATTATGACGCCAAATGCTGGCCAACCAAAGACCGTAAAGCTCAGTTGATAGAGAAGTAGTTGGTGGAGATATCTAGGTAATTTGACCCAAAATATGTATAAATAATTTCAACCTATTTTGTAAATTATAAATTAGTGGGGCAATCTTTTAATGTCAAACATAATTTAGTGTTGTACAATAAATATGTTGCCTCACTACGTTACGAATGTTAATTACATCCTGTAACTAGTCTAACAACCAAGGACGATTTTGCAAAGAGTCAGTCACAAAAAACGTTTAAGGGTTAAAATAATAATATTTATAAAACTATCGAAAATAAATCCACAATATTCGTCAATAGCGTAATTGATTTTAAGTCCAACTTCATAAACTAAAAATTCTCAGTTCGGTTTCAAAGAAAAAACAAATTTTCGAAGGGGTCAGATGATAACTACCGGCTATTCATTTGTCATTGGACAATTAGTTGATAACACCTCATAAGAAATAATCGGCCTCAGTTTGTAACAACGACTACACTCGTTCATCTACACTCATCACACTTATTCAAACTCAGTAGTCGCCTATATCTAACGATCGGCGTCTTAAAAATAAATAAATAGAATATACACTTTAAAAAAAGATACCTATGGTCTTAGTGCCCTACAGACTATGTCTACAAATATAAATATACACATGTTTTGCTTCCTGAACAGCTTAAACATAATTACCTATGTATGCTCTTTTATAATTTGATAATTAAACTATAATACTGTAATACATTTGGCATAATAGGCATGTTTCATACAACTTCCAATTAAACTACTAACAAAATGTGTAGGTATGATGAAAGCACACCCTAAAACTTCTAAAGATTTTGTGATAGTCTTTGTATACCCTAAAAATAATACGAATTCATAATTTATAGCCTCTGAATTGGGCTATAAACTAAATATTAAAAAGTAATCTAAGCACAGTTAAATAATTTATTACCTTTATAATAACTTTCGATTTCTTATATAATGTAAGAACAATGTATACATTTTGTTTCAGCTGTGGAATAGTCGGAGGTCTCCAAGGATGGGTTTACATTCCTGAAAGCACGTCCAAACCTTATCCCCAATGTTGTGGACACGTAGTGCCTCCTCTTGATATTGTGCCTGATGTCCTGGATGAAGTGCCAGGAATTGGCTCTCTGGATATCCAGTACGAAGGAGGAGCCAAAGTAGAGCAAGGCAACGAGTTGACCCCCACTCAGGTGAAAAACCAGCCTTTTGTAAGTTACGATGCAGAACCCAAAGGCTGGTACCTCATCTGCATGACAGATCCTGATGCTCCAAGCCGCCAAAACGCAACCAAGAGGGAGGTCAAGCACTGGCTGGTCGGAAACATTCCTGGAACTGATGTTTCTGCTGGAGAAGTTCTTGCAGAATATGTAGGATCTGGTCCCCCAAAAGACACTGGACTTCATAGATATGTATTCTTACTATACAAACAGCCCCAGAAGTTATCCTTCGATGAACCCAAAATATCAAAGACATCACGCGAGGGAAGAGCAAAGTTTTCAATCAGGAAGTTTGCTCAGAAATACAACCTCGGCAATCCAGTGGCAGTGAACGTCTTCCAGGCCAAGTATGATGACTACGTCCCAGAACTTCACAAACAACTAGGTCTCGACAAGAAGACGTGAAGACCTAACAAATATACCTTATTAAAATATATACAAGTTAAAGAACTTATCAACACTCTTTTATTAATCGTTACATTTAAATTACGTACTAACAATTTCTCTTAATTTTAAATAACTATTATTCTACCTAAGCAAATTGTTTGTCATTAACAAACAATATTCCAAATTTTCCAAGCTGTTTGTTAAAATAAAATAAAATCATTTAGTTACATCTGAGTTAGTCATTAACCTTCATTTCCAATTATTCTTTAATACGAGCAATGAAGGTACATATAAATGTTACGTATTTTAAAGGAAAATCACTTAGTTAAAATGAATAAATTTCAGTGCAAACATTTGTTAACCGTCAAGAATAAAATGTAAGAGAATATCACTTACTTTGAATATTCCGTATTACAGCTCAAAATAGCTGTATGTAAGCTCAGTACATGTTTCGACGTAAGGACGTCATCATCAGCTGGACAAAATGTGAAGTAGTCATTGGATTAACGACACAGTCATGAAAATTAAACTAATCCAATGACTGTGTCGTTAATCCAAAACTACTTCATATTTCGTCCAGCTGATGAATTAACAAATGGTACAAAAATATAAAATGAATTACTAACAAAGTAACGAAACAAAGTCATCAGAAGAACCTACAGAACACATTTAAGTAACCGCCAATTTATTTTGATTCATGAATGTAGACTGTGTCTCATGAAATACGTCATACTTTATATCATACAAATGTAATCAGAAACAGAATACATACAAATAAACAATTAATTATTTTGTTCATAGCTTGAATGAAAATAACATAACAATATAGAATGCGTGTGGTTAACTAATCTAATCTGTTTAATATTGTCAAAGAACACAATTCCTCAAAATAGATACGTGGACTCCTTTTATGGGTCTCAAAATATAGTACATGGTCTTTTACAGCAACTCGACACAATAACTTCATGTCTTGTTAATCAGATTTATTTACTGCAACATTATGATTAAAAACAAACATTTATTAATCATTTGATTAGCGCTGCAATCGGTAACTTATTAATTACTTCCCATTAGAAAAAATAGTCCATTAGAAGTTAATAAAATGCTTTGAATCAATTTATATATTTATATAATTAATTGTAAACTTTTCTGGCAGTATTAATCGTATTTTTATTATTTCGTCTGTTGTTTACTTCACAATAGTGTGACATTTAAATTGGATTAATTTAATTTTTATGACTGAGTCGTTAATCCAATGACTACTTCACATTTTGTCCTTACGTCAGCTTACATACAGTTATTTTGAGCTGTAAGACGGAATATTCCAAGTAAGTGATATAATCTTACATTTGTTCAAACAGCTCTGAGGCCAAACATGGATAGTCAATAAGAGTGTAATGTTGAGTGTTGAATATTCAGATAGGTGTAATATAATCACATTAATAGATAACACGATTTAAAATTTAAATTTCACACTATTGTGAAGTGAACAATAGACAAAATAATAAAAATATATTTATTACTGCCAGGAAAGTTTACAATTAATTCTATACACTTATTAATTGATTAAAAGCATTTTATTAACTTCTAATCGATTATTAAGTTACCGATCGCAGCCTATTAAAATTATAAATAAATGTTTGTTTTTAATTATAATGTTGCAGTTAATAAATCCGATTAACAAGACATGAAGTTATTGTGTCGAGTTGCTGTAAAAGACCATGCACTATATTTTGAGACCTATAAAAGGAGTCCACGTATTCTATTTTGAGGAATTGTGTTCTTTGACAATAATTAAACAGATTAGATTAGTTAACCGCACGCATTCTATATTGTTATGTTGTTTTCATTCAAGCTATGAACAAAATAATTAATTGTTTATTTGTATGTATTCTGTTTCTGATTACATTTGTATGATATAAACTTACCTAACTGCATGACGTATTTCATGAGACACAGTCTACATTCATGAATCAAAATAAAATGGCGGTTACTATAATGTGTTCTGTAGGTTCTTCTGATGACTTTGTTTCGTTACTTTGTTAGTATTTTATTTTATGTTTTAAATATATTTGTACCATTTGATTCGTTATTTACTCCTAACGCTATGGATATTGGCATTTTATAAACCAGTTTTATAATCCTGGTAATTAGATAAAACAGGGGCCTTGTTGATATTTTGCTAACAAAGTTTTTCATAGTAGATACATATCTATTAAGTTTAACACAAAGTGATTGCAGTCTTCCAAAAACGAACAAGTGAAACTCTGGCCATAAAATGGAATTACATATCAAATTACCAATATAATTGAACTGTAAATGATTTATCTGTTTAAATATATGCTCTAAATCTTATGTCATGTCCAAAAATACACTCATGTTCAGCTGTCACTATTTATAATGTAAAAATTAAAATATATTTATCTACACGAATCAAGTTGTAGTCAGTCTGTTAGGTTGTCTGATAAAATTAAGAATACCTTTAGTTATTATTTTAACTATAAAAAAATGAAATAACATTGTTGTTTTTGTTTTTCACATTTAGAAATTCCAATAGGCCTTTTATAAACACTAAAAATTAAACAATTAAATTCACTAAATTACATTTCAGTGCGTTACCTTCACATAAAAGTACTAAATAAAGTTACTTTATTATTCTAATGCATGTTTTGTACGCATAAGAGGCAATTAAAATGTGTTTTTTACGATTCGTGGTGATTTTGACGATAGAGAATAACATAATATTTAGTGATATGATTTATCGGACCAAAATATCGATATGGTCAATATTATCGAAAGAAAATATCGATACTAATATATCGATATTTCGAAACGTATTTATCGATATTTCCATTATATCGTTGCCATCCCTACCCGTAAGCTATTGACCGCTAAGACTGAACTTGTAAATAACACATTGTGAATGACACATTGTGAATGACATATTGTGTTTCATTAATAAAAGGAAGTCATTGGCGCTCACCTTCCTTCACACGCGAGCTACGCTGTCGGTCCACTGTCATTAACAACAAATAAATAAGACATAATCATCCCACTCGAAAAAGAGTTATGTGAACCTACAGTGTGTCGGTAATCTCCCTCCATGAGAACTAAATTACCTTGAACCTTGGACAAGTGCGATAGAGAACTCGGACTCGGCCAGCACCCAGCAGTCGGCTCTCGGTCATTCAAAGATGAACATCCATGTGGTTGCCCTCGTCTTGTGCGTCAACGTGGTGTTTGCAGACCAGGTTGCAGGTAAGGAAATGTTTTGTATTAGAAGGTTAGAATACGGAAAGAGTCGAACAATTCCTTTAACATCTTACTGATTTAGTATATTTGTAAATAATCTAGTACCTAAGCTATACAACCTAGTATATTTGTACATTTAGTTTGTCTGTGAGAATAATTTATCAAGTGTTTGCCGAATTTTGATAAATTACTTTAAAGAGAAATATTACGTTTACTATAATATTTTTTATGTAATAAGACATGTAATGCCTATAAAATGTGTTAATTTTACCATCCAGCCTTAATGGTCGTCGTGCATATTCCCTACTTTAATAGTAATGTAAATTCAGGCTTCGCCTTAGAGGTTTCATTTTCCAAAAACCTAGCTTGTGTATAACACCAAATAAAAATGAAAAACACTTTATTTTATTTTAAGATGGTTAAAAAAGCAGGAATAATATTGTATAGAACTGGTCAGCCTGAGCAAGTAGATCGTCAACTTTAGGATTCAGAATCGTACTTTTCTTATGTTTTTATTAGATTTTTTGCTATGGATATTATATTATACTTATTGTATTTTTTTAATTATTTGTTTTTGGAAAATAAAGATTATTATTACTTATGATAAACAAAACATACAATTTAAGTAGCAGTTTGAAAAGGAATCTAATGCTAAATACACGTGGGCAGAGAAGATCTCATAGGTGTTTTGAAAATGTATTTTTACTGCAACTAAAATGTTGCAAATAGCCTATATTTTTTGTCATCCATAGAAACCGAAAATAATGGCCTTTATCTACAAACTCTAAACCTATCAAAGTTCATGCTCACATTTTTAAATGAACGCTGCAAGTAAATAGTTGTTGTAATTATAAATAAATCACATGTTGATTATAGTTAGTATACATTTATAGTTTTTAACCATTTTAACTCACATACAATATCTATCATTGTCTAGGTTCCTTAAAACGACTTAAAATAGGCTGTCTAAGATACTTAAAAGTGAGTTCAAGTTTATTTAGACAAAAGTAATGATATATGAAATTATCAAAATTGGAAATACTATATATAATTGAAGGGGTGTGACTATGCATCAAGTGGGGAAAAACATAGTCCCACCCACCCATACACGTACAGTGGTATTGACCCACCCGCCCACTCATACAGGTACAGTGGTATTGACCCACCCGCCCACTCATACAGGTACAGTGGTATTGACCCACCCGCCCACTCATACACGTACAGTGGTATTGACCCAACCGCCCACTCATACAGGTACAATGGTATTGACCCACCCGCCCACTCATACAGGTACAATGGTATTGACCCACCCGCCCACTCATACAGGTACAATGGTATTGACCCACCCGCCCATAAACGTACAGGTATTATTATTTCACCCATAAGCTTTTCTAATTATTTCAAATCCAAAAAATTATTAGAAAATAAAGTTGGATTTGAAAATAAAAGATACATAGAGTCAAAGTATAAAGTGAGGTTTTGAGTTATGATTGATTTCATAATATTAAAAAGAGATATAATATGCATAATTTTTAAATAAATAACATTAAAATATGATGGTAAAACTATTGACATATATTGTAAACGTGGGAGGGAGGGAGGGAGTGAGGGAGGGAGAGAGAGAGAGATAGAGAGGGGGGGAGAACGTTTGCGAAGCGTCTGTGCAAGAGGGCGTGGAAAAAAATTACTAGTCCGGTCTTATTGGTCTAGTGTTAGAACTAAATGTACATAGGCTTCAATTTGATTTGAATGTTAATCATGGGTGGCCTTCCGTAAGAGTTCATTATGTATTCAGTGCTCACAATGCCTCTTCTATCTACCCGTTTGATTTCACATCCACCCTAATGATCATGTCACAAGCTTCAACCAGGGGAGAGTTTTGTAGTAGATTTATTGGCAATTAAATAACTGGGAATTAACTAGTTACTCTAAGGATGTGTGTGTTTCAGAGCCTGGCTGCACAGAGGGTGGGAAGACGTTTGCTGTGGGAGAACAATATGACATTCCTGGTCGCTGTGATTTCAATCAGTGTCAGGGAAACGATACGTGGGCCACAGCTCCGTAAGTAGAGCCTGTATAACTTGTATACAATCAAACAATTATTGTGCTATGCCACAGAGAAGGAGGAAACAGAGGTCGCATCCAATAGTGCACTAAATGTGTGCCGAGTTAGTGTGTCGAGTAATTATTTCTGCACTTTGCCAAGTGATGACAGGATTAGCACCTTGTCAGTCCTTCCTTTATTACTAAAAAATCCTCAAGAATTAATTATTACTACAGATGTATAAAGATGTACATTAGTTGTAATCTGCCATTGAGGTATTCACTGCGGCAATAAGAAAATCACATCTGTTTCTTATCTGCAGTTATGCCAAGTACTATGAAAATTAACCCAAAATTACGTCTTTAAGAATTAAACTTGGTTTTCCTAATTTAAACCACAAACAAACATAATTCTTAATAAATCTAATAACACTAAAATTATTTATTTTAAAAAACTTTTAAAATTGTATAACTTTAAAAAAAACTCTTTTAGGAACCATATTTGCTTTCAGAACTGATGGTTCATATGAAAAATAATTCATTTTGGATTCTAATATAGCCTTATTATTTTACTAGAGAATCTGTGTACTTGTAGCTGTTCAGTATATTTTATGTTGGCTTGTTCGTTTGTGGTTATCTTTGTTTGTTCTAAATGAGAGAAAGCAGGATTTGAATATAATTAAATAATAAGTGCTTTTAATTTCTAAATTCTATAGTTTTGTACTTAAAAATGGAAATAATAGTTTTCATAAACCTTTATTTTTATTTTTGTTGAGCAGCGTGATTTTTCCGAAATCTTTTAAGATGACGTAAGTTTTCCACCAAATCTCTATTTGGAATCTGTTTTGATCTGAGAATAATTATTTTTCAAAATAACAGAAAAACCCTACTATTGTACAGAATTCTGTAAGTAGCCACTTGTTGATGACAATACGAGGAAGGACTGAGGTAGGTCGTCCTGCTTGCCATGCACCGGAGGGTATGGGCTATTAAAGAGACACAAGGCCAAGTAATATCGCCCTCCTCAACGCTTCCCTTTCTAAAGAAAAGTGGAAATGTTTCAATTCATCACAGTCAGTCGAAAATAATTTTAAATATTTTTCAGACTGCCTGAATTTTTACTTAAATACATGTTGTCCTACTAAAACAATCAATGCTTTACCAAAAAAGAAAAATAACAAATGGATAACTAAAGGAATTTTGGTTTCGAGAGAAAAACTCAAATTTTATTTCAAAATTTACAAAACAAATACAAATCAAAATTTCAAATTGTTTTACCAGAATTACAAAAGAATTTACAGAAAGGTTATCCAAGCCGCAAAATCATATAATGTATCCAAAGCAATCATTTTATCTAAAAATGTTCCCAAAACGGTGTGGGACATCATAAACAATAAGCAAATAGAACGGAAACAAATTAAAGTTAAAGTTGGGGAAAGACTTGTGGACGATTCGACCGACGTGGCAAACGAGTTTAATAGATTCTTCGCGTCTGTTGCTTTTGAGCTCGGCGCCTGTCATTCACCTCCACAAGAAACCCCTATGCGTATACGGAGCCCAGTTACATCAATGGTACTGGCTCCGGTAGTTGAGGAAGAGGTCGAGAAAATTATTCAGCAGCTCCCAGCCAAAAAATCAAACGATATATATTTAATGTCCGTGTGGCTCACTAAAAAGTTTGCGAAACAGATCATTACACCATTGACGCAATTGATAAATTCATCTTTCGAAAATGGAGTTTTTCCCTCACTCCTTAAAGTTGCAAAAGTATGTCCAATTTTAAAGAAAAACGATCCTTATTCCATAAATAATTACAGGCCTGTCTCAATTTTGCCAGTTTTAAGCAAAGTATTCGAAAAACTCTTTTTAATTAGAATGGTGCAGTTTCTAAACAGACACAACCTTCTCTCTGACAACCAATTTGGTTTCAGAAAAAACAAATCGACAGTAGACGCTGTTGTGAGTCTAGTCGAAAAGGTTGTTGAGGGATTAGAAGATCGAGATTACACACTTAGTGTATTTCTCGACTTGTCAAAAGCTTTCGATTGTGTTGACCACTCTAAGCTGCTTGACAAACTTGAATTTTATGGTGTAAGAGGAGTGCCGCTCAAGTGGCTTCACTCTTTTCTGAACAATCGATTCCAAGTTGTCCAAATTTCAGACAAATTATCTGAACCAATGGAGCTGAGATATGGAGTTCCTCAGGGCTCAATACTCAGCCCGATTCTTTTTCTCATCTATGTCAACGACATAGGGTCATCGCTAATGCATGGGCAACTCATTCAGTACGCAGATGACACGACCCTTTTATTCAGAAACAAATTAACACCGATCCTTGAACAACAATCTTTTTTTGATTTAAACAATTGTGTCCAATATTTCAAGAGTCTCAATCTTGAAGTAAACCCCTCAAAATGTAATGTTTTGTCATTTTCGTTGTGACCATATGATGACATGGAGAGACCACTCATTTGGCTGGCAGATAAATGGTTAGATGAGACTGTTAGTTCAAAATTCTTGGGAATACACCTGGATCGAGGGTTGACCTGGAATTCGCACATGGACCATATTTGCTCCAAATTGTCCTCAGGCATTTATGTTTTGAGGACGTTAGCAAAATTCTGCCCAATTCAAGTTCTAATGACGGCGTATTACGGTCTGATTTACCCCCATCTCACCTACGGTGTGGTGCTGTAGGGAGCTTCTGCAAACAATCAGTTTAGCAGAGCATTTAAATTGCAAAAACGAGCGGTTCGCATTGTTGCACAATTAAAGTTCAGAGAAACCTGCAAAGAAACATTCAAAAAATTGCAACTGTTGACATTGCCTAGCCTTTACATACTGGAGACAACCCTATTTAGCATATCCAAAAGCGTTATGACAAGTGGCCGGGACATACATACACACGACACAAGAGGCAGAAACAACTACCGAACTGGGAATCACAGGACGGTAGTCCATGAACGCTTGCCCTCACACGCAGGTGTTCGTTTTGTCAACAAGTTGCCGGATTCAATTAAGAATGCCCCAACGCTCAAGGCGTTAAAAACTCGTCTCAAACGCTGTTTAGCGTCTCATGCATTTTATAGTGTGGACGAGTTTATGGCATACAACTGGGAGACCGCATAATCAGAAGACTGACAACCGGTGTCGGAAGTGGGGATTTGGTATGAGTGAATATGAGTGCAACCGTAAATGATGTATGTTTTGACAGAGGCTTTTATGTGGGATGTATGTTTTAGATTTTTATATAGGGATGACGTTTGCTATACATTTTTGTAATGTCATTGCAAATAAATATTTGATTTGATTTGATTTGACTTGATTAAAGCAACTGATTTTGGCCTTAAACTTTATAGTTTTAAATTTTAACTTTACAGCTCATTTATTATTTTTATATTAAGACACCGAAAATTGAGATTGGGCGGATATGGATTTCGAATGAATGTGATGGGTGTAAATAAACCTTTACATACAAAGGCTGATCATTTCTTAGAAAGTGTCATAAATTACTAACCCATTGACAAATGACAGCCGATGGTTATTAGCTAAACCATAACCAGACTTGAGTGCTCTATTTTGCATTCCCCTAAAGTAGACTTATGGGGTTTTTAAACTATAAAACGTAGTTATCTAGGATAACGGCAGTAGGATGAGTAATGCGATTTGGAGAGAAGGACAGAGGGAAGGGTAAGCAAGTGTAGATAACACCCCCTAACGAAGCAGGAATTGTCGGCTATACAAATTACTTGCAAAAAATTAAAATTTTTAGTGGCCAAAATATAATATATCAAGGTTTTTGTTTTCTCAATATTTTGAAAATTATGACATATATGACATTTTAAAAGCCAATTATTCAATTCTAAGAAGACTGTAGTGATCTTGATCAAAATGGCCTTTCGTACAACGAGCACAAAATAACATCCAGTAATCTGCCCCCATTGGTTTCACACTGCTTACTATTAAGAAATGTTTTATTAAAAACATATGCTTTATTATAATAAAAATATAATTATAAACCAGAAAATTTTGGAGATAATTTAGGAACAGACTTTCTATGTTTTAAAAAGTAGTTTGATGGCCATAGATTAATTTATAGTCCTTTAGTACATCATCCAATGTATCATACTATAATGAATTCTTTCAGATGTGGAATAATCGGAAGTCCCCAAGGATGGGTTGTTATTCCTGAAAACACGTCCCAGCCTTACCCTCAATGTTGCGCAGCCGTTGTGCCTCCTCTTGATATTGTGCCTGATGTCCTAGATGAGGTGCCAGGACTTGGCTTTCTGGATATACAGTACGAAGGAGGAGTCAAGGTGGAGCAAGGAAACGAATTGACCCCTACTCAGGTAAAAATTCAGCCTTCTGTAAGTTACGATGCAGAACCCAAAGGCTGGTACCTCCTCTGTATGACAGATCCTGATGCTCCAAGCCGCCAGAACCCAACCAGTAGGGAGTTTAACCATTGGCTGGTCGGAAACATTCCTGGAACTGATGTTTCTGCTGGAGAAGTTCTTGCAGAATATGTAGGATCTGGTCCCCCAAAAGACACAGGACTTCACAGATATGTATTCTTACTATACAAACAACCCCAGAAGGTATCCTTCGATGAACCTAAAGCATCAAAGACATCAATCGAAGGGAGACCAAAGTTTTCAATCAAAAAGTTAGCTCAGAAATACAACCTCGGTAACCCAGTGGCAGTGAACGTCTTCCAGGCCAAGTATGATGACTACGTCCCAGAACTTCACAAACAACTGGGTCTCGACAAGAAGACGTGAAGTTCTAACAAATATACCTTGCTAAAATGTAAACAAGATTAAGAATTTATCTATACTTTTTTTTATACAATTTATCTATCATAAATTGTTTGGCGTAATTAAATAAACTTCTCCTAATTCCAAATTAATTCAATTCCTCTGAAGGACATTGTTTGAAATTGTATAAAGCTATTTATTAAAATAAAATAATGTAGTTAACTCTGATTTCCTAATTAACCTTTATTTCCATTTATATTTTAATAAAATCATGAATTATAAAACGAAAATTAATTTGATTAAATGAAACAAGCTTAAGTTTGAGTGGAAATATTCATCAAACTGTGGAAATATGTACATCTGTGTTTTAAATAAATGCTCTTGTAACTTGTTTTACTCTAAAATGTTCAGTAAAATGTTTTTTAACATGTACAGTACATTTATTGCAAAACAAGTGAAATATTTATCAGGTGAAGTTTGGCTCAGAACCTCACCCTAATAACCTACCCTCGGATCAGAGGCGACTTCCGAACCACCACCAGTGACCGGGCGGGCTGCATGCAAGGACGGAGTCTCTCGCCGGTCACCCTGCGATAACACCGGAACGCGATAAATCCTTTCAAGGCAACTGGTTAGCAAAAAATATTGTTTTTGTATTTTATATTCAATAGTTTTTAAACACCTTTCATGACATTTTGTATAGTAAGGTCTTGTAGAAACATAAAGAAGACATTTATAAACACACACATTTGTTGAACGTAGGATATGTTAAACATGTATTTTATAATCTAAATCTCTGTTACAGAAAACAATGTATAACAATATTACCAAAAACTGATCGTCTTTTAGTCATATAGTACCAAGCATACAACATCTGTTGTATAAATCTTGCACCAATTTTAACAACACATCTATATTAATTTAATAACCATTCAATTTGAAGCTTACACTATGGTAGTTTTCCACAGTATAAGTAAACTGCCTGTGCACTGTTTTCTTCGATAATAATAAACATACTAAATTAGATGACTGCACATAATCTGTACTGAGACACTGTTTTCTTTGACAATAATAAACATACTAAATACTAAATTAGATGACTGCACGTAATCTGTACTGAGACACTGTTTTCTTTGACAATAATAAACATACTAAATACTAAATTAGATGACTGCACGTAATCTGTACTGAGACACTGTTTTCTTTGACAATAATAAACATACTAAATACTAAATTAGATGATTGCACGTAATCTGTACTGAGATACTGTTTTCTTTGACAATAATAAACATACTAAATACTAAATTAGATGATTGTACGTAATCTGTACTGAGATACTGTTTTCTTTGACAATAATAAACATACTAAATACTAAATTAGATGATTGCACGTAATCTGTACTGAGATACTGTTTTCTTTGACAATAATAAACATACTAAATTAGAAGTCTGCACGTAATCTGTACTGAGACACCGTTTTCTTTGACAATAATAAACATACTAAATACTAAATTAGATGATTGCACGTAATCTGTACTGAGATACTGTTTTCTTTGACAATAATAAACATACTAAATACTAAATTAGATGATTGTACGTAATCTGTACTGAGATACTGTTTTCTTTGACAATAATAAACATACTAAATACTAAATTAGATGATTGTACGTAATCTGTACTGAGATACTGTTTTCTTTGACAATAATAAACATACTAAATACTAAATTAGATGATTGTACGTAATCTGTACTGAGACACTGTTTTATTTGACAGTAATAAACAGATTAAATAAGATAACGTTGTATATTCTATACTGAGATTATGCCGTTTTCTTGTTATGTGTGTATTTTGTTACTGATTGTCTGATTTTGCAACATAAAAGAGACTAATTTATCTAACTTAACGAGTTTTATCTTGAGATGCAGTTTAAATTTATGACAGAAAACAAATTACCCAACTGTTAGTTAGTCAAAAGTTCTTCAAACTCTTTAGCATTGTTTTAGTTAGTGAATGTTCTGACAATATAACACATTTGTAATAAACCAGTAATATGTATACAAATGAACACATGATACAATTTGATTTGATTCTTGCAAGTTCTTTTAATAATTATGTTTTGATACTTTGTAAATGGGACATCTATTTAAATATATCAGAACATTTTTGTCCCAAATTTGATTAAATAAATTCTTAAACAGGTGCCAATAAGTATTTTAATTTATAAGATATCGTGATAGAGTGGATGTTTTTGTAGCTATTCTCACACAAGAAACACACAATAAATTCATCATGTGTGAGGGTAGGAAGGCTTCAATATTGTACATGTCATTGTGTGGGCGGGTGGGTTAATACCACTGTTCGTATATGGGTGGGAGGGTGGGTCAATACCAATGTACTTGCATGGACGGGAAGGTGAGTCAATACCACTGTACGTGCATGGAGGGGCGGGTGAGTCAATACCACTTGTACGTATATGGGTGGGCGGGTGAGTGCCACCAGACCATGTTTTTATCGAGTTGCTTTTAAAGTGTATTATTCAAGATCTTCTATGACTTTTTGTTCTCTATATCTATTTATTAAGGGTGTATATAATAATATACATTATTAACTGTATATGGCAAATCTAGTTTAAAAAGTTTCATAATATTTAGAGGGGGGGGGGGCATGGGTATTTAAATATTCATTTTTACTCTGCTATTGATATATATATATATATATATATATATATATATATATATATATATATATATATATATATTTGTTAGAGAACAGTGCAACAACATAAACATATTAACATTTAAACATTACAATTTCTATGCTCTCATGCTGTCCCGGAATGGAAATGTCAGATTTGGGAATGTCTGACTGAACGTTGTCTGGGGACTAAAACTTGATGTACGGTTTCCGACGTATCCGTCAATGTCAAAATGGTTCAACTTCCCGTAATTATATACGAGCGTTTATTTATTTTTTATTTTTGGCAGTTCGACGGCTAGCGGCGAGTTATCAAGAAGTGTAATGTACATTTGCTAAATTATGGTCAATATTAGATACAGGTGAAACAACGTTCCGCCTTGTAAACGTTATTGGTAATGACTAAAGTAACAGAAAAATTAACTCAAAATGTTGATTTTAGATCTATGAAATGATAACCAGAAGTTTGGAGGGGGGATGAGTTGTTAGAAGTGATGAAAATACCAGGAGTTCAGTACTATGCTTCCTCTAGAACTGCGGTCATGGTCAGTGTGGGAACGGTTGTTCTCGTCCTGTCAGCGATGACAATACGTTGCGAGAGACGTCAATGCCACAGCAAACGTTAGTTAACATGTCGGTTTTTGTGTCAGCTGATTGAGTTACCTACTTCTGTTGTAACCTTAGGTTTGGAGGTCTTTCTCCTGGCTTTTCACAGTTTAAGAACACGTCAATTGCCTTTTGAATGTTTTCCTTCGTCAAAGAGTCCTTTCTCACAGGAAGCAATAACGTTGTATATAACAAGCAATCTCATACGAATCTAACCACTGACGGTCTTTCCTATCAACTTTTTATATCGAAAATATAACTAACATTTGTGGATACTTGGTGACTTTTACTATGTTTAGTGTAATCAATGAGTTCAATACTATTATAGATTTTAATTGTGTAAAGCAATAATTTTAGTTCATTGACAATAATAACGATTCGTTCTCTTTTATAAAACTGCTGGGGAAATAAAACCAAATTTTTTTAATCATGAGATCAACGATTACATTCGTAGAATGCTTGTATAACAGCTGATAACTGAGCTAATTACATTGTTGATTCTTTAGTTACATTCTTTTTTCATTGTATAGTATTAAAATTCTCGTTTGTACTAAGCGAAGCATGCTTTATTTCCATAATTACCATTTATTGTTTTAATTTCAACTAACTTTTAGGAAAGAATTAAAATATCCGGCTGTCTGGGATAAGTAAAATAGTTGGGAGTAGTTGAACTTGTGGCCAAGACAGGTCAACATTTGTCCGGCTGTCTGGGATAAGTAAAATAGTTGGGAGTAGTTGAACTTGTGGCCAAGACAGATCAACATATGTCCGGCTGTCTGGGATAAGTAAAATAGTTGGGAGTACCTAGTTGAAGTTGTGGCCAAGACAGGTCAACATTTGTCCGGCTGTCTGAGATAAGTAAAATAGTTGGGAGTAGTTGAACTTGTGGCCAAGACAGGTCAACATATGTCCGGCTGTCTGGGATAAGTAAAATAGTTGGGAGTAGTTGAACTTGTGGCCAAGACAGGTCAACATTTGTCCGGCTGTCTGGGATAAGTAAAATAGTTGGGAGTAGTTGAACTTGTGGCCAAGACAAGTCAACATTTGTCCGGCTGTCTGGGATAAGTAAAATAGTTGGGAGTAGTTGAATTTGTGGCCAAGACAGGTCAACATTTGTCCGGCTGTCTGGGATAAGTAAAATAGTTGGGAGTAGTTGAACTTGTGGCCAAGACAGGTCAACATATGTCTGGCTGTCTGGGATAAGTAAAATAGTTGGGAGTAGTTAAAGTTGTGGCCAAGACAGGTCAACATTTTTCCAATTTGGCCCATTTTTTCCAGGGCTATGCTCCTTTCGTTGTGTTACAATATCTTGAGTTCTTTATACCGTTCATTAATTAGTACTTTATCTCTTCCTAAAGAGTGTGTTCATCGATAATAAACAACAGTCACCTGTCTCTTTTCATTATGTGTCTTAACTAATTAATTTATTTTTATCTTCTTTGTATCTGTAAACATATGATTCTCCCTCTTTCACTTTTAAATATGGCCACATTTGGCATCCGTTCTTCTTATTTATACCTTCCATATTTTGCCTTAGCTATAGACCTATTACTTCTTGTTCTTATGTCTTCTTTTCTTAATATCCATATTTCAGTTCCATATACCATCACACCCAAGTTGTAACAATTTACTTATCTCTTTCACGGATCTTTTTCCAGTGACTAACACTATAACGTCCTCTTCTTATTAAAATCTTCCTACGTCATTGTTATTGTTATTCTATTATGATTTCATTTGGCCATGCATATCTCTGTGAACAAACTTCATGTATTACAACGGGTAGCAGATTCCCTCGGCCGTATTGTATCTGTATTGACAGTCCAATGGTTGCTCATGCACAGAAAATATGGACTGTAGGAAATAAGATCTTCTTTTTAGAGGAGAATGCAAGACATACTCCTGGCTCAAACGTCCAGCTATTTTTAAGACAATATAATTCTTATTATTTATTTATTTTTTACATAAAAATATATCTGCGTTATGTTTATGTTTTGATGTACATCAATTAGAATTGAACTACCCGATTAAATTTACACCAATGTTATTCTTATGAGAAGAAAGAAACTTTTAAGTGCTGTTACAACCCTTTGGGAATGCAATTTTGGACAATGCTTTCTTAGTGGGTCTCTACGATATTAAAGCTAAGTTCCCTTAACATTTTATGTAAATCTGATAATCAGTAAATAGTTAGTGATAAGCCTCATGAGTATAAGTGTTATTTAACTTTTATAAATATCGATTTTAATGTTTCTCACTACTATTATTTAAAAATCTAATGCTTTCTGTCATGTACACCATTATATTTTTAACACCATTAAAAATCTAACACTAGCAAAAAACACTATTATGTTAACACTCACAAAAAACGTGTACGTGACAGTGTTCTTGTTGTTACTCATGAACAACAATGGAGCAACAATGGAAATCAAACCTAATAATAATACCATAAACAAACAGCTGTTTATATGAAATAGCAGATTGACATGAAATCAGCTGTTCAAAGTACACACATATTTAAAACCGCAATAGCCTTGGTCAATGCTGTAAAACATTGTAATACGTTTTGCAGCATAACTCAGCTGTTTTTATCCATTTTTGTTGAACCAAACATTGTGAATATTATAATAACATTTAATAAAAATCATTATTCATGCATTTTGCTTTTAAAATTAATCAGTTTTTAGATATTTCTGAGAAAAAAAATAAACGTTCGCTATTTGAAACCAGTGAAGATTTATTTTTTATAAAAAAAAAAAAAATAGATCTACTCTAGGGTAGTACTATCATGAAGTTTCACAATTGTACCCTTAGTGGATCCAAAGTTATAAATTGTTATGTAAAAACGCATAAAGAGAGATAGACGGAAAACTAAAGGTTTAAGGACATACCTTCATATGAAGTTTTTTCCTCATTTTTATGTGTACAATAACATCTCAAATTATTGACACAGTTTTACTGAACGCCCTGTATACCTATATCAATGAACAAATTACTTCACTTCTTAATTGCAGTTTTTAATATATTATAACAGGCAGATTTAATCAAGATAATCGTTTAAATAGATATTGAAGTTAACTTATTAGATGTAATAGCACATTTTTTTAAAAACAAAAATATAGTAAGAATTCCATGAGTTACGATATTAGTTCAAAATATCCATAAAAATTATGAATGGGTTATGATTGTCTCGCCAAGTTTTACTAGCAGCATTTACCCTACAGTATATAAAATGTTAATAATGAATAAAATTAAGAACAATTTTAGATAAAGCTGTGTAAAATAGATAGCCCACTTAAAAACAAATATTTTTTTATCCATCACACTTTTTATAAATTATTAAAAATGTTATCAGAAGGTATAACAAGAATGTATATAGCTAACTATTGTAGTTTATTTTATGTCATACAAGAAAATTAAGAATACACGGAAAAAGTGTTTTGTCGCCATTTCAAAAGCGTATTATATAATTGTAAAACTTCAAATACAAAAAAGGTTTTATTTAGAGGCCTTAATTTTATATGCTACATGATATATGTTATGATAGAACATTTTTACCTAACCCCACTTTCATAGTAAAAATGGGTTTTTATCAGTGATTTCAAAACCAACAGAGACATGCCAGAATAATTCATTTTAATATTTTGTATTTTTCAACAACCTTCCATTTGATAAGCAATGTGACATACATTTTTATTTGAAATTATTTACTTATACCTATTTTTGACTATTTTCAATATAAAAAAAAGGAAAAAAATGACTATCCGTGTTATTACCAAAAGTTCATATCATTAGTAGCATTGGGTGAAAATGTGATATCCTTCCGATGAGAAATATAACATAAACTTTAAAAACTAAAATTCTTTATATTTTGGGCCTCACTGGCTCTAGAGATAAGAGTATTTTAAAACATTTAAAAAAATTAAAATAATGAGGTGATAAAGACCTTTAAAATGAAGTGTCACACAATATTATTTGCTATTTGAAAAAACAAAGTTGAAAACAAATACCTTCAATTCTTTGGGATAAAAAAAGTAGGGTTACAGTTGAAATAAATATTCCATTTCAATCCCTTTGGTCGGTACTGCTAGTTGTCTAGTAGTTCTTATGTTATGTACTCCCTGTATAATTTGCATAACATTTTTTTATGTAATTTGTAGTTTAAATTCTATCCATAAAAGATTTGGAATTTAAAAGTTCCAAAAAACTGATATCTCCTTTAATCTAAAAGATTACATTTTAAAATGTTATACATTTTGTCTTCACGTCTTCTTGTCGAGACCCAGTTGTTTGTGAAGTTCTGGGACATAGTCATCATACTGGGCCTGATAGACGTCCACAGCTAGAGGTTTACCGAGGTTGTATTTCTGAGCAAACTTTTTGATTGAAAACTTTGGTCTTCCTTCAATTGAAGTCTTTGATGCTTTGGGTTCATTGAAAGATAACTTCTGGGGCTGTTTGTATAGTAAGAATACATATCTATGAAATCCGGTTCCTTGTGGGGGACCAGATCCTACATATTCTGCAAGAACTTCTCCAGCGGAAACATCAGTTCCAGGAATGTTTCCGACCAGCCAGTGCTTAAACTCCCTATTGGTTGGGTTCTGGCGGCTTGGAGCATCAGGATCTGTCATGCAAAGTAGGTACCAGCCATTGGGATCTTCATCGTAGTTGACAGAAGGCTGGTTTTTGACCTGAGTGGGGGTCAACTCGTTGCCTAGGTTCACCTTGGCTCCTCCTTCGTACTGGATATCCAGAAAATGATATCCTGGAACCTCATCTAGGACATCAGGCACAATATCAAGAGGAGGCACTAAGTATCCACAACATTCAGGATAAGGCTTGGACGTGTTTTCTGGGATGTAAACCCATCCTTGGGGGGATGCAATTCCTCCGCACCTGTAACAACATTTTTATATTATAGTGTGAAAATATAGAATATTGTATTTACTATTCAACGGATTTACTTTTATGAATTAGATCAAATTTCTTCTTTAAACACACAATAATTGTCACAAAATTACCTTCTAAAGTTAGTGGATAGCATATTTGTGTTATATTTTTACATTATTTTATTGGTGTAAGAGCGAGTAGAGGGAATTTTAAAACCAACTAACCTCTAAAACCAAATTTACCACTTACACAATTTTCTGATTTATAGATGAATAAAAATTAGAATTAGATTTCTAAATATCAGGTACAGAATTTCATTTCATTTCGACTTCATTGAAATCGTCTTCAGGTACATATGTAAGGTTATGTACACATAAGGTTGTATGTGTATACACATGCCTTCAATGAAGTCAAAATGTACATTGAACGGAAAATATGAAGAAATGTGCTAAACGGTATTAGATTAAGATTGGTTTTTAAAAATAGTGTGAATTTTTGAACAGAAAATTGTACTTATTTATTTTTCAGAACTGCAGTATTTAGTTAGTTATATGTTTTTTATTTGTATAAGAACTTATACGGGCTCAACTTACGGAGCTTGGAGCCACTCATTGTTACCCCGACACTGGTGCAAATTGCAGAGACCAGGAATGTCATACTGTTCTCCTACAGCTACAGCCTTCCCATCTACTGTGCAGCCAGGCTCTAAAAGAAAACATTAGACATTTCTTTAATGGAACTACCTTAGTTAGTTCATTAACAATACCTCATTAGTTATAGCTTGTAATGATCATTATTTAGGGTGGAGGTTAAGTCAAATCAAATCAAATAATTTATTTCCATTGATCAATATGTACATTGAAATAGGAATTGTCAACACATACATATTAGTTATATATACAGTTTATAAGCAACATGTTGTAATTTTAGAATACTTTAGATTAATGTAACACTATTAACTGGGAAACAAGCTTGTCTGAAATAATAGTAGTTCGTTATTATAATATTATTAGGCTAGGGTCATGTTCTAAAAATTCTTGAATACAATGAAAAGGATTATCAATTAGCCATTTATACAAACTATTTTTAAATTGAGCATAAAGGGGCACATTGAAGAGGAATTGTAAACACTGAATACATGTACTGTAGGAAAGTCACTCATGATGTTTTAATTTCTGAAAATTGGAAGCCTCTGACAGTTAGTTCTAACATCTCTCTCTCTCTCTCTCTCTCTCTCTCTCTCTCTCTCTCTCTCTCTCTCTCTCTCTCTCTCTCTCTCTCTCTCTCTCTCTCTCTCTCTCTCTCTCTCTCTCTCTCTCTCTCTCTCTCTCTCTCTCTCTCTCTCTCTCTCTCTCTCTCTCTCTCTCTCTCTCTCTCTCTCTCTCTCTCTCTCTCTCTCTCTCTCTCTCTCTCTCTCTCTCTCTCTCTCTCTCTCTCTCTCTCTCTCTCTCTCTCTCTCTCTCTCTCTCTCTCTCTCTCTCTCTCTCTCTCTCTCTCTCTCTCTCTCTCTCTCTCTCTCTCTCTCTCTCTCTCTCTCTCTCTCTCTCTCTCTCTCTCTCTCTCTCTCTCTCTCTCTCTCTCTCTCTCTCTCTCTCTCTCTCTCTCTCTCTCTCTCTCTCTCTCTCTCTCTCTCTCTCTCTCTCTCTCTCTCTCTCTCTCTCTCTCTCTCTCTCTCTCTCTCTCTCTCTCTCTCTCTCTCTCTCTCTCTCTCTCTCTCTCTCTCTCTCTCTCTCTCTCTCTCTCTCTCTCTCTCTCTCTCTCTCTCTCTCTCTCTCTCTCTCTCTCTCTCTCTCTCTCTCTCTCTCTCTCTCTCTCTCTCTCTCTCTCTCTCTCTCTCTCTCTCTCTCTCTCTCTCCCTTCCTCCCTCCCTTCCTCCCCCCCCTCTGTCTCACTCTCCTACCATACAGGAGCTATATGATAGTGTTTCTTTCTTGCACCGAATGAAAGAAAACACAACTTTAGACACTCTTGATGTGATTAAAAGTTATACTGGAAGAATAGAAGACGAAAATATAAGTATAAATCTGAATATTTGTTAAGGCATGACTTTAAAAAATTCATTTTTTACATTCAGGTACAGTGGCATTCACCCACCACACACGTGGGGTGCCCATACACGTACAGCGAACTTTCTGGACCCACCAACCTATCCTACTGACACGACCAAGTACACTTAAAGTGGTATTGACCCACTCGCCCACCCCCCACGTACAGTGGTATTGGCCCACCCACCCGCCCATACACGTACAGCACTTAACTGATTTCAAATTCGTCATATGCTTAAATGAACAAACTAAACGAGAAAAATATTATTCATAAATATATTCAAAGAGAGATAATAAACAGCAATAAGTGGTATACACGTACAATAAAGGCCCATACACGTACAGTGGTATTGACCCTCCCATACATGTACAAAGGTATTGACCTAACCCCCCACCCATACACGTACAAAGGTATTGACCTACCCACCCACCCATACACGTACAGTGGTATTGACTCACCCATACGTGTACAAAGATATTAACCCACCCATACACGTACAGTGGTATTGACCCACCCGCCTACCCATACACGTACTGTCGTAATGAAATTACACGTACTGTGGTAATGTTGTATGGGTGGGTCAATGCCATTGTACGTGTATGGGTGGGCGGATGGGTCAATACCACTGCACTAGAATGTGTAGTCCATGTGCGTGTGCGTGCGTGCGTGCGTGCGTGCGTGTGTGTGTGTGTGTGTGTGTGTGTGTGTGTGTGTGTGTGTGTGTGTGTGTGTGTGTGTGTGTGTGTGTGTGTGTGTGTGTGTGTGTGTGTGTGTGTGTGTGTGTGTGTGTGTGTGTGTGTGTGTGTGTGTGTGTGTGTGTGTGTGTGTGTGTGTGTGTGTGTGTGTGTGTGTGTGTGTGTTGAGAGTGCGTGCGTGCGCGTGTGTGTACACATGATACTTCATATTTCGAACGAAATATCAGCTAGGGGATTGAGGTCAGGGTGGGGGAGGGCCGCGGACTTGATTGGAATGCGGAAAGCTCGTCACTAGGTTATCACATTGATGATTATCAGTCGTTTAAATGGCTTTAAGGGATTTAAATGTCCGCGACCGTTATCATGAGAAAATTCATTTGTTGTATGTTTTTTGCCTCATGCTGTTTTTTACCATTTAGACTACCTAATGAAATACGCTAAATGGTCTAAATTGTAATAATGTTAAGCAATTAGTTTCCACAAGGCTGGGTTACATATTGTTGAGTGTTTGCAGTCTTCTAGGATTTTCCTTTATCTTTTAAATTGGAACTATACATATTTTAATGATACTCAAAGAGACAACGGAAATAGAGGTAGCATACATACAATAGTGCGCTAAAGGTCTCTCGAGTTCATCTGTTGAGTACTTGTTTTTCTAGTTTGCCATACAATGACAGGGCCAGCACCTAGTCAGTCCCTCCTTTATTACCTCCAAATCATCTAAGATTAATATAGTAATTATTTATAATTAAGTAAATTTTATAATTTAAAAAAAATTTAATTGTATTTAAGAAACATAATTTTATATTTTTTTTATAATTAAATCAAGTATAATTGATTAACATTTCATAAATATATAGGTGGAAAACATGCCTGATCTAGGATATATACTTACATATAATATATATTAGAACTGGAAGTTGTTTTCAATAACATGGCAAGGATTTTAATAAATAGAGTTTGGGAATATTAATATAAATTTACTCTTTAATGAATGCCTTTGTGAAAATCTTCATTATTGTAGTGAAATTCATATAGAAATTATTTTTCTTTATATATATTTCCCCATCTTTTACTGCTTTGAGATTTTTTTGGATTTTATAGGACAATTTTATTGCATTTAAATATATTTTTGATTAAATGAGGTTTGTGATAGTGTAATAACATCAAGTTTGTTTAATCATTTTATTTATTGCAAAATATTTTGGATAATTTTTAACAAACATTGGAGTCTGGAAAATCTTCTTGTGTGTTTTGAGTTCCCCAAATTTTATCAGCATATTTCGAACGAACGTGTTTCTTTGTTTGATAATTAGATAAACCAAGTAGGAATTCAAACGTTTATACCTTGAAATACATTTTTATTGAACTTTTGCATGATTCCTAAGTTCACCCTCACCTTGTAGGTGCTTATGAAACATAATTCCTAAAAAATTATGTATCTGTGAATTAAACTGTATTTATTGAATAAAAATAATAAATTCATTAATTTTTATTTTCTGTAGATATTTTACAGTTCCATAAATTATGGTTTTATAGTGTTTATTTCAAATAGATTTTTCTTATATTTATAAATAATCTTGAAGTTTCCAAATTAATAAATAATGCGTTCAAATTCTTATTTTATATTTGTATAGTTAATTAGGGTTTAATTATATTCAAATAAGCTGAGTTTAGTCAAATTTTGTTGTTAACGTATCATTTATGTAGAATGTAAACAATGCAGTATATAAAATTAATCCTTGTGAATTAGTTAAAGATTAAGAATTATAGACGTAAATTAAACATTTAAAAATAAGGGAATTGTTCATTATTACAATATTTCACTACACTCAGAAACGTGAGGCGAACTTTCGAAGATTTTTAGTCTTTAAATGGAAACCGTAAATGTAATTTATTAAATTTAATAATTACGATTTACTCACAGCAGAAAGAAATGTTTTTATAAACAGGTACCTATTCTTGTGAACGGTCTGTGTTTAACCACAAATAAGGAATGTCTAGTTATTCCCTAGATCACCATGTTTAGACATGGATTTAACGAGTATTTTAAAATTTTAAAATTAAAGTAAAACTTTTTTAAAATTTCTCTCTAACTAAGGGAGCTAGTGAGTGACAACAACCCTTAAGGCAGAATATTGAAATTATGACTTATAAAAATTAAATTCTATAATACGAAAATAAATGATAATAGTGTATTATTTTGTAAGTGTAAATATTATAAAATTTCAAATTTGACAAAACTTTGACAAGTCATCCCGGCAAGAAATAAATATTTAATAATAATGTTAATAAAGCATTAACATCTTTCAAGCTTGGCTCCACTATTTATGGACTCTAAATTCCCAACATAAAACATTTCCTTACCTGCAGCTTGGCCAGCAAACACCGCGTTGACGCACAATACGACGGCAGCCACCTGGATGTTCATCTCTGAGTGACCGAGAGCCGACTGCGAGCTGACCCAGAGTTAGCCAACACATATTAAATGCTCAAGGTGATCTCTACTGGGAACTACTATAGGGGAGAAACTGCTGACAAATGCTTCGCAAACGTGTTCAGCTGCCTTGTTAGTGCGAGAGAGACCTACAAGATTACGACGTAGACTATTAATCTCTTTGAAGTATTTGCTAATGGAGGTGGACCACGAAGTTTCTAGCAAGAGAGAAAGAGAAGTATACTGTATTAGCAAGACAAACTATTTACTGCAAGTTAGAAAAAATGCTATAAGTTCTCTGAGACAAAGTGAAGGATAGATGGAGTGAGAACAGACTTACATGATGAATGAATAGACTTAGCGACCGTCAGTATGACTTTCGTTGTGTGAAGGAAGGTCAGAGATAAACAATAGAGATAGACAAAGTGAAAGATATAGACGGCTGCATCCAAATTCACAACCCATCAATGATAGCCTTGTACGAATTCACACTCCTGTCAAACCGGTTCGATTTTAGCCTCAACAATGTCCGTAGTCACACCTCCTGACTTGGATCCACTCTTCCTCAGACTGTCCTCCTTAGAAACATTCCACCCCACTGGCTACGTTGCTAATTTCCTTTGGATCAAGAAATTCTCATGTTTGTATGGACCCCCTTGATAGTCAGTCAATACCAGTGTGCTTGTAAACGTGGGTGGGTGGGTCATTCAACACTGACTAGGAATCCAACTGTGAGGCCTTTGCAGACAATTATTCACCATATCTTTATTTATCTATTCTTAAGACGCCCATCATCAAGATTTGGGTGAATTTTGAAAAATCTCCAATGTTTTTTTTTCAATGACAATTCAAAGTCACTAGTTTTCAAAAGTTGCTTGAAAAACCATGTTTTTTTAGTTGTAACTCACATACATATTAACACGTAGAGTAAAAATTATAAACCTTTGATACTGTTATAAAGTAGATTAAACACTGAACACGATTATGTGATTAGGTATTTTTAGCGTTTGTTTTGTAAATACAGTAGCGCTGCAAAGTCAGGAGTCTATAATAATCTGCTCTTGCGTGAATAAGTCTACAATATGGAGAATTATCTACAAATAGTAGAAAATCTGCTTGAAATAACTAAGCACTTCAGACTAAGGCACTGGCCTTAGTCTTGCGGGACAATGAAGTGGTTTCATGGCGGTTCTGACCTATCACCTCTTTACTAATTAAAAATATAAACTTTATTAATCAATTGGGTAACTAGTAAATAGCACGTTTTATACTCGATCGTTGACACAAAAAACATGATAACAAGGAAAAAGACCATATGTTAACCTCTTGGATAAGAAAAAAAGTTACTTATCAAATTTGTTTTCATTTGGGGCAAACACATCCGAAACTGTGTCACTATATTACCAAATAATGTAATATTGAATATCATCATTCTTCAAGCTCGTTTCTTACTGGATGGATATATAATTTAATGTTATAAGATGAACAAACACTCCAGTTAATTGATTTTAATTGTGTAACGCCTTTCGGTAACAAAGTTACCATCTTCAGACAATCAAACTAAATTTTACATTGTTTACATTTCATTGGTTAAAAAAAAACATGATAAAATAAAAATAAAACATGTAATAATTTAAATAAGAAAATAATAAAAATATATATAAAAATGGTATAGATTTAAAATAATAATGGTGAATTTTCAAATGTTTTTAACTAGAATTTCTTTGAATTTTTTATATATAAGCTTTCATAAGCATCTAATTGTTCTTTATTTTGAACTTCTTTTAGTAAATTACATTTTGTAAAATTATGGTTGAAATTGATGAAGTGTTTTGCTATTGCTGATTTCTCCTCTTGATAATTTTTAAATAGTATATTTCATAACAAGAGTGGAAAGTGGGGTTTTGCATGTTCGAGACCATATGTTTGAAGTGCGAGACTTGTCGAGCACTTAAATTGGTCGAGGTTGTAAACACAGGTTGTAAAATTGGTTTCGCAGGTTGTAAACACATAACGAAAACAGCTAAACTCATAGTAGTGTAGTGAAAATGATATTTGTGTTCTTTTAATCTTGTTGAAATTTTTCTTTTGGTTTGACCAATATATTTTTTATTGCAGTTGTCACATTCGATTTCGTAAATTCCAGAATTTTCTTCATTTTTAATTTTGTCCTTTGGATTTCCAAGTAAACATTTTAAAGTTGATGTCATTTAAATGATAAATTTACATTAAAGTAAATAATATCATTTATTATAAAAATAAATAAATGATAGATTTTATCATGTGTTTTTTTTTTTTTAAATCAATGAAATGTAAACAATGTAAAATTTTGTTTGGTTATATTTTGGTTGTCTGAAGATAATAACTTTGTTACCGAAAGGCCTTACACAATTAAAATTTATTTACTGGAGTGTTTGTTCATCTTATAACATTAAATTATATTGAATATCATATTAATCAGATTCATTTTTATTTTATGCATGTTTTTATATCACAAAGACGTGCTACTCAAAACATGGGTAGTTTCTACTAATACTGTTATCATAATAACTTTTAAAAATTGCAGATATTTTCGATTATGTGTCTGAAAATATTTCTTTACGTGTGGAATTCAATAAAATGTGTTCCCGTATATTAAATACGACTAAACGACACTGAAATATCGTGAATAACTTAGATTAACCCAACTTAACCTATGAGGGAGACAAAGGTAGTTGGACATTTGCCATCATTACGTGAAAATTACCAATCACGACGTTTTGATTTCGTAAAACACAAATATTTTTCAAGTGCTAAAAACTAAATTACATCTACACAAACATGTTATAAAACTACGTTCTTAAACTAATAAACTTATCTTCTTTAATAATTATCTACATTTTTACCTAGATCCTAGAATGGGGTACAACAAAATTAACTTATACTAAATATAAAATTTTAACAGGGTTAAATTAATATAACCAATTAGGCACTGTCAAGGTCACGATATCAACGAAAAAAGTTAAAACACAATTAAAATTAATATTCAAATCAGATTGAAATAAGACTACATTAACTAATCATAAATATATGGTACCTGAAAAACACTATTAATTTAAAATAAATTAACCTAACCAGACGATATCTAACTTAGGGTGATTACTGACATAACCGAAAAGATACAAACTGTCCATTTCCAATGATCTGATCCAGCAATAAAGTCCATGTTGTCATTATTCCCAGTACCCGCACAATGGTTTTCAGACAGGTTACATTCAAACTCGAACACCCATATCTTTATCAAACTTTAATTAAAACATTAGCATTACCGTTATGTAATTCCTCGACATACCACTTCAGGTTTCAAGGTTCTTCCGACTCAGTCGTTGGTTGCTACTAAAGATCTGATCGATGTAGTCTTATCTTTTGAACAGTTTATTTCCTTAGATTACTATTTTTACTAGTACTTTCGTTTTAGAAAGATAGATTCTATAATATTTTTCCAAAATAAAACAAGACCATAATAAATGTTGGTATTATTTATGGTAAATGCTAATAATAAATCGATAAGAAATATTTTATTTTGCAATTAACAGGAAAAAGCTTGTTATGCTTGATAAGAAGGGGCTGTATATAACTCTAACCTAACCTACAGATATATTCACAAACTATAATACATTATAATATTGATGCGTACGTGTAACCTTCTACCTTAGTGGTTTAAAACAATTATTATTCATAACCTATTATTTTTAAACTAATATTGTTTTATTTATATGTTTTAAGGTACGCTTCAGCAAATCAAAGTAATGATACATTCATCCAAACTACAACTGTCCATAGATTGCTCCCTCCAATGATATCAACTGATAGAACGATATATGACGTCATATCTACAGACCGTTCCTTCTTCAAGCATTGAATTACACTTCCTAGAAAGTAAAGTTTTGAAGTTTTGTTCCCATTCCAAAACACTAACTTTACAATTATTTTATTCTACGCCACTGTGCAATAATTGCGATACTGAAAAGCCAATCACTAATAGAATATCAGAGGGTAGCTTCCCTTTTATCTCCTCATCTTTAACCTGTAGTTTTCTTATAGCTTTTAGTGGATTTTTATGAGTCACATACCAGCTTTTTACTTTTCTTAACTATGCTCTCATTACAGTTGTTTCTCGAGTTAAAAAAATGCTAATTATTCTGACATATTTTAAGTACAATAATACACTATAAGACGTTTAATAAATTGAATTGGAACATAAACTTTACGAGGTTTTTGTCAATACGTAATTAACTACTAAGGCCCGTTGTTTGAATGTTATTTGTTTGTTTTGGGTTGTTCATTTAGGAACATTTTTAAGATTTCCAACACTTCATGTTTTTTAAAAAGCTAACACGTTTCACCAGGTAGAACACTCGATCGATCGTCTTCAGGCTATGTATACAAATCTTTGTATTCATTGCTTCAGGTGCTAGCAGTTTTAAATATGTACAAACGTGTTTTAGTTGGTGTTGTTTTTTTGTTTTTTTTTTAACACTGGAAGCGTTGGAAATCTCCAGCAAATTTGCCACTATACCAAAGCCATCGACAATTATAATAGTTGAATGTCAATTGTTTCTTCAACAATTATTTTTAAATCAAAAGGTTCTATTATTAAGACAAAAATGTTGCTATCTTTGTTTTGTTAGACATAACATTTCATTAATTTCTCAATTTACAAACCTGAAATTATTTTAAAGACACTAGAAATATTTATAGAATTTCTTTGTTGTGACAAAATTAATTCTTGAAGTTCACTTTCTCGGAGTTCTTAGATTGCTTAGTTACTATACGATAGATCACAGTTAGGAGATGTTCTATTTTTGTATTTATTTTTTTAATATAAATATTCTATTTCTATACAATGACAGATCTACCATAATACGTTTCAGTTACGCTATTCACATATTTATTATGGGCTTTATTTACGTTATACAAACAGCCTTAAAATGTTTTTAAGTAAACTTGGTTTATACTTAAATTGGAAATACATATTTTATGTAATGTATTTGTCAGAACAAGGAATGTGAATTTTCTTCAACATAAACATGACAGTTTCCTATAAGCCCAGGTGAGAGATAGTCAATCCGAGAATGTGAGCGAAGCAAATGATGGAGTTAGCAAGGAAAGCATGTAAAGGTTATTACAAGTAGGTTTAATATGGTTCTGTCATTTAGTAGTATACATGATTCCCTATCCTAGGAAAACACGCAAATGTGATTATGCAGCACAATACCCCCAATTACACTATATAATGACTGCAATCTAAAAATTCGCATGAAATCGTTCGAATTGTAAAGTTTGAAGGTCAGCAGTCCAAATGATTTCGGAAACTTCCATTGGTAAATAAATACTGATTATACCAGTTACACACTGCCAACTCCATCGTAAGTATTAGCTGACATAACCTCAAAAGGTTATTTGGGTCAACATAATTTGTGGAGTTGGAGTCAAGTCGGTTTTTTTGTAAATTTATCGATAACCCTTCCACACATCGAGTTTCGTTCAACAGTAATGGCTGCCATAGGTGAAACGACTTGGATATAAATTTCGAAACGAGTTCCTTAACTTTATTAGCGCAGAAAAATATAGGCTACTTTACAACTTTATTTCCCATCTGACCAATAAATTCTTTAACAGCTTATAAAGGCCTCACTGTGGGCTAGAACCAATTTATCAATTAATTATGATGCTACGACATTGACACTTGGCACAGACAAGTTAAGTGTAAATGAAGAAGATGCTGAAGATCGTTGGTGAAGCCATATACCGGCTTGAGTATCAGTAACCATGGAAGTAGGTAAGCTCGTCTTGCTGCGACTGACTTGTGTCTTTTTAAAGAGTGTTGGTATGATGTATATGATGGACTGTTGGAAATAAAAAGTTCCGAGACATACATGTTGCCCAAGAGATCCATTTGTTTGACCATATTTTCGAATATGATTGTTTTCAGACAATCGGTGGGTTGTCATAGCAAAGAGGATATAAAACCTTGATTAATTTGACAACTATTACCAATTTCTTATGATGCTGAAAGTGGCATATAACCCCTCCATTTAAAAGCCTAAAGCATGTAACTACTTCATGTTTGTCCCCTTTTTGTGTGTTGCAAGTTTAGACCTCACAGCTGTTTTGCACGCTTGAGAGCTCAACTAACAAGTCGATGAAAATGTATTGCCAAACTAATGCTCTTCAGCAATAATTGCTAAGCCAGTCAGCAAACTCAAGTTAATTTTCACGAGTGTTATTGTGTCACTTGAATGTGTATGCGTGCATGCGCGCGCGCGTGTGTTTTTTGAAATGTAGTTAAATGAAAATAGTTTTGAGATGTATCATTATTTTCTTTTAACAAATCAAATAACGTATGAAACATTCTTTTCTGAAATGTGATTCTAGTTATAAGATGTACTGACCAGTGTCTTACTTAGAAAGGAGTTTTTACACTAATTATATAACATTTTTACATCGATAGGGTCCACATTAATATTGTGCCGTGGTCAGCACTACACGAGCACAACTTCACAAAACATTTCACTGTGTATATATTCCCCCCCGCCAATCTTGTTTAGGAACGCGGCGGTAAAACGCGCTAGCAAATTCACTGAAATATGTGCGTTTCGATTGAACGGACGACAACTAACATGTTTCCAAAATAGTGACAACGCTTGACCGACGCAGGACGCACAGTTCCACGTTCCGGAACATGCGACACAGAACGCAGTGGAACCCCTTGTCCTTGAATGAATATAACAGGCAGTGATACACTCAGTTTATCCATTACTCTGTGGAACTTCAAGTACCTTTGAGTCGCCACAACGACTTCCGGTATGTCTAGAATTTGCTATTTTTATCTCCTTTTTCTCTTTCATTGGAAGCATTTAAAATACATTGTCTATAATTTTCCTGAACATTTTTATAATTTGTACTGTGGCTTCATAATAGTCACGTACTAAAATGCAAGAAGAAAATTTATGATAATATTACTGTGGCTTCATAATAGTCACGTACTAAAATACAAGAGGAAAATTTATGATAATTATTACTGTGGCTTCATAATAGTCACGTACAAATACAAGAGGAAAATTTATGATAATTATTACTGTGGCTTCATAATAGTCACGTACTAAAATACAAGAGGAAAATTTATCAGAAAATATGAAATTCGTGCAAATACGAGTACTATATAGATTACCACATTTATTAATAAAAATATAAACTCAAGCAATTATAAATGAAAAAATACGTTTATCACTACTTTTATAAATTGGAGAAATTTGACAACAAACAGAAAACTGATTTGACTGGGTCAATTTTTAATCGTTATAATTGTTATAATTGCTTCTGTATATTTTTTACATACTATATATTATAATTGATTTCACTGTACGCGGACAGAGTATTATAGTAAAAGCAATGACATTAGCCATCGTGGGATTTTTCACACCGTGAGGAAGTGTTAGCTGTAATGATGTAAATCTATCAATAGTATAGTTATGAACCAGAAATCAAATTAAACTCATTGTTCCAAACCATTTTATCTACGATATATAAGTTTTAAAACAAAGCATTAAATCAACATGACGTTTGGCGTTCCGATCAGTTGGACGGACTGCTTCTACGTGTTTTAGGCCTACACCACATGAATACATGGACCGTACTGTAATTGAAAATTATTTATACATCAATCCCCTCTCACCATCTCAAGTGTCTTGGTTTTAACCTCATTATCGTAAAGTAATTAATTAGGAAATGAACATGAAGACCTCAGTCGCGAATCCTAGTAGAGAACGCTGGAACTAACAGCATAGGAACTTAGGCCTATCGCACACTACAGACTTTTTCGTCTGCCGACAATTTAGCCGGTGACAATTTAGCCGGTGTATGGAGAAAAATCGGCAACATTGTTCTAAGTGAGAGTGCGCACACTAGGAGACACCGACTACACAGTCGGCCGACAGTCTGGGGTGGATTGGTACTGAACGACTTTCAGCCAGACAGCTCGCCGACCAAACTGTCTGGTCTGTTCGATAAAAGGCTGGAGGTAAGTTGGGACGCGCACACCACCGTCTAAACAGTCTGTGTCACAGGTGGTTGGTTACCAGTGTTCTGATTGTTTCGTTCAGTTCAACAGTGTATTTTATAATACTGTAAATTAACTGGATTTTAACTGCCAATATGTACTATGCACATAATACGCTTAAAATATAGTTAAGTAAGACTATCTTGAACGAGGGTACTCTAAAATACCAAGCAGCACACATAATAGGATAGTAAACTATAAGAATATTATAATTATTTGATATGAAGAAAATACTACATGCAAAGACGAACAATCAGAAGCACGCCGTTTTTAACCTACTGTTAACATTTAGTGATTATTTTTCTAAAAAAACTGACAAATATATTAAAATTTTGTTAGTAATAAAGGGCGTAACATAAATTAAATAAGTATAAAATACTATGAAAACAGCAGTGAATTGTTTAGTTGATGTTTTAAAACTAATCAAACACATGTACAAAGATATTTAAGAAATGAAAAACTCTTATTGCCTACCAAAGGTTAAAACTGTGCTGTAAAATGTCTTTATGTATAAAAAATATAGCACTATATAAAACCCTGAATATATTTTTAATAGGTAATATGTATAAAGAACTAAAGTTCTGTCCGAGGGATGAAACTCACTTTGAAATATTGATTGTAATATGATTTTCTCTCTGCCAAAAGGTTTTTATCTCCCACATATCATTAGAAGTAATATTTTAATTCCATAATATAATAAGTGAAGATTTTATATTATGTTACTTCGTTACCTTACACTGTTTAATCAATTACGTACTTCGAAAGTTAAATAGCATTTACAGCTGTTTGAAACACCTGTGTTCAAATTTTCTCTTGTATTAAATTAATAAAAGTAAACAACGTGTTCTTTTTTCAACAAATAACATTTTTTTTTTCATTTACTTGTCAAGAGTGCGTTATATTTCTAAAAGTTCTCTGAAATATTAAGTTATTGATGAATATTAAATGCAAAAATGAGTTGAACTAATGATTGGCACCACTGAACCAATTTACATGCCTCATTGTGATATGGTTTATGTTTTTGAGTTCATACAGAATTCGAGACCATTCCTACAACCATTTTAAATGCACAAAAGTATTTAGAAAATACATTCCACCATTTGGCGTGCTCTCACATACCTGTAGTTAAATAGTATCTTCACAGCCATACAATTTTACTTTGGAAAAAGACGTAGAATCCTCATTGTTGAACCAAATGCTTCATCCCCTACAACGACAAAGGGATTTTTTGCCGTTTTCATCAACACTCTGTCAGGTGGAATGTTTAGCAGATCATTCTTAAGTGTTATATCCGGACTAAATAGTATTTCGTGTCTCCGACCAAACTGTTGGGTCTGGACATAAATTCATACCTCTCCTGACTAAACTGTCGGCAAACAGTCGGTCGACAACGAAGTCTGTAGTGTGCGCTACCTCAGGTCCCCGACCAAACTGTTGGGTCTGGACATAAATTCATACCTCCCCCGACTAAACTGTCGGCAGATAGTCGGTCGACAACGAAGTCTGTAGTGTGCGCTAGGCCTTTAATGTGCTGACCTCATATCACAAAGAAAATAACATGAAACAGGTGTGGCCTTAAGAGACCATTGATGGATTATTATTATAAAATATATTATATAAACAAATTGTTCCCAGCCCCAATTTTAAGTGAAATAAAATATGTTAACATCGATAAAATAAACTCCTAAATAAAAAAAATTACGCATGTTTAAGAAACTCACTAGTTTAATATAGATACAATAGAAACTTAGGCTAATATCTAATATTTTTGTATGAATTAAAATGAATTAACATTAATGCGATTAATATAATAAACCATTTATTTTAGTTGGTAAATATGAAGTATTAAAAAAGACGTAGGCCTAACATACTAAAATGTGTCTATTATATCTTCCATTTACGTGTGGGGAGAAAAGTTATATTACTTAGAATTTTGATGAACTGTAAATTTTCTAACCCACAAGTTTAGTAAAAAGTACATAATACCAGTCCAGAATGCTAAACGACGTTCTTAGATTAGTTAGTAGTATTAATTGTACGGCAATAAAATACGAGTAAGAGCAGACAACAATTATATTTTTAGATATTGCTATATTTATTTTTAGTTGCTCATGGACCTATGAAATAGACTTACTTTGACAATTTACAAAGCAGTTATCTTTGAATAAAGACCCCTTAGTGACAAATTACATTTATTTACATTTAAAAATTATACTATAAATGCTGTAATTTATGAATTACTTAATACATTAATAATTTATTGTATTGTGTACATGGTGATATTATGCTTTGTTTTGATAAAGTTAATCGTTTTGTGTGAACAGTGAATGTAAATTCTTATTAAACATAAATAACAGCCAGTATAGTTATTCACAGTACAAACCTTCTGTAGTAGAACTGATCATTGTCTTCTACGGGTAACAAACTGAAGAAACGAACAAGTCGTATGAGACCGCTTTTAAAAAGGACTCGAAGAATCTGTCCCAAGGTATCTTTACAATGTCAATTGTTTACCTGTTATGTTGACAGAATTTTAAATCGAACTGTAAACAACTAAGCAAAGATCTCTAAAGTGGTGGCTATGACAGAATCTAATCTTATCAGCTAAAAGCGAAACCATGTGATAAATAACTTCTGACTAAGCATTTGCAGTGATTGATTTGTGTTTGTCGGGAAATGTTTTACTATCACTACTAGAATGAAAAGAACAACTGTAACTGTCTAGTCACTTAATCAAGTGAGTGTTGGAAAAAACTGCCTGATTGTTATTGGAAACTAAGCAAATTCTGTAATAAAACAAGAAATAACTATGCACTTTCTAGACGCCTCTGAAAATACGATTTCTTGTTGAAAAAGTAGTGAAATACGTGCTAATAATTATTGAGGAGGTTGATTTTAGACGTGGACAAATTATTTTTTTACCGAAAAATCGAAAGAAAGATAGTGAAAAAAAGTTTTTTTAAAATCAGAATTTTTAAACAATTGTTCTTTTTTCAGTTTACTTCTTTTTTAATGCGGAACACGAATATATAATTGGTTTTTCAAGTAAAAAAGCTTATACTCTTGTTAAGCTAACTTAAGAAACCGTTCCATATTTAACATGGATCTTGTATGGACACAGTGCAAGATCAACAAACCTCTAATAATATTTCTCAATAAAGCAACAATATACGATTTAGTAATTTTTGCTATATGTATTTTATTACTGATAATTATGAAATTTATTTTTTTAATGTTAAGTTCACTTTTTAACAAACAAATTCTGCTTCAATAATTCTAAAACCTTGGAGTGTCTCCACTATTAGGCAATGCTTTTAGACAAAAGAAGTTATGGTTTATTTGATAACAAAACCCTTAACTTTTTGTATTCAGTTTCAAAAGTTAATTGATTTAAATACCGAAAGGGATCCATTAGATAGAATCATTTAAAATTGAAACTGTCAAAGAAACTTATAAGAGAGCTGGAAAAATTACTTTATGAATTAAAATCACAATTAGTTGAAGCTATAGAGCGAAAAATCACTTTGACAAAAAGGCTAATCCATTCACTATGAACGATAATGTATAAGAAATCTTCTATACGTATTAAAGATGGCAGCCTTTTTGGTTTAAAAAAAAAAAAAACTGATGATGCCTTAACCGGCGAAAGCGCTATTTAAATAAAAAATTGTGGAATAATTAAAAAAAATGTGTTCTACTTTAAAAACCAACGTTATTCCATCAAGTGTACACAACAGAACATGAAAAAGCCTTTTTGGTGTCAAACATTTTAAATGCCAAAAACAGCGTTTCTTTAATTGGACTGTAGCGGCTAAATAAACGGATCTACAGCAAAACTAACACCATTTTCTCCATCTGATTTGAGACGATCTACAACTTTGGCCCTATGACTTTTTGCTCTATCTCACCTCCTTCATCCTTAGGTAGAGCTAGATTTTCAATTTGTGCGTGTAAATCAAATTGGTTAATTTACGGCGTCTAAGAGTACACTTACAAATTTTTCTAGACTGTGAAACTTTGTTATCTAGGAGAATATACTGAATTCAATGGGAAATATACAACTCAATAAACTCAGCATCTCTGTTGTTGTTCTTTAACTGTTAATCTAGAGTTAAATAAATATTAACAATTTTTATTTGGTTTTGGTTTCAGCACTAATTAAAAAAGAAATCACCTAATTACTTTGCTAGTATAAGAAATGTAACGTTCTAGAGGTAGGGATGGCAACGATATATAGATACATTGGAAATATCGATAAATATGTTTCGATATACCGATATATTAGTATCAATCGATTTTTTTTCTTTCAAGTGACAAAAATATAAATTTATATGGAGTGACCAGCAAATTCGTAAAATCATAAAGAAACACCACTCAAAATACAACAGTTCTCTCCTTTTAAGCTGTAGGCCATTTAAATCTCTTTAAACCATTTAAACGACTGATAACCATCGATATGATAACCTAGTGACCTAGATTTCCGCATTCCAATCAAGGTCGCGGCCTTCCTCATCCCCCTCCTCGGCGCCAGTCACCATCCAACAATGTATGACGGATAGAGTATCGGTTAGATTGCAGGCGCGGAGCTTTTCTCTTTATTGTTACGAAACACTTTATTTACAAAGTACATATAACTATGCAATTTGATGCACATATCAATAGTCATCTTTTCCCAACTCTCTCCGAATATTGTAAATTGTACGCGCAAGTATTGGCATAAAATCAGCTATAATAAACTTACTTAAGTAGATCAGTTTATTATGGCACTCGGCAGCGATGAGTCTGCTAGGGAGCAGCCTCGCTCTTTCACGAGTGGACACTCCGTTTTTGTGAGTGGCCACTCGGTTTTATTCAACTAAAAACGTTTTATTCAACTAATCCTGGTACTTATAGTGACTCATAAGCAGGTGCGTACAGTGGTATTGACCTACCCGCCCACCCATACACGTACAGTGGTATTGAAATATACAGATTGCTGAACACGTGTATAACCAGGACATGGCTAAACATGGCTAGAAACACGATATTTCACTGATTCAGAGTCAATTACCGTACTTTGCACCCTCTAAAAGTAGACTTACAGACTTTCCTAGACTATGAAACTTTGTTATCGAGGAGAACAAACTGTTTTCAATCGGAAAATTAACAATTTAGTTTTAAAGCATGCATAGCCAGATCATAGGATAAGGCTAAACATGGTGAGAAATACAATATTTTATTGATTCAGAATAAAATATAGTAATTTGTGCCCTCTAAAAGGAGACTTACAGATCTCTCTAGACTTTGAAACTTTGTTATCTAAGAGAACAAACTCATTTCAATCGGAAAATTTTAAATTTAATTTTAATACATGTACATAGAACCTGGCTAAACATGGCGAGAACCTCGACATTTCATTGATTTAGAGTCAATTGCCGTACTTTACGGCCTCTAAAAGTAGACTTTCAGATTCTTTTTAGACAATCAAAGCTGTAAACTACAAGAAATGTCTGATTTAAATAGTGAGATTACAATCTATAACTATATATAAAAGACATTTACCATTCATCACTATTTCTCCAAAACTATACGTCCAATTGACTTGAAAATTTGTACGTAGCTTTATCTTGGCCACTAAGAAGGGATTTTCTTTTCCGACCTCAAGACGCCGTCTCACTGTTCTCGAAAATTGCCATGGTATTCTTATCGAGCTATATTAATCGATTTATTTATTTGATTAACAGCTGTTATCTGTTAAATAATAACAAATTGAATAAAATTGTGGTAACTTAACCAATAGTGTTAACTTTTAAAATTAAAAATAATTTATGAAATTGTTCTAAATTGGATGGTATTTAAATAATTGTTTTTCAAAAACAAAGTTTTATTTTTATTTACTTTAAGTATTATATTAATGTTCTTTAATTTGTGGTAATTTTTAATTATATTTCGATCGAAAGCCTTCAAACTCAATATTATGACCAGCGAAGCGGCCGGGTTCAGGTAGTCATTATACAATAATCTCCCAACTGTCAGTATATATGCAAGAAGCAGACTACTATGCGTTGAAAATGCCTATACACAAATGAAGGAGTTATATTCACTAAAGAATTGCATACGGGGTTTCAAAAATGTCTGGAAACAACCAAACATTTTCTTTATTAATTGAAAAAAAAATTAGACAGTTTTATAATATCGATTATGTATTGAGCACCTACTTTTTGGCAAAATGTTTCACACTAATGGGGGACGTTATGTTGAGGGTAACGTCAATATTCTTTATACCCTGTGATAGATCACTACTACAGCAATATGATTTTTTTAATTATAGACCCCCTGATTTTACAGCGCTACTTAATTTACAAAACAAACGCTAAAAAATATCTCATCTCATATTCATGTTCAGAGTTACAACTAAAAAAACACGGTTTTCACGAAAGTTTTTGAAACTAGTGACTTTAAATTGTCATTAAAAAAAAAAAAAAATGATTTTAGGTTATTATTTTTTTTTTGTTCACCAATTGTAACTAGTGCTATTAGGTGTAGTATACTTAAATGTCACGTTGAAATAATTAACCGTTACTACGTTATTAATTTGTTTTCCAGGCTCCTCGTATTTCCTGAATATGTTCGATTACAGAAATATTTTTTTCACTGAAATAAAGGTAACTACTGACTAATCTCAATACAGTATAAGAATGGTCATAATAAACCTTCGGTTGTTTTATTTACAGTTTTAAGTTTAAAATTTTACGGCTCGCCGGCTGGCATGATCAGCGGAGGCTGTACAGTCTGTTTATAGTGATCCATTTTTGTCAAGCGTCAAACATGTGTTATATTGTTTTAGGTACAAAAGTACATCATTGCTTCTCATCTTATTGATTACAGATATCCATTTTTGTAATTTTCGTTCATTAATAACTGAACTCGTATTACCAGATGGCCTTTATCCTTGTAGTTTGGTACCGGTATTGAATTAAAGAGTCCTTGTTTGAGCGTATCGTTCCAACTTACAATTATTATTATTATTATTATTATTTTGTTAATCGTTTTCCTTCAAATGTGCAGTTCAATTTAAAGTTTTATGGTTGCTTGAAAAATTCCTTGACAAAATAATAAATGCTCTCGGGAAAGGTATTAAATTAATTTAGTTACCCGTCGCTTGGTTGCAACCTGAATGCGATCGAACAATGTGGGCCATATAATTAAAAAATAAGGTCTAAAAATCCAATTGGACATTTAAAGTCAGTGAAGTTTGTCAAATTTCATCTGATTTAATGGACAAAATTTTTTAAATTTTAAAAAGGTAAACTTACGTGAATCATGTCATGAAAATATAATACTACTACTGCGAAAACGAAAATATAGTGGACAAGAAATCAGACTTAAATAATTAATCTAAACGACTCTGAATCAGATTAAAGTCATGATTGATGATGGCACCGACGGTGTCATATGTGATAGTTCTGATCAAAAACTGTAATTGAATAACCGAACCATAGTTTGATAATAAGCTATTTGCTGCAACCAACATCAAGGTAAAGGAAGCTTTCATCCAACTGAAGTCGTATGTATGTACACTCACAATCCAATATGTACATATAATAGGTTATGCATCTGATTTTAACGTGTAAGCTCCGAAGCAAAATCATTTAATTAATTGCCATCACAGCAACATTGCAGTGCAGTACTCCATCGTCGTCGGAAACAGACTGTCCACCGCGTGAAAACACGCAGCCCACGCCACATTCAATTAATTATTTAAATTTTTTTTCATCATTTAATATTTTTTTAAGTTCTATTAGCATTGACAACGTGATCTCCAATTTGCTAATGTTAAATATATTCGATAGAAACAAACCAGATTTATAAATAAATTTTCAGAGAAAAATAACAACACCTATGAAAAAATTAATAACGTATTAACGATTTATTATTTCATCATAACATTTCAGTATACTACACCTAATAGTACTAGTTACAATTGGTGAATAAGAAAAAGTAATCTCAAATACTTTAATGACAATTCAAAGTCACTAGTAAAAAAAAGTTGTGTGTTTATATATATATATATTTAGTTATAATTTACATACATATTAATACGTAGAATAAAAATTGAAAATATTTGGTATTGTTATAAAATATATTAAACACTGAACATGAACATGTGACTAGATATTTTTTAGCGTTTGTTTTGTAAATACAGTAGTGCCGCAAAGGCAGGGGTCTATAATAACCCCCCCCCCCCTTAGTTGATGTACCTTCCCTTGAAACAGGAAAAAATACAATTGTTCTTAAACCACTACATTACAACTTGTGGTAAATTTAAATTATTTTAAATCGACTAAAAGACAAAACCGTTCAAAGTACAAATTTAATTTTGTATAACTACTTTTTTACACATATCTGAGGGGATTAAGAGGTTTTTAAATGTAAAATGTTTATAATTTAAATGCTATTTATAATTTTTATACTTTGAAAATCAAAAAAATTCTTTCATTTTTTTAAATAAAAAACTTCTTAATCCTTTCAGTTATGTATAAAAAAACGTAGTTATTAAAAAATTAAATTTGTACTTGGAATAGTTTTGTCTTGCAGTTGATTGAAAATCAGCTAAATTAATCACCTCATAAAGCCACAAGTTGTAATGTAGTGATTAAAGAAAATTTGTATTTTTTTTCTGGTTCAAGAGAAGGCACATTAACTAATTTTGTTTATAAAATTGGGAAATAATTAACTCGCCTAAAACCGATTGCACCACCTTAAGGTTATAGTGGACTTAACTGTGTGCTACAAACCTTCCAAGGAATTACTCTAACAGAAAATTAGCTGATGTTCAATTATTGAAATTTAACATCTTTGTGAAACTGAAGAAGGAAAACAGTTCGAACATTTACTTCGATACCAAGAGGTGCTAAAAGGTTATTGTTCTGACTTTTCCAACATTATAAATTAATTTTAATTTTTATAAGGAATTAATCAAATATTTCATTATTTACACATTTTTATTTTAATAAAACTGTTTAAAAGTTTTAGTTATAAAATCAGCTTGAAATGAAAGTTTTATATCAATTTTTCAAATACTAGGAAATTTACTGGAAAACATTACTGTGACAATAACTAAGTTTCTAGACATTTTACACACTCTGAATGATATTTCTGTACTTTTAGCTGCTGCTGCTAGATTACAGGCATATTACAACTGCTATTAACTTGGGAAATGTTAGTGTAATTGATCATCACACTAACCAAAAATATCATAATCATTGGTTTCAAAAAAGACACAAATTAAAAGGCACTTTGGTACTACTCAAACGTTTAGTATTTTATGGGTTCAAAAATTAATATACAAACATTATTTAATTTTCACATGATATTTTATTTTTAAGAAGTTTTAGTTACAAAAATACTTAAAGATAAATTCAAGTAACAAGTTATTTACACGTAATATCTAACGCTACAACATATTACATCCATAACTCGCAAAGAAAATTGTATATTTACATTAGATACATTAAAATCACAGCACATACACACTCTGACAATCGTTGTGTGTTAATACGTATGGTGGTATTGACCCACCTACCCTCCCATACACGTACATTGGCATTGACCCACCTACCCTCCCATACACGTATATTGGCATTGATCCACCTACCCTCCCATACACGTACAGTGTCATTGATCCACCTACTCACCCGTACACATACGTTGGTATTGACCCACCCACCATCCCATACACGTACAGTGGAATTGATCCACCTACCTACGTATAGCCCACCCATACACGTATTGACACACCAAATTTCCAATCGTTCTTTAGTGTACAATAATTGAATGTCAGGTTTAAAATACATTGACATGTATTTGGAAAATAGTTTACGTTTACTACTGAGCTACTTCCATAATGTATTTTAGAAATATATTCGATTAGAAAAGAGAAACACTTCTAAAAGAAATTTAAAAAATCCAAAAAGTAACTAATAGCATGATTTCTTCATTCATAATATTCAGCTCAAAATAAGACATTTATTTTACATATTACTGTTCATTCTGAAAAAAAACTCATTATTAAAAATCAACATTGCTCTCTTTTTGGAACTGTTCTGCCTTAATAGCAGGACAGATGTTAACTATCAAGGTTTGGTCATATAAATAATGAAAACAATAGTGGTAGATCCTATGAAACTAATTACAAATTATCATAAATAACATAATCACAGACACTTTTAACAATTAATCTTTGGTAAATATTTAACCTAAATATAGATCACAGTAATTTAAGCACAACACAAATCTAAAGCATTTTGTTTCAGACTCCGTTACCAATGAATATCTTGACATTGTGGTTGGGTGCGATGAGCTTCAGTTCTTCGGGGGCTGGCAGGAGCGTGGGGGATGGTAGGAAGCCACGCATACAGGGGGTGATCAGGTCATGCCTGAGAGATGAGAGATCCTGTCCGCCTGTCAAGTAGCTGACCACAGATCCTACCAGGAGGCCCACCAGACAACCAAGGGGAAAGAAGTACATGTAGGACATCTGGTAGATCATGGGGACATCCTCTGCCACTACTGGGGAACCCAAGCCTGTGTAGTCGCTCAAGAGGGACATTGTTGTGCTGAAACAGAAAACTGTCGTCAGAAAACTGTATTTGTGTCATGTGAAGAGGAATAGCAATCAAATATAGCAACTGTAACACAAAATGTATTATTGAAAACAGGAGTACATTCAGGCAAAATATTGTTGATTCTAAAGTTTGTCAGAGTGACAGGAAAATATCCCGAACCACAAATGAATACAAAACAGCTGATTCCAAAAGAATGAAACGACTTTGAACATAAAAAATCCAACTATTTTTTTAATGCGTTGTTGTGTCCAATAATTAAAAACAATTATATGCAACCTCTTATTAACTTAATTTACATTTAATTCCTTCTGATTGTATAAAACACTTTTATTTTAGTTAACTAGTGCCATAAAACTTTACTTACTTGTGATTAAGTTCAAGAAGAGTCTCCAAGGGGCAGAGGGCGACACTGGTCATTTTGGAGGGAAACCTTAGTTGGCCACCCAAGATGTAATACTGGGCACCTCCTACGACCCACGCCATCGAACCCATGCTGGCCACTGCACCCCACAACGCACCCTAGAACAACAACCATTATGTATTAGTATTTGGTGCTTTAAGAGTTCTGTTAAAGGTACTTGGTAAATACTTGTAAATACTTCCAAATTAAGTATAATTTTATTTTAAACTTACTGCACGAAATACATCTGTTTTTTGTTCTCTAAACAAACCGTAAAACCCCACTTTTTAGTAATAGTACTAAAAAATCAGCTGTTTTACTGTTTTTTTTCACTAACCTCAAACATTGTTACTGTTGACGATCGACGATGTGCTTGACAGCCCTGAGACCATAACCGTTGAAAATAAAAAAGGAATTAATGAAAACTTATCTGTTCTTCAAAATGGCTTGCCAAATAAAGTCATAAATATAAGCCAAAATACTAACTGTACAATAAATATCAACTTCCACATGCAAAATCTATATTTAGATTGTATGTGATTCATTTGAACTATTGTCTTAGTTTCGTCTATGTTTTATCTGAAATAACTATATAACAAAATTAATAAATATCACTGTAATTTTATTTAAACTGGATTAGAGCGTTGCTCATCACTCAGTATTAGAAACATAGTGTTTGTAAATAACAGATGCGTAAACTTTGTAAATTATGTTGTATTATTTAACCTCCAAAAAACAACTTTATAAGAAAAAAACGTTAACTATTGAACGTGTAATAATTATTCTCTATCATAAAAATAGTTTTTCATCACGCAAAAGAAAAAAAGCTCCTATTAATGAAAACTACTTTTGTGCCCTCAGTTTATATGTGCTTGTGGTTTGAGTTTTTTTTATGATTACTAGTTTTTATCAGGTGACTAAAACTATTAAGTAAAATATATTATTAAATGAACCTAAGCCCTGAAATGTCAAAGGATTTTTGCACTGAATGATTCCTAGTGCAAAAATCATTCAGTGCAAATTTTCTTGTTCTAAAAAATGGAGTTTATATAAATATATTGAAATGTAGAAGTTTTAGTTTTGGCTTAGCAGATGATTATACTGTTTTGCTAATAGCAATATAGAAAATTGTAATCTGAACTCACCTTTGAATTGATCCAGGGAAAGAAGATTCCAACAGAGAAAATGTAGATCATAGCTCCACTGGAGATACTCGTTAGACTTATGGCCATCTGGAAAATACAATCATTATTTAAACTTTTTGAAATAAAGAAATATTTTTATTCTTTTCAAATTATATCATAAAATAATATATTGTAAGTAACTATCTAATAATTTAATGAAAAGTTGTTTTAAACAGTTAAAAAATATATCAAACTAGAAAACATTTTGATTATTACATTATGCAAAACTCATTGTTTTATTCATTTTTGTTACAGCATCTTAAATATAAAGTTAGTGATGTTAAAATTGTGCTTTGTCTAGTAATTATATCTTACATTTCACCGAATTTAACCTGTTAAAAATCGTATTGAAAAATTACTGTAATAGTTAATAACAAAATAAATAAATGAAATCTTCAAAGAAAAATGTTATGAATAAGAATAATAAAGCAACATTGAAGACCAAGGAGGATTGCAAAAATCAAAATTGCCTCTTCTTGAAGAATGAATAGCATAATGGAAATATTTTCATTTAAGGGTATTACCATTTAAGGGGGCACCATTAAAATTAATTACTAACAGAAAATGTATGCATATACATTAAAATAAGGCTTGTTTCAGATTATCTTGTACTTAACATAAGATCATGATTGTTTGAGAGATAAGATAAGATAAATAAGATTAGCCACGTATTATTTCTTACCTGCATGATACCTCCAAGTTTCTCGACAACAAAGATGAGAAGGACACAGCATGTTCCGATTAGAAGGACAATCAGTTTCATGGCCAGGCTGGCAGTGGCGTCACTCTTCGGCTTAGAGGATTTGCCGATTAACGGAGCGACAAAGTCTTCATAGAGAGTGCCGGCCACTGTGTTCAGACTGGCGGACATTGTGCTGCACAGAAGAAAGTGATTGTGAGAAGAGAACAACAAGTGAAGAAAAAGATAATCACTAAGAAAATAAATAAATTATAAGCATGGTTTAACCCTAGGCATGGAAGTTTAGACCCGTGTCTGACTTTGATTTTTTAACAATAATTATTATAAATGTACATTACAGTTTAAAATGATATCTAAACTAATAAAATAGGCCATACATGCTTTATATTAAAGGTCCAGAGATATGTAAACATTTGCCAGAATAAATAAATAATTGTCTAGGTAACATGTAATAAGGCATATTACAGATCTTAGAGAACGGAATATAGAGTATTCTTTTATTATATGGCTCTCATATTAGTATTAGATATAAATAAAAAAGGTTGTTAATTTTATGAAATTGTAAAACATCAATCTTGAGATATGAACAAAGTTTACACAGTTTTCTAATGTATTCATTATAAAGCATCAACTGAGCTCTGTTTAAGGTTTGTACTAAACTGTCAGTTATTACCATTTGAAAGCTATTTGGGTCGGAGAGTGCCTTACTAATATGTATTTAGATCAGATGAGAGAATGGACAGCAGCTATTAACATGATCCGGTATTTTGTGGTTGTTAGAAAGTGTGTTCTTTAACTGAACAATATTTTTATAAACTAAAATTTACGTGGGGACATTTTCCAATATTATTGTAATTTATACATACTTATGATACTGATTTTTAAAACTGTTTGTGCATTCATAAATGAATAAAACACGAATAAATGATTTAAAGTTAAAACAGGTTAAAGATCGTCTTTTATAACCAGGCGTAATTAGGGCTAAGGAACCCTCTCTCTCTAACACTTAACCTGGGGACCAACAGCTTAACATGACTTCCGAACCACGGGAGTGGACTGGCAAAAACTGTTAGTGGTTATATCGGGAATCGAACCCGGAACATTAGCGTGGCAAGCCAGCGCCTTAATCCCTTATCCACGACCGTTCCAAATGATTTACCTTAGTGCTGCACTGACTACTCCTGAAATGAACAATCCTGCCAAGCCAGGATATCCTTTAGCGACATCCATGACGTAGAAGGGCAGCAACTGGCCAGACTTCTGGATAACCTGAAAAACAAGACAATTTATATGATCAGTTTTGCTTTAATATGAACACCTTTATTTTAATTGCAATAAACAATATGTCCCCATTCAAAGCTATTTAAAAGAAAGTAAAACTATCTTGTTTACTTTACTACTCAAAATAAATATTTTCAATAAAACTCTTGAAATCACCCAAAATAAATATTTTCAAAGGTCATTTCAGAAGCAAAACTTTCTTTGGAATATTGAAAAGTAAGGAACTGTAGAGTTTAGATAGAAGTCATAAAGGAGAAAAAAATAATGACGGATGATAGTATGTTAAATAAAAAAAAACAAGTATTTCATGGTATCCACAGAACAATAAATTACTGCTAGCCCTATGACAATACTTAAAATTATTCTTTTTAAAACTTTTGCCAGAGGGAGATCTTATGTTACAAGGGAGATCAATATTCAATTGTGGAGCAAAATATGAAAATCCGAGACCAACCTCTCCCCGTTCCAACTGTGAACGGCCCACAGGTACGCAGCAGGGGGTTTTCATCAAAATGTTTTAATATTAACATATAAAAGAATGGAATATAATTACATTGTAAGTTAAATGTTTGCCTACCTTAGTAGCAACTGGGTCACAGCCATGGTATTTCGCAAAGATCATCAGGCCGAGAAAACATGTAAGGCTGATAATGCCGATGACACAGACACAGCTGATCCACATAGTGCTGAAAAATGTAAGTAATGGTTAGTGCTGATAAATTCAAGGTGTATCAGATAAGGTTAGAAAAATGTCCTAAAGGGCTATGTTATGATTCTTATCATATCCTAATTATTTTTGGTTTTGCAAAGTGATTGTGTTTAAGTGAATTGCTCTTTAGAGGTTGAAAATTTTTCACTTAAGCAATAAAAAGGTTTAATTTTAAGAAACACTTTTAATTTTTAAGCTATGAAAAGCTGTCTTAAGTATTCTTTAACTTGAGCAGTATTCTTCAACACTAAAAAATTCCCACCGCTTGCCACAAAATAAAGAATTAGTTAGTTGAAATTTAAATTGAAAGTGTTATCTATAGTATATTTAAATTTTAATTGTAATATATGAAAATATTACTATTATAAAATAACAATGAACAGAATATAACATATCAAATTACTTATCCTTGGTTTTAATGAATTAATTTGGCCAGGTTAAACCCCAAATTTTTGTTCTAAGCCTACCTGCTCAAACCTTATCAAAGTTTAACAAATTTTAAATGACATCAATCAGCTGGTAAACTCTGGCAATCAATTGTTGACCCTTTTAAGAACCATTCACTTATCTTTTAACAGCTGTATATACAAAATACACTCACACATAGTCATTCACAGTCTATTATCTCACACATCTTAAGAATTTTAACCATAAATAAAAATAATATTAAAAAAGAATTGCTACCATAAACTATTTGTTTTTAATTGTTATCAATGTATTATTAATTGCATTTTCAACTCTTATTTAAATCTCCTACAAGTTTTTTTATATAAAATATTGTTGCTTACATTTTAGCTCCTCTAAGAGATGGCACACAGATGAACTTCTGCACTGAACCAGGATGGACGGCAAAGTTGGCCAACCAGAAGAAGTGAGTTCCGATGATGACAGTCCAAAAAGTGTTCCTTGCGAATGGGTCAGGGTTAAAGCTGAAAGAAAGCAATCAATTAATTAATGTAATATTTGGATCTAAAGTAAAATTGTTATCACTAAATTGTGAACTATTTCCTTGAGTTACCATTTACACAGATTTTTGTAGAAATAATTAATTACAAAGTTATTTATGTTTAAAATTTTAATGTAAAATCTGCAGACTGTTATTGATTTTAATTTTTTTGACAAGTATTTAATAGTTTTTTAATTAGCATAATACGTGTTGGTATGTATACAGTACAAGTAAACGTCACACAACACAAATTTATTACAATATAAGCACAAAATGCATTGCAATAAATTCGTGTTGTGTAACGTTTACTTGTAAAGTATTTAATAACAGAATATTAGAGGCATTTACATTTTTTTTGAAAATAAACCCTCAGAAATTCATATTGGTATAAAAGACATTACCCAAAGTATAAATTGACACAAATATTTGAAAGTGAGTAAAATTTTCTTTTCTGTTAGTTCAAATAATAGTAAGAAAGAGATCAGAGTGAAAATTGTTATATATAATTTTGTATGTACTGTATACATATATTGATCAACTCTTTTGAACATAAAATATTATAATAAACGCCTAATATATTTAGTTAGTTGAGAATAATTACATAAAAAATTTTTACATAAATATTAGGTCAACAGCATTAACAAAATTTCAATATTAAGAGTTCCTCCACACAGGCTTAGCCTTGGAGGTTTACATCTTTAGTTTCTCAGCAGAAGTATTTTTCTTGTTAGTTTCCTTTTCAATATTCTAGGTCAGACTTGGTATTGTATATTTATGTGTGTGTATATAAGGGATTTCATTGTTTGTTCTGTACTTTACTGTATGTGATTTGTTGTTAATTATTGTGATTGTTCCTTATATTATGTTTTTGTAGTGGAAGCTATATGTACATATGTATTTTTTGAGATGAATAAAGATATTATTAAATGTAAAAAGATATTGAACATGATGTTTGATAAAATATAAGAAAAGCTATTACAGTAATATTAAAAAAATCGAACTTACTTAAACAACTCCAACCTGTTTCCCTCTTGGGCAATACGAAAGACCTCAGCAACGCCCCCCAGTTGACTTGTGCCGATGGTAATAACGGAGAATACGGACACCACGATGACAATACTCTGCAAGGCATCGGTCCAGACGACTGCCTTCAAGCCACCCTGGACACATTAAACAAAATAATGAAATGTACCTGAATGGCGTCGTAGAATACTAGAACGGCATTAAATTAAAGAGCATAAAATAAAATAGTACATTAACTATTTTTCAACAATTTCTTCTTCAATGTATAGGGGCCTAACCCATTTTTTTGAGTTTGAAATGTTGCAGTTTCTTTAACTGATTTTGGTAAATAGTTAAATAGTTTTTAGCTATGTAAAAAGGTTTATTTTATAAACGTATGTCTTATTTTGTAGCTATGAGAAGAACTCGATCTAGATAAAAATTATCATTCTATGAATTATTGGTAATTTATTAGTTGGTAATTGTACAGTCCGTACAATCATTAGGCCCAGTTTAACAAATGCTCCTTGACAGAATTATCTCACTTTTGGGTTCTTTCTAATTGCTATTTCTGCAGTTGACATAAAGGCACAAAAAAATCTGAGTTGGAAAAAGTTCTTATTGTTTCAGGGTTGCAGATTGTTGGCATTTTCTTCATAAGGAATTCAGATTCTATGCTACTGTATCTGTACATGTTTCACTGCCTTTATACAGCACATATGTTTATTTTTACTCAAATTTGGGATGTCAGTTAAAACATACTCTTGGATATTTCATTGCGATAATTTCATCAATTTAATCATGATATTAAGAAGAGCTGACAAAAATAAAATAAAATGATATTTTTTAAGAAACATAATGTGTTATAATGGGACAATATTGTGATATGTGCACAACTTGATATATTGTGACAATAGGATGTATGCACAACTTTTTCCTGAAATATAAACACTAATATGATCTACGAAAAAAAAAATGTTGCTAGAATGTTTAAATATTTTTTTTATAAATATCAATTTTATCTTAGAGTACTACTTAATTCCTCTGAAATATTAAAAATTAAAGTGAAATATCTCAAAATTTAAATTTGCATTAGTTTTTATTCGTACACTAACAATTTTTTTTAATCATCTGATGTGATAAAACAATTGATCAGTAAAAGAATTCAACATTTATTAATTGACAATGACAGTCAAATAATTCCTCATCTAGATATTGTCAACTAAATAAAAACACTTGCAGTTTACATGTGAAATATGCAGCGTGAATGTACAACATATGTGGACTATCTCTCCCAGTTCAGGTGTTTATCAAAGTTACATTGTTTTTTCTTGCCAATTGGTCTATAGTCAGTTTATACCTAATTGGGCACCTGATAAGTTGCTACAGGTTTTATTGTTAGCTGATTTAATAGTCGATGGTTCACATCCAAAGTTATTCATTGAGAATGGAATTCAAAATTCATTTGATCATTTGATTGAAAATGCAGTGAGACGAAGAAAGTCATTTAAGATCAAAAAGTATTTGTATTAAAAAAATTGAGCTAACAAACAATTACAAGAAAAAATATCATTATCAATATGAGTAAAATTATCATCACAGTAGTCAAAATAATATTTGTTAACTTAGAAACCATTTAAAAAATACTACTAGCTTGCAAATAGTAAAGTAAAATTAATAATATTGTATTAGAATTTGAGCTTTAAAATTATTCTAATAGATCAATTGTACGCTAAAAATTTGTCTGTTCTAACTCAATTAAACTGTTTATTCATTTTTTGATGTTCATTGAAACCCTTAAACATACGTTTTAGATGGTGTTCTGTTTCAAAAAGAGTATATTGTTGACCATTAATATACAGTATGTTAAAATTAATAGAAAATTATAATGAATCTGTTTTTAATGCATAGTAATAGTATTTTAAAATGAACACTTACAACTGTTGTGTAGAAAATGCAGACTATGCAGATGATGGGAGCTATGACATGAACTGACACTCCCGACACTGGAACAATAAAGACATGAAATTAAAATTTAGCACTAAAAGGAGTAAAAATATAAAGCTACTTAAATGTTTTCTACGCAATAAAACTTATGCTGTCTAAATTGAAGTCTAGATCCAATTTTAAGGCACAGCCTGGATTCAAGTTCAGAGGAATATATTGGGCTTATATTCCTTTGGTGAAATATTTTTTGTAAAAAAAAAAAAAGAAAAATGCTGAATACAAATAAATTCATAATGAAAAATGGTGGCAATAATAAATAATTTAATTACCTTCATTGAAAGCCAATGCAGGAACGTAGATCACAATGGGGATGTAGACAATCTGAAATAATAAATTAACATTTGTTAAATAAAAACCTGTTTTACTTATAAAAATTAAATTGTACTTATCTAAATAAAACTGTAAATGCTTTATATTTTTATTTTTATATTAAAAAATATAAATGCTTACATTAAATTACGTAAGAATATTACTAAACGTTCTTCAGATTTTGTTTCTTCCACTGGAGATGTCTAAGGTTTTATTACATAAATTGTACATTTGGTATTCTGCATTTTCAATTACTTTACATTTCTATTCATAGTTGGTTTTCACGTTGGCCGTTACTAGATGAATATCATATTTTTTGCAGAGTCTATATTGTCTGATTGTTATATATTTCTGATGTCATAGGTAGTAACTGATGTATTAGGGCTATCAAAAAAATAACTAATTTTTATTTTTGCTTTTTTTATTGGAACTAATGTATTTGGGTTTAAGAATGCGATCAAGAATGCGATTAAATAATTTTTATTTTTGCTTTTTGTATTGTTTGAAGCACTAGCTTTTATGTCCACTTAGTCTTTCTGTTCACATAATCGTATTGTTTCCTTATTTTATTTTTTTAATATTTTTATTAAGTTTTTTATTTATTGTCTTGATTAAATATTTATTGGCATTATAGTAGGCATAGTTGTAGTGTTATATTGATTCTCTTATCTTTGTTGTTTTAGTTAGATTTCTTGTGTCTTGAATGATTTAAATTGTAAAGTAGTGTTAACCATTGATAAGTAAATAAATAGTAATACTTTTGTTGTTGAAATGAGTCAAAGTATTAAGTCGTAGTGGAGTCTCAACTAGGTAAGCCAAATAATTTGGTTTAATGAACGCTGATTATAGGGTGGACAATATTTTTACAAAAAATTTAGGAAACTATGACAAATAGTTAAGATGCAAATGATACTAATAATAAAAATAATCCCTGACTATTGGGCTATTAATAAATAGCTCTCTCGACCTTAATTAGTAACAATGACTACACTCTTTCATCCATACTTATAACACTCATTCGACCCTCTTATTCGCCCATATCTTGACGATCGGCATCTTATGAGTGAATAATGGAAAAAGTATGTAAAAAATCTAGTACATATGGTTTCTTACCAGCAATACTGCGAAAATGAAGGATCCCAGCAACCGCACTTGCTGGTTGAATCTCATCTCCAGGTACTGAAAAAGATAACCTCAACATAAGTTTTGAACCAAATAATATTTTAAAAAATGTCTTAAAGTAAAATCACAAAATAAACTACTGACATTGGAAACATAATGCTCATCATTAAGAATATTTTAGATTAGCAAAATTCAAGACATAACAGCTGAAATATTTCAATTTACATAACATATCAATTACTATGCGATTCATGTTAATATACGGCTAATATTGTTAGAGGTTTATTAAATTGTGGTGTAAAATAACTGTGGTAAAATGTTTGATTATTATAATAATTAATTGAGTTTAATTAATATCAATAATTGTAATAAAATAATTTACTATTAAGAATATAACATTTTTCAGGTTTAAACTCTTTTATTGGAAATCGCCCAAGTATTTATTGTACCATAATTTTAAATGCCTTAATATGCCCTTTCTCTTAATGTTTACATTATCTTTAGTTAGTAAACAAAACAAAAAAATAATAAGTTGTATTAGAAAAGAATGTTTAAAGAATATTTCTCACATGCCCCAAAATCCAAATCTTAAATTACGACCCAAGTTGCAAGCTTGAACAGGACTTTTACGTATATACATTATTAACATTTTCAAATTTTTACAGCGGATATTCTCTCTTGAAATATGATAATCAAACTAATTTTAAAAGTGAAAAATAAAAAACCTACCTGAAAAGCGGAGGTGAGTTGTAGTGGGTAGAAGACAGGGAGGTAACAATACACCACCAGGAGGGTAACTCCAAGCATGCTGGCAGCTATGAGATAGTACTGGGAGCCGTAGAGGTAGACCTCGGCAGGGACTCCGAGTAGAGTGATCCCGGAGATGTGACTGCAACAGAAGTCACATGTAAGTATCTCCCAAGATAACAATGCTGTATGTATTAAAAGGACACTTTTATTTTTCGCATTGTCTCTAGGTTTTTGATTTCAAGGCTGGTGTCTGAACATGAATTACATGCTTACATTAAATTACGTAACCCTTTCAGGTTGGTGTCCAATTGATCAACAGTTTACCATCTGAATCTAAAAGCCCCGATATTCCCAAGGCATTTAAGGCACGCTTAAAGGGGATTTTGATTTCTGAGACCTTTTACAGTGTTGGAGAGTTCTTGGCTCACTGGGAGACTAATAATTAGGTTAGTAACCGGCGATGGAATGGCTTGCATAGTTGTACATGAGAGCAGCGGGTGAATGAAACACTTGTATAAATGAGGCCATTGTAAGAATAAATGTGTAGATAGCTAAAAATGTTGTTTAGTCTGACATTTGAAATAAATATTAATGCAAATATTTTATGCAAATAAAAATATTATTATTATAAGGGTCATAGAGTTATTGATAGATATAGAAATTATGATGATAAAATTTTTTTTAAATAAAAGACATTGCTATATTCGATGGATATAAAAAATATTATTAATAAGATGATCATAACAGATAAAACAATTTCAAAAGTGTAATAGAAGCACATTTTTAAAAAATTGAAAAATTAAATCTTGGAATATTTTGAATTATAGTACTAAATCAAAATTCAAGAAGGCCCTTTTAAAACATAATAATACAAAATATCTCTTACTATTCAAAAAATAAATTAATATCTTTCAAATATAAGGATATAATTAAAAATGAAGATACATCGGGAATATAAGAAATTAAATGCAAAGACAGTGAAAAAAATATATTGGCTAACATTAGACATTTTAACAATAACCACCCATAAAACTCATAATGTGGCCAAAAAATATTTGAAACTTAAATTCTATTTTTCAAACATCATTTTATGAGGAGAAGTTATAAAAACAAACTATCGTGATGCATATGAAACATTCTACGTAAACAAATATAAAAATTATTTAGTTAATAACAAACCTGAAATTTGTCATTTTTATTTTTAATACATTTTTATTTTATATCTGCCGATTTATGTTATACTGTGATATCTATATGACAATCACAAATAAAATTGATTTTATAAACAGTGTATATAACGAAGGGTTTTAATTGTTTATTGCTTTTGATATTGAAAACCTTGTTTTCGAAAGGCTTTAAGCATACTTCATAAATTTTTATTAGAATACGTCTGTTTTATTTCTACAAATTGTATCATAAGAAATAATCAACACTACCTAAGAGACATATCTTTTAGCTTACCTGGCGACATTAGAAAGAGCAACAGGAATGATTCCCATTTTCTTTCCTCCCAGAAGGTAATCGGAGACTGTGTTCTGACGTTGCACACATCCGAAGTAAACGCCCACGAGGGCGGAGACCCCCAGGAGAGCACCAAATATGAGGTACTCGACCAGTCCAAAATGAGGACCTGCTAGGATCAGGGAGGGTGCCGTGGAATTTATTACATCCATCTGGAAAACGAAGGGCCTTTAAATGTTAGGGAAGCAAACACAGTGACGATGAAAAAAGAAATAAGCTGGAAAGGATGTAAGACCACTGAAAAAGCTTGAGTAGAAAAACATATTGGATATAGTCTGGAGTATGTGATGGAAGAAGGAGTGAAGAAGAATAAATAAAGAAAGGATAGAAAGAGAAAAATTTAAATAATTTGTGAGATATTGGATACCACAGTCATATATAGATCATCTCTATTTATTTGCAAAACATCGATTTAGACATCATAGAAGGGATGCTTTACTATTAAGGAAAAAGGATTATGAAGAAAGAAATAATTATAGTCTCATATTACAGCCATTATAAATAATGCCAATTTAGGATGTATAAGATAACCAATTCATTTTTAACGACCTAGTTTAATAAATGATTTGTAATCCAATATGGATAACTTAATTTATTTCAGTTTAATATTCTATTGACAACCAAATTCGCTGAAATTTGCAAATGCTGGTCTTCCATTATTCATAACTGAAACCAGTCTGTTTAACGACCGGCCATGAAGGCTACATGTTACCAAGCTGTTAAACAGATGATAGAGTGGTTCCTCTTAGGATTTTCGCAAACCTAATGATCAGCCAGGAACATATTACCACTAGTTAGTTCTAAAATCCGCTATTACCCCATTTCAAAAGAGGAAAGAGGGCCTCCTTTTTAAGACTACAATAATCATTCGATGTCCTACAAATATGTTAATAAGATTATTTTATAGAAATGGTTCTATTGTTTGAATGATAGCCGTAATATGACGCGAGTGTAGAAGAATGGCAATCTTTATGAGCCATTGTTAGTGGAAGAGGCAAATAATTGTGTATAAACAATACATAGATTCACGTGTTTCAAGGTATAAGGTAGTTTCCTGGAAATATTGTTTATTGTTGATTATATCGACATATTTATCAATATAAATGAATCACTGTCTCCACATAATCATTAACAAAAATGTGGACATGACATTCCAACAGTGATTTTTACAGTTTTTTAAACAAATTAAATACACTCTGTTGCTAATTATTTTTTCTTGTAAAAAAATTCTTATTGGATAAAGTTATTTTTTTGTTCTTATTTTGATCTTCCTTTTTAAATAGGAGTGTTTGTTATGGTTGTTAATGTGTTAGAGATTTCCAGCGCATCGAGTGAAAACGAAAATAATTGAACGCTAACAAACAATTGTTATGTTTATTATTTTATATTAAATTGTAACTTTAAAAAACATATTTCAAAAATAGTTCATAATTATTTTGAACTGATCACCACTTTAATATTCTAAAATAATTACGATAAAGCCCTTAAAAACGAGAAATTATCACAATTGAAATCACGCATGAGTATATAACGATATAAATATTTATATGGTAAACTGGTATAAAGAGGTTATTGTACTCTGTGACTTGGCTGTGGAATGAGTAACTGGAACGGTGGATTCTGGAACCTGAGCTCGGGGATTCCCCGGGCAGCCGACCAGCCATGCCTCTCTGGTAAAACGTGTTCTCCTCGCGTAAATTGGCGCCGGCGCGAAATTATTTGCAGATACTGATTTTACAACCGGTTTCCCCGTACATAATCTGCTTGTCCAGCACTCTCCTGAGTGACTGATTATGGGTATTTCTGTGAGAGCCGTACAATTGAGTACTTGTGATTGGCAAATGTAATTTTATGCAGGTAATTTAATTCCGATTAGAGTCAATTACTGTGGAGGAAAATCATAAGACTGCATGTTACGTAAATAAAAACTTGGAACGACGTAGTGATTTTGGAATATTGTGAACCTTAAAAAAACAAATAACAGTACAATTAAGTTTTGTAAATATAAATGGTACATTTTTTGTAAATATAAATGCGTAACAATTCGGCTGTGTATCACAAACCCAATTTAACATGGTTAAGATACGAATATAAAATAATATAAATTGATATACAGATCCAATACGTATGTAACTGATTGGTTGTCAGCTGTTATTACCAATGTTCAATGATTTACAGTTTAACAAAATTGGCCATAGACAAAGAAATAGACACTCTATTTTTATACTACAACATATCACATATAAAAGAATATATTCCGTAACTAGTCATGATAACAAATAAATAAATGAAGCTAACAACACTGTAAGCACCAATATTTTCTGTGATCAGTACATAAATGTCGGATGACTTTTAATTATTTTGAATATAAATGATCTCACTCTCTTTTCCAAATAATAATTATTTCTTTACTAATAAACGATCAGAGTGTAATATGACTGCGTAATGAATATAACATATTTTATGCAAATTTTATTTTAACAAAGGATGCTCTTGATATCTTGAAACTTAAGAAATACTATTTGCAGTTCAAGATTTAATCAAATTAACTAACAAATGTTTTAGATAGGATTTTAACAAAAAGTAAACATTATCAGAATTAATTATAACTGTTTGGAATCAGAGTGGACTCTAATAAATAAATATTTTTCCTTTCATGAGTAAAATAATAATAACATGATTGGGATAAATATAATAAATTAAGTAGACTTTTTTCAATAAGCTATTATTAAAAAATTACACCTAATAAATGCAGTTCATGTTAAATGGTAAATTATGTAAATAAATATTATTTTTAGACCTTATAAACCAATTATTAACGGTTATTATTATCAATTAGGATAAATTATTTTCAGAGTGAAATGAAAATATTATGTCTATTAATCAATTATAAATTAATTTCAGATTTTATAATTTGAATTCAGTAAGTAATTAAAAAATCAAAAATAAAATAATGGTAAAATTGCTTTTGTTTTAATATTATTTATTTTTATTACAGTAATATAAATATGTTATAAAAAAATCTATTACAAATATATCAGTATAAGTTTGAACTTACATTTGATGTTTAATGTTGGTGCAACACAGAAACAATGTATCCAGTTAGTGTGGTATCCGAAGTGAGTGTGAGCCAGAGGGGCGGAGGCGAGCGGCTATATACCCAAGCAGGACAGGTCTAATTGACGTCAACGGACCAGCCGGCCGGCTCGCAGGAAAGTACTAACAGCTGATCTACAGTGCATTGTTGAGGAAAACAGCTGTTCGATCTATTGTAGTGAGGCAATATTCCTTATATCAAACGGTTTTATTTTTCCGCATGCAATTCGTTTTTGCATATTTTAGATGAAGAACCTAAATCACAAAAAATACTGTTTTTCTGGAATCAGTTGACGAGAGCGTTTCTAACAATTAAGTATAACACCTTTTGGATTTTATGAGATCCGCTTAACTAAGTTGGGTTTTTTTCTGAATGTCCCTGAATACGGTAAAGGTTGTCTACCAAGTCTAGAACTATAAACTTACAAACAATGTACCTATGACATTGGTCACGTGGTTTCTATATATACACGTGAACTTTATACTTCGTTTGACAATTAATCATTGCTAAAAAAAATTGTGAGGACATTCCGAGAAAGACCCACTAAACTTTTCCTGAAATTGTTTAGTTTTATCTTAAGAGTCTGCAGAGGCTGTCGGACGCTGTCGGCCATGTTGGTTTTAATCCCATAAGAACAATGTTATTTTCGAACCGGACATACGATCACGCGTATCCAAACTAAACAGTTATTTTAAAACGATTTTTCCCAAACGAATTTTATTTGATCAAGAATGAAGTTGCGTGTTGTAATTGCTTTGCGAATTTCTAACTATTGTTATAGAAGTAAATATAAACAATAATTAGTTTGTTTTAATTTTTCAACCATTTTTCAAAACTGGGCGTATGTATTTACCATATCAAAAACAAACCCATTGATCAATATTATAACGTTTAAAATGACATATACAACTTTTGGTGAATAAATAACGAAAATATAAATAAAATTGATCTTATGGTATTAAAATCAACAAGGCCGACAGCCTCTGCAGACTGTAAATATCTTAATCAGGTTTTGGTCTAAGTTATCCGACAATGATTTGAGTAGCTTTTGTAAATGATAATACTACAAATAACGTATTAATTGGAATTTATTGGCTGATAATATTGAATATACGTTATAAAACTGCAAATTATAATATAGTGGACTGTTTTACATAAAAAATATGTGCTTTGAAAATAATGTTCCTACAATAGAAAAGTTTTGTGAATGAAGTTTTATTTTTACTTTTAGGCCTAACGTTCGACACCAGTTTGTCAAATTACATTTTACAAAGAACCAATGTGTAAGACTTGGGATTATTGGATTTGACAAGTTCACAACTGAATCTATAAATGTAAAACTACTATTGACAAACCATCGGCTTCGTTCATGTCTCCTTGTATAACAAGCTCAGTGGCACGTCCCAACGCACGAATTTTAAACGTTTTCCAATTTGACAAGTACACTGTCTTCTATAACACAATGTTACATTCATTTGCTTTGTTATTTCAGTAATAATACTGATAGCAACGAAATGTCATACATCACTAATTTATTATAATCTTAGTAAAAAATAGTACATAGCTATTAATATTGATATAGGTTATTGTAAAATTGTTACTATCTTCAGACCAAAAGTATTCACAAAGGCATTTATTTATTCATAACACAACTGAAACGGATATAGTAGGTATTAAATTAATTTTATGTAGCATGTGGGAGAATAATTTATTGTGGAATGCAAACCGTATGATGTACATTTTAAATGCTGTTTTATAAGGGAATTTATAAGTTAATTTTAAATGCAATTTTATTACATGTAATGAATTAAACTGTAAGTCATTACGAGCTCTTTCTTAATACTTATACTTAAAGCTTAAACTCGTTAAGGCTCGTGGGGGGAGAAAGGGGATTAAGGGGATTTATCTCAAACGTAATATCGATCAAACCTGCTAAATAATAGCGAAATTATGTTATATAATATACCATAAAAGTTCTTACAAATATTACAAAATTCGATCCTCAGTAGTGAGTGTTTGTTTTATGGGACTTGGTTTAGATATTCACAATCGTTTTTGGGACTATACAAAGCACACAGGAATTGCATTAAGTACAATTAATTATTTAGCGATCTTTTTTTATAAGATAGCATTGTTCAACATGGGTTTTATTGTAGAATTAAAATGATGATACCAACTGATCGATTGTATTATTCACGGCGGTTCATAATATTAATGAGCGATAGAATTATTTATGATGGTTCATAACAACACCTGAGAGATGATAACGGGTGGTTGAGGAAAGGTTGATGGCTGATTGCAACTCTCGGAATTGATCAAGGATAAGTCATGGCGTAGGGCTTGACTTCCAAGCAAAACTAGGAAAATAACATTTTTTGGTCGTAATTATAACATTTTTATAATACTTTTACAGTGTTTTAAATAAAAGTTAACTAATACATTAAATATAGTTGAATAACTAATATCTAGTTTTTCCTGATAACATGATTTTCGGTAGAAGAAGAATTTTACAAAACCATCAACATTACACTACGAATGTACACTACGAATGTACACTACGAATGTACACTACGAACGTACACTACGAAAAATGCTATATAAGTGCTCTAAAATAAAGCTTTAAAAGAGGCACAGAAAATAATATTTATTAAAAAATATATCATGTCCATCGAATTGAAAATGTTACAAGCATTTAATTTTTCTTTGTATGCGTGAAGGCTAATGCTGAGAATTTAAATGAAGTTTTTGTTAAAATGTAAGAGTTACAGATAGATAACTAACTAAATATATATTGTTTATGGTATAGGAAAACTGTTGCTCGTTGTTCACCTGGAAGATATACTATTTGCGTGCCATAATTAATTAGGACTGACAGTGAGACATCTCCAGTTGCTTAAATATTTTGACCCTCTGCCGACTAGCACAGTCTGACAACCACACTCAGTCCACAAGCACTCGTCGCGCTGCTAAGCGGACAGACCACAAACAACATAAAATAGCATTACACTGATTAGTATAGATATGAGCAATATTTGTATGATTAATTTATTTGAGCTTATAAAAATGGGATGATAGTTGTTGGAAGTGCCGAAATACCGAGTGTTGGAAGTGCCATAACACCAAGTGTGAAAGAGCCACGATATGTCCTTGGGCAGTTTTGACGAGTTGACAGTTTAAGGCCACATGTAGAAGTGCCGCAGGAGCAGGACAACTAATGACACGTGAACCAATGTGGAGAAAGTTATAATTAAAAGTGCAAACAAATTAGGAAATGTTTACAGCCTTTAAAACAAGTTCTTTTCACTTAAAATCCATGTTTGTAGTTTGTTTACCAGGAAGGAGCCATTAGCCTCATTTGTTTCATTTTACTCTGACCCTGTATTGAGGTTAATTTTGTTGTATACTTGCTCCATTATACATAACATCGTCAACGTTTTCTCTTACTATCAAACATGTAATACATTATCATTCCTCCCACACCTTGATGATAAGACTAATTTAGTTGAAATTAGATATTCTGCTCAAATAATGTTACTGGAAGCAAGCCGCTTTAATAATCATGTTGGCGTTTTAAAATTAATCTGCTAACTAAACATAAGGAAAACCGCAAAACGTAATGTTATACAAATCACACACACTCTCAAAGTATTCTCAGGTATAGTAGTACAGATAATCACTTTAGCTTTCACTCATCCTTAAAATGAAAATTAAAGGGCATTAATTATACATAAAGCTCCAACAGAAAGCGATATGTTAGTAATATTTAAGTGCAATAATTAACTGTCATAAGTGCGCCACTGACAGTCACAGTAATAAATAAAATATAATTATTTCAAATAATTGAAATAATGACCTCCTTAATACAACGTGTAGTGCGTAATAGTTTCCTTTCTAACAAAGTGACCTCATACAATATTTTTCCTTTGCCTCTCCAATGTCATGTAAAGGTTTGTTAAGGTCTGTAGTTCGAATTCGGTTGAATGTTACTACTTTAATTTACAACTGTTTGAAAAATAAATGTTAGTAAGTCAAATGAATGTCACTTCCTTTAAAATTCTAGTTACTAATATTTAATGGAATGTTTAGAAAAAGAATAAAAAACAAAAAATGATATTTTTTATATTGGTACAGGTAGGCCTACCAATATGAGCGATCCAAATAACTTTTAAACAACATTTACTAAGAGATTTTTTTAAATTAATAATGTAAAGATATCGTAACATAAAAACGACACTACAATATTTGAAGTACCAACCAACCCGGCTCGGTGGCAGCAACACTGATTGATAAGGTTCATAAAATACTGTAGCCTCGCACTTCGAACAATCGATATTTCCTTATCCTGAAATGCAGTTTGAATCCTTATATTTTTAATGTACTCGTAGCTTGATTTGCATTATTAAAATAAGGTTAAAAGTAAACAAGGTGATAATTGAAGTCAACGGACCCGTTACTCTGTCTGCGGGTTTCCCAGTTGTCGCGGCGTGCAGACACGAGACACCTACCTGGTTGGGAAGTCCGCGGTTTTTCTGCTTTAACACATTCCATTTGTGTGGCAGCAGATTCCCAAGGGAATATCCCAACGTTTGATTAAGCCGGTCATTTTATTCTTTTCAAGAAAAACAGTAAGTAAACTATTGATCACGTAGATGCTTTTTAAATACAAATTTATATGCACTATAAAATACTTGCGTCTGTGACTCATTTTGTCACATGTGAGATTTTGCTCGTTAGCCGTCTTCAAAACACTCCATACGATATCTAGGTTTATACTTATTTTTACATTTTTATATTACAATGTTAACTAAACTTAACTAACTAATTCAAATGTTATAGTCAAATTTGGGTTTATATTTCTTAAATTTTCAAAATGATAGCCTTATTTTGGATACAGCACTAAAATGAAGCGGATAGATGGTAATTTACGAGGAAATTGAAAGATAAAAGGAAAGAGGGATTTAACATTACGATAATTAAAATGGTGTTAATAACGATGTGATTAAGCATGAATATTTGATTTTTAAGTCTTGATTTTATACACAAATAAATTTCCCATCCAATGGTGTCTCAAAATATCAGCTGTTTTTGTGGTCCATTGTGGAGCGCTAGTGTAGTCCCATGTAAACGTAATGCAGTTTAACCAGCTGTGGTTGCCGGCCTCACTAACAAAATTACTGCCACAAATATTCCTATTATATGGTTTATCTATTGTAGATTTATATAATCAATGGTTATATATAGTATTAATGAACTTATAAGTAGGCCTAGTATTCATATATTATTGCACATAGGAAGAAATTGTCCAACATTTTATTTTTAAAACTCTCATTCGAAAATCGATAACCCAATAAATAAAATTAAACTAATTTTATGTTTATTAGAGTAAGTTATTACCAGGTGGGGAGGGAGGAGGGGGTAACTAATTGCTGAAGGCTCATACTTGACAATGAATTAACACATTTCATTATTCTAAATATTTTTAAAAAAGTTACCAATCATCGGTAGGTTTGTAATAATAAAACTTATTGGTCTTTGCAAATTTATTACCGGTTGTAATTCAATAATTGCTCAGTATCTTAGTATGATAGAGGTTCTCAATTCAGTTCAATGATTAAGAGTTTAAATAAACGTTGAAAGAGATCAGCTGATACCTACCAGCTGTTCAATTGTCTGTCACTGGGCTATTGATTAATGACACTTTCAAATGCGTATTCTTAGTCTGTAGTAAGGACTACGTTTGGTCAAAGTAAATTGTCTCAGTTATTCGCGATCCATATTCGCCCATATCTCGACGATCGGAGTCTTAATATTATTAAATTAATGAATACTGTAGAAATAAACAAATTAATTATTGCTGTATAGAATTTATTGTTACAGCTAAAATATTATTTATGTATGATGATAATAACATTTGGAGTCATTTACATTTTAACAGTTGAATTGTTGTACATATATTTATTAGAATTTGATCTCAGACTATACTAGATTTTAAGAAAAATGTATTGTAAATTTACATGTCATATACGTTAAATTAAATAACGTATATGACATGCAAATTTTACATATTATGTAGCTCTAGACAGGCTTTTTGGAAAGGAAATATGCCTGAGTTTAGTCATGAAGTGCTATATGCAGTACCCACTAACATGTCCTTGCCACTCAACATATCCAAAGGATGTTGGATATGACCCTCCCACCCAACCCATACAAGTACGTTGGATTTTCATGTTTGAAAGTACAAACACACGCCTAGTATTGCATATCTAGTGTTAAATTTGCGACTTCTAAAGTCGCATAATTTCAACTAATTAAATAAATAAATCTATTACGATTAATACTATCGTAACGTTTGGAATATTATCTCACTGAAACCTTCAACTGTGTTTCAGGGAGATATATAGATAGGTTAAAGTACGACGCGTGTGTTGCACTCAAATATAACCCAACATTATTTCAAACCATATCTTATATACGCTTTATTTTATTAATCCAGTATCTAAGTTCCTGTTTGAGCCGTCCAACATCCGGGAAGATATTGTAGTATCAGTGCAGTATTTGTTCTGATAGTAGTTCAACAGTTTAGATTTACATATCCATCCTTGATAATAGCAAGATCGTGACCAAACATGTCCCAACCCCAACATCCCTTGAAAGTAGAGTTGCCTTACTTTTGGTGAGTGAAACTGGGAGACATAATTCCATCTAGGGGATAAATTAAAAACGAAAAACCTTTAAACAAAATGTTTCTTAGATTTTGCAGTTAAGACTAAATAAAGTATTGTACAGTTTTGTGTTAAATGGAAATTGTCTTACGAGGTGATTAAATAAATTCTTATTTTATATCAACTAAGAATTCAATTGTTTTGAAATAATTCATTGCATGCTGTAAATAATGTATTACAACAAACTATGTACTTATTATGTACTTAGTGTAAAAGTCGTAATATTACAATTTGAACTTACTTTTTCTTATCTTATACACATACAAGCAATGTTGTTTGTACTAGTGAGAAATCAAGCTATTGACAAAAACAAATAAACACAAGAGTGTCTTCTAATAGTTGATTCTGTTCATTAGTCCACTATAAAAACATCAACGATAACCCCGGTAAAATTATTACTACCTTGTAACATTCCATAGTATTATTATTAACCTTTATACCAAATTGTTAACCTCAATGGCTCTTAAATTAGAAAAACTTCAATTCAAATACACAAACAGACAGACGGGTATCAAAACTGTTTAACATATTTCTATAGAATCCTTTTTATTATTTTGACCCAGGAAATCATACCCTAAAGTTTGGGATCGTACTTTATGGAGGCCATGTATATCTCTGTATCCGGCCTAGAGGACCAATCAGAACGAACATCTGGTCCTCCAGGCCGGATGACTTACAACCAAAGTGTTACTTATTATTGATACAGTCTTATTAAATAAAATATTAAATATTTAAAAGGTAAGTCACCTATGAGTCATGTGATATTGTCACGCTAATTTTATTCAAAAATAAAAGAAATAATTTACTTTATATTTAATTGGAATATAGTAAAAATAGAAAACGAAAAATTCTAACGATGCTAGTCCAAACCACATATAAACTAAGACTTGTTACATATTTCAAATCAATTGAGAACTGAGAGACATTTAGTACCTTCGTATGATGCGTCGATCGAAGCGGAGTCTCTGTTGCAAAACAGTTATATTGTTCACATCGTAGAAAAGTGCCAAAACTGACGGAGAACAATTACAAGATCCTTGTCCTACTGTTATCAAGGGACCGTTAACAAATTAACTGATAAGAACTTCCGCAGTCTTGAAGGTCTCAGGGGTGAGCCATATAATTGGGGGGCTTTAGTGTTAGGTACCAGGTGTCAGAACACTGTTGGTAATGGTAAGATAAACACATTTTTGCAATTCGAAGTAATATTGAGGCGTGAATCTATCGCCGGATGGATTGCTGTGCGTGTTGTAATTAGGTAAATTACGCATTGGAAGAAGTTATAAACAGGTTAAGTAAGTACAAGGCATTAAAAATATTATGACGACTGATTTTGAAAAAACCATTTTACATCCTCAGGCCTGAAAGACTGACAAAGGGATAGAAGGAGGACAAGACGTTGTTCTCATTCACAATGATAACAAACTTTAATTTGTATATATTGTTTTTATTTGTATTTTTACTTAAGGCAATAAATAATTAAATCTTTTTACTGTAAACATTTGAAAAAAGTAAAATGCGTTCCAGAATTATTTGTGGCCAATATATTATACCGTTGAAAATGTGTACAATTTTTATATCGATAAATAGTATTAGAAAAACAATAATCTATAATAATTATCATTTTCTCAAATATATGGATTAAAGCTTTTATAAAGTAATTTGTCCGTACAGTTCAAGGAGTAGATGAGCACCAGAAATATTACGTATTCTTTTATGATTGGACCAAGTGCTCCACTTCTTACAAAACAGCCACTTTGTAATTTTTTAAATTGCTCTTAGATTAGACGGACTGAAGTGGATTTAATTTTAAAATTAATAACTAATCAACTATAACTGTTGATCAAATGGAAAATAATAGTTAAAACATATTTATTAAATATATTTTGAAAAATTTCAATAACGCAAGGAATGATTGAATAAATGTGGTTCGATTCATTTAAAAATATAGCTTCTGTAGAAAGTAAAACTAAAGAGGACGCAATTGATATACTAACACTCCATACAGTGTAATATTTTGAAATCAAATCATTGAAAGCGTAATATTTTAATATTAAAACTGGTTGGTGTACTTCCTGATTCAAACTACATGAACTTCTCTTTAAAATGTAATATTATGTCTTATGAATAAATAAACAAATAAATGAATAAAATAAATAAATAAATACCTTTTTCTTCAATGGTTCTAAGACTTAACAAGAAATAAACCGTGAGTATTGGGGGCGGGGGGAATGAACCAGGCAGTAAACTTTAAAAACACTTGTGAACTTAACGTTTAAGTATCCAAACGTATTAAATCCCCAATTGGCATACGGCGGAGAGTTTTATAAAAAGTCTTCAATTTTACGTCGACTAACCTCTTTCATTTAAAAGGTATGAGAGAAAACACTTATCACAATACATACTTTAAAATCGCCACTTGTTCTCAAAGGTTCAATGTTTCTTTCTTGATTGGGAATTTACAACAAAGGAACGGTTAAATATACAATATTGTATCTAATTTACAATAATATCCTCTATTGTCAAATACATTTAAAGACGGCAACTAATGACGTTTATAGTTCGTTTATATTCATTGTAAATAAATCGTTAGATACATGGTACTAGAACAAACGGTCACTATTTGAAATAAAATGTGTAAAACACCACTTAGGTCGATTAAAAAAAATTACCACAACTATTTACAGTTTCATCAAAAATTTCATACTTCCTCTAAAAATTTGAATTTAAATTATTTTATTATATTTATCAGATAGTCTCAAATCATGTAATTTTTTTTAAGGTGAGGCCCCGTTCTTCTTTTTAACCTTATTCCCATGGAACCTGAGAAGGTGCCATGCCCTGACGCCTGAAACCAATCGGCCACCGACTCTTCCAAAATTGTTCTGACATTTACTTGCATTTTGATCGCATAACACCATTTTTCTAGCAGAGAAAGTGTTTATAATGATACAAAACATATGAGTTATTACGTTATTAGTATTTAAGGATGTACAATAGCTGATATAATTAATATTATATTGGAAATTATTATTATTAGAGTTTGAAACTGAAGAAAATGTATTATTAGGAATAAAACGTAACAACGTTAAAAATAGAACTAAAAATACTTATTGAAAAGCGCGTGGACATACGTGCACAACACGTTTATATCAACTCAGACGTGCACAAGAAGCACCTCTCTTTTCCCCTAGGCTTCCTCGTAGAAAGTCCTAATGATTTGAACTAGTCTATAAAATATTTCTCATACTATCAGCAAATGTTCCAGTTTCTGCCACCTTTAACTGAAAATGAAGCATGTAAAATTAAAATATGATGTATTAGTATACATAAAAGAGAAACCAAACAAAATGGAAGTTGCCTTACAGCATCCTAAGAAATTTTATTGTGGTTTAGATTACTAGAGAGTATGGAAGTTTTACGAAGTCCCTTAGTTTTCATCACAGAGAGTTAGTTGTACCAATAGACAAGATATGGTTCCTTTTCCGTACATTGAACTTAAACGTAGAACCAAAGGTTTGAGCATACTGACGTTTGTCTGAAAGGATTCCGTTTACTAGCGCACGTGTTAGGAGCACACAACCCTTCTACCTAAGGCCCGGAGGATCTAATCTGACCTGTCGGCGGTCCGGTATAATCCCTGGCCATAAATGGATGAAACAAGTTTGAGTGCACAACCTAGCTTAAATTTAAATATTTGTGGATTGAAAATTTCTTAAAAAATAAACACAACGGTTGGAAAAGTAACATTATTTAATTATATTTTAGTTTTTGTCCCAGTTCAATACGACAATTATGAGAGTTTTAAGCTCAAGTTAAGGAGCACATGTTTAGTAACATTTAATTCCAGGCATTGAGTGTAATTATCAGCAACAAATAAAACCTACTTACTGCGAGACAGCAAGTGAAAGGTTGTTTGAACTTAGTTGGTGTTATATATAATTCAAATTTTAAATATTATTATATTTTTCATTTTCCATACTATTTTATCTGTTATTTTTGTTGATGTTATTGAAGGCATGTATAAAAAATGCATTGTGATATTTAAATATAGGATTAAAAAATGCTGCAGAGTAGAATAACATTTAGAAAATATTGTTGACTATTTAATTTGTTTTATAAATAAACATATCTTGTGTCAGCCGCTTGAGTATTACTATAATTAGGTATAATAATATACAAATTAGATCCATTAGTATCTACCTCAAATTTACAGATCCTGTGATATATTCTACCTTTCGGTCTGTTCACACCCAATTTTTTTTATATCTTACAGCATGCTCTAATTTGGGGGACATTTTAGAAGATTGTTTTTAATTAAATTACTTTCAAAATGCTATTGGCTAAATACAGTATTTGACGTGTTTGTTAATAATAACTACTTATTTTAGTCATTTACATTATCGATATTTAGAAGGGGTGATTTAATAATCTAGTTTTGCTTGACTCTAAACACGATCAGGTGACTACTGACATAAATTTATATTAAAAATGTGGTTCTTATTTTGCCCGTATGGTCGTAGGCCGTTTTCACTATATTATAATTTTAAAAAGGCATGGTAACAGGTGTTTCCCACTAAGTTATCACTTAGACACATATTTGTCACATTTAGCTATTGGAATTTTCCAAAGGAAATTCGTTATTTAAAAGTACTGGGAACACCAAAGGGGTCATTATACTTCAGACTTACGTATGTTATATTTAATAGATATTGTTACAAAATGCATTGTACTGTACCTTTCTGTAATATAAACTGTTGTACCTAATTATTCAGCTCAAAATTGTCTTATTTAACAGGGACAAAAACTAAAATATAATTAAATAATGTTACTTTTACAACCGTCGTGTTTATTTTTAAAGAAATGTTCAATCCACAAATATTTAAATTTGAGCTAGGTTGTGCAGTCAAACTTGTTTAATCTATTTATGGCCGGGGAATTATACCGGACCGCCGGCAGGTTAGAATTATACCTCCGGGCCCCAGGTAGAAGGGTTGTGCGCTCCTAACACGCTTTGACCCTTGTGCGCTTCTAACACGTACGCTAGTAACACGATACGGTCTGAAAGCTCTGCAATATCTCATTGATAACTATCCTCACAATAACTGAGTTGTAGTAACAATATGGTCTACTGTTCTATTATGACACAATCTTTTAAATTACAATGGCAAATATTTAAAAAAAAACTTTTAAAATTTAAAATTACATATATATTCTACTGAAGGGGTTTTGCCAAAATGCTAGCTCATCCCAAAGTTTGGCATAAAAGTTGTCGTGCTCACAATTTGTTCAGTACAAGCAGTACAATATAAATTACGTTAGAACTAATATTATTATAGCTAGTAGATTGTTTTTACTCGTTACTAACTGAAATGATTTTGAACATTTGGAATCCATCATAGTAAAAGAGAAAATGACAGTGATAATCATAGTTGCTGTCATTTACACTAAAGAAACATAAGTGAACTGAGCACAGAACCCCCCCGTGTAACCGAGGCACACCCCGTGTAACACGTATTGGTCCAATGACTCCTGGCCACTTCTCCATTGGAAACATATTGTAGTCCGAATAAAATAACTTTGGCACTGGCGGAACGGTCGGGCCTGAACTGAGCGAAGCACTCCAGGGAGCCCCCAGAGACGTGCCTTAACTGAGCGAACCGGCGGCCCTCTTTGACTATGAACATTCACATAGCATATTCCACTTTTAAACATAATAGAATATTACACAAATATACAAAATAAAATTCCCCAAAAAATTTTTGGTTAGGTTAGGTTAGGTAACGGGGTAGTGCGTGCCGGAGCCAGGTGGTTGACCACCTCTGGTATGCGGGTGGGATATGATGCTACATAAACAAGAACATTCCTTGTCCCGACAACTCGCATATACCTGGACTGGACTTCGCTCAGTTAAGGCACGTTTTTGGGGGCCCTTCGAGGGCTTTCGCTCAATTAAGGTAATCTTCGCTCAGTTAATGGGCGACCGGCGGAACGGCTACGCGCCACTTGTCTGAAATGACAAAACTCTGAGTTTTAATTTGCTGACAAACTTAAAATAACCAAGCAATCATTTTCAAACTAATTTTTTAGTGTCCACCAGTTTATATTATTTAAGAACAAAACTATGCTGGAGAATTTGCTTGAACTAATTTGCTTTCTATAGTGATATATGTGTTTAAGAACAAGTTTCTATGATTGAAATTGCGTGTGAGTTGTCTTTAACCTGTTACTGTAGCGAGAATAATAATAATACAATTATTTCTTGTGGATGGATGACAGTTTGATTCATTGTGATTAGTTTGGTATAAGACTAAATTAATAATTCAAACAATTTAATGAGATTTTTTTTAACCTTTGCAAACTTGGTAACGACAAACGCTAGACAAAATGTCTTTAAACCTAAATTAATTATGTCATTTAAGTAACACTAAAATTGTACTCTCGTATTAAATAAAATTTTCTTGAACTACGAAGAAAGTTTTAGAAGTTTTCAAAACTGGATTGTCAGTAAGGCGGCGGAGATACCACACGCGCGTTGTCTAGTCACTGGCTCAGTTCTGGCCTCTTCCTTTGCTAACTCAAGGCCTTCTTGTCAATTACTATTAGAATAAATAGTAATAAAATGTGAAAGGTCCTAAATATTACAATAGCACTAAACACTGATAATTATATATACACTGTATCCTATTACATTACTGTCACAACTAAAAAAAAATAAAAAATAAAAACTTGTAGTAGCTCAAAAACTAAATAACTGTAATAAAAATAAATAGGTGATTAAACTATTTACCAAGCACTGTATTTTTTAGTGATTTAGAACTGAACACAAACACACCTCAAAGTCAACTAAATCACATTATCAATACCACTGTATGTGTATGGGTGGGTGGGTGGGTTAATAGCACTGTATGTGTATGAGAGGTTCAATATCACTGTATGTGTATGGGTGGGTGGGTGGGTCAATACCACTGTATGTGTATGGGTGGGTGGTTTGGTCAATACCACTGTATGTGTATGAGTGGGTGGGTTGGTTAATGGATCATACGTTGTAGCTCTAATTGAAAATTGTCGTGAGTCAAATTTCGGGCCAAGCCAACAATTTATGGCTGTTTATGTCTATAAGTCTATAAGTCAGTAACTCAAAAGTTAAAATACTCATATTTTTAAGATTCCCAATGTTATAATATTCATATTTTATAACGTTAAGTAAAAGACAATGAACGATGCAGTAAAACTACTCTTAACAACTAAAAAAACATTTATTATCTGGAAATATCGCCGAAACGCTTGGGCTGAATATTCGTTGTACACTTTCCCTTGAGCAGAGTACACCTTACGCGTCTGACACAGCCTCGATGTAAACGAATTATGAGTTTACTTTATCAACTGTTCATTATTTTTCTGCATGTTTTATTAGTGCCACAGTATTATTTTACTAATATTTAATTAACGCAGTTAATGTTTGCTCAAAGAAATTTGGTATAGCGTTTGTCGTTTCCGAGTTTGCAAGGGTTTACAAAAATTAAATTTCTCATTAAATTTTTGGAATTATTAAACGAGTCTTATACCTCACTAATCACAATAAATCACACTATCATCCATCCACAAGAAATAATTTTATTATTGTTATTCTCGCTACAGTGATAGGTTAAAGACAACTCACGTGCAATTTCACTCATAAAAACGTGTTCTTAAACATACATATATCAGTATAAAAAGCAAATTAGTTCAAGCAAAATCTCCAGAATATTTTTTTTCTTAAATAATATAATATGGTGGACACTAAACAATTAGTTTGAAAATTATTGATTACTTATGTTAAGTTTGTCAGCACATTAAAACACAGAGTTTTGTCATTTCAGACAGGCGGAGCATAGTCGTTCCACCAGTACCAAAGTTATTTTATTCGGACTATACGTTAAGTTTTATGTCTGTAAATAGCAGAACACGTCTATTTAATAAATTGTTGAAATAAGGATTTCTTTAACTATCAGCGCTCCTAGCGGCGAAACTGTTAAGTATATAAAAAATTTCAAGAATAACAAAATTCTTAAAATCGGTAGTAAAACCTAATGGCATCATAAAAATCGGGATTTGTATTCAGTGCCACCAGCTCTCACATTTTGAGTTTTCGTTAATTCACTACACGTTCGTTAATTTTACACTGAACCAAACTATTTTTCTTAAATTGAAAATTACGTGTACAAATTACAAATACGAGTATACAATACAAATTACGTGATTTAAAAAAAATTAGTGGTTTTGAAATAGTTGACTTTTTTACCATCGGTGATTTACAGAAGAGCAGCAATATTACTGTATGTTAGGTGTCATAGCAACCCCGTCCTAGTATGGAGATTATCTGGGGAAAATTATTTCATTTATAAAAGAAGATATTTGTTCTTGAACTAACCTTTGTAGACTTTCGGAAATTGAAGGAAGAATATTAATTGGTATAAAATAAAAGGGGGAAAATTGGTCTCAAATAAAAAAATTGATCTTATGGAAAGGCAAATTTCCATAATGAATAACATTCAGGCAGACAGAAAAATGTTTCGATTTATTTAAAACTGTAAACATTATGGAACATTTCACAGGCAATGTGTCCTCAAATTACTTAGAATAGGTATTTTCAAGCCAACTACTTGTGCGTTTTCATAACAATTCATAGATCAGTTTTTCGATAGTGGTGAAAGTTAACTGATTCTTAACATAAATGATAAGGAACATCTTGAAGAAAAAGGTAAACTTAATTGATCTAAATATACCTATAGTGATATTCGCAGATTAATGATTGTTGGCCTGTATACCAAATCAGATTGAATTTAAAGATTTTTTTATATCAATAGATATAACAAAATCTTTTAACAAAATATGGTTTTTTTCTGTTTTCTTTTGTCTCTGCAAGAACAACACTTTAGCCAGTCAACAGTTTATTGTCAAACAGATTTATATTAGTACCTAACTTTGGAATTATGCAAAAATGGGACCAATTTTGACATTTCACTCATTGAAATGCTGTGGTTGTAAGCAGGGTTTTGAATGTAGGGAATTTAGTGAGAGCCAACAAATTGTTATATTTTTATGATTACTGTCTCTTGGAGCGGTGGACATCATCAAGCCTTACTGTAGAGGCGGCTCTTGAGTTATCCAGTTCACAAAATTTATAAAGAAGAACACAAAACAAAAAACTATGGCTGTACTTCACGTAACCAAATAACTCTACTGGTAACATTGCTTATGAACGTATCATGGATAACACCTTGCACCCACGACCTACACACGACTGCTGGACATTGTAACTCTCTCTTTGCCCACAGACGACAGTGCCAAGTGGGCCACGCGTCAGCACTGAGGGCCTGACGTCAACACTGGCATTGGGCTGAGGTAGCAAGACAAGTAAAGGTAGCAACCATCGGATGACAGCAAATTGAACTTAGGAACCCACACACAAATCTATGAAAGGTGTAGCCTCTATGATAGTTTATAATAACCTCATAGTTTTTACTCATATATTTACAAATAATTTTACTGCGCCAGATCAATTAGTACTGCTGAATCTTACCTACTAATCCTGAACCTAAAAGTGTGACTTCCACATCAGTGCTTGGAAAAAGGTAGATAAGTGTTCTGATAATTATGCACGTCAAGAAACATAAAGGAACAAATATACTACACGGTGGGGATTTACTACACGGTGGGGATATACTACATGGTGGGAGTATACAACACGGTGGAGATATACTAAACGTTGGGGATATACTACACGGTGGGGGTATAATACACGGTGGGGATATAATACACGGTGGAGATATAATACACGGTGGAGATATACTACACGATGGGGATATACTACACGATGGGGGTATAATACACGGTGGGGATATAATACACGGTGGAGATATAATACACGGTGGAGATATAATACACGGTGGAGATATACTACACGATGGGGATATACTACACGGTGGGGGTATAATACACGGTGGGGATATAATACACGGTGGAGATATAATACACAGTGGAGATATAATACACGGTGGAGATATACTACACGATGGGGATATACTACACGGTGGGGGTATAATACACGGTGGGGATATAATACACGGTGGAGATATAATACACGGTGGAGATATACTACACGATGGGGATATACTACACGGGGGGTATAATACACGGTGGGGATATAATACACCGTGGAGATAAACTACACGGTGGGAATATACTACACGGTGAAGATATACTACACGGTGGGAGTATACAACACGGTGGAGATATTCTAAACGTTGGGGATATACTACACGGTGGGGGTATACTACACGGTCGGGGTATAATACACGGTGGAGATATAATACACGGTGGAGATATACTACACGATGGGGATATACTACACGGTGAAGATAAACTACACGGTGGGGGTATAATACACGGTGGGGATATAATACACGGTGGAGATATAATACACGGTGGAGATATACTACACCGTGGAGATAAACTACACGGTGGGAATATACTACACGGTGAAGATATACTACACGGTGGGAGTATACAACACGGTAGGGATATAATACACGATGGGGATATACTACACGGTGAAGATATACTACACGGTGGGGGGGGTATATACTACACGGCGGGGATATACTACACGGTGGGGGTATAATACACGGTGGGGATATAATACACGGTGGAGATATACTACACGATGGGGATATACTACACGGTGAAGATATACTACACGGTGGGGGTATAATACACGGTGGGGATATAATACACGGTGGAGATATAATACACGGTGGAGATATACTACACGATGGGGATATACTACACGGTGAAGATATACTACACGGTGGGGGTATAATACACGGTGGGGATATAATACACGGTGGAGATATAATACACGGTGGAGATATACTACACGATGGGGATATACTACACGGTGAAGATATACTACACGGTGGGGATATAATACACGGTGGAGATATAATACACGGTGGAGATATAATACACGGTGGAGATATACTACACGATGGGGATATACTACACGGTGAAGATATACTACACGGTGGGGGTATAATACACGATGGGGATATAATACACGGTGGAGATATACTACACGATGGGGATATACTACACGGTGAAGATATACTACACGGTGGGAGTATACAACACGGTGGGGATATAATACACGATGGGGATATACTACACGGTGAAGATATACTACACGGTGGGGGTATACTACACGGTGAAGATATACTACACGGTGGGAGTATACAACACGGTGGAGATATTCTAAACGTTGGGGATATACTACACGGTGGGGGTATACTACACGGTGGGGATATAATACACGGTGGAGATATAATACACGGTGGAGATATACTACACGATGGGGATATACTACACGGTGAAGATATACTACACGGTGGGGGTATACTACACGGTGGGGATATAATACACGGTGGAGATATAATACACGGTGGAGATATACTACACGATGGGGATATACTACACGGTGAAGATATACTACACGGTGGGGGTATAATACACGGTGGGGATATAATACACGGTGGAGATATAATACACGGTGGAGATATAATACACGGTGGAGATATACTACACGATGGGGATATACTACACGGTGAAGATATACTACACGGTGGGGGTATAATACACGGTGGGGATATAATACACGGTGGAGATATACTACACGATGGGGATATACTACACGGTGAAGATATACTACACGGTGGGGGTATAATACACGGTGGGGATATAATACACGGTGGAGATATAATACACGGTGGAGATATACTACACGATGGGGATATACTACACGGTGAAGATATACTACACGGTGGGGGTATAATACACGGTGGGGATATAATACACGGTGGAGATATAATACACGGTGGAGATATACTACACGATGGGGATATACTACACGGTGAAGATATACTACACGGTGGGGATATAATACACGGTGGAGATATAATACACGGTGGAGATATACTACACGATGGGGATATACTACACGGTGAAGATATACTACACGGTGGGGGTATAATACATTTTGGGGATATAATACACGGTGGAGATATACTACACGATGGGGATATACTACACGGTGAAGATATACTACACGGTGGGGGTATAATACACGGTGGGGATATACTACACGATGGGGATATACTACACGGTGAAGATATACTACACGGTGGGGGTATAATACACGGTGGGGATATAATACACGGTGGAGATATAATACACGGTGGAGATATACTACACGATGGGGATATACTACACGGTGAAGATATACTACACGGTGGGGATATAATACACGGTGGAGATATAATACACGGTGGAGATATACTACACGATGGGGATATACTACACGGTGAAGATATACTACACGGTGGGGATATACTACACGGTAAAGATATACTACACGGTGGGGGTATAATACACGGTGAGGATATAATACACGGTGGAGATATAATACACGGTGGAGATATTCTACACGATGGGGATATACTACACGGTGAAGATATACTACACGGTGGGGGTATAATACACGGTGGGGATATAATACACGGTGGAGATATAATACACGGTGGAGATATACTACACGATGGGGATATACTACACGGTGAAGATATACTACACGGTGGGGATATAATACACGGTGGAGATATACTACACGGTGGGGGTATAATACACGGTGGAGATATAATACACGGTGGAGATATAATACACGGTGGAGATATACTACACGATGGGGATATACTACACGGTGAAGATATACTACACGATGGGGGTATAATACACGGTGGGGATATAATACACGGTGGAGATATAATACACGGTGGAGATATACTACACCGTGGAGATAAACTACACGGTGGGAATATACTACACGGTGAAGATATACTACACGGTGGGAGTATACAACACGGTGGAGATATTCTAAACGTTGGGGATATACTACACGGTGGGGGTATACTACACGGTGGGGATATAATACACGGTGGAGATATAATACACGGTGGGGATATAATACACGGTGGAGATATAATACACGGTGGAGATATACTACACGATGGGGATATACTACACGGTGGGGGTATAATACACGGTGGGGATATAATACACGGTGGAGATATACTACACGATGGGGATATACTACACGGTGGAGATATACTACACGATGGGGATATACTACACGATGGGGATATACTACACGATGGGGTATACTACACGGTGGAGATATACTACACGATGGGGATATACTACACGGTGGGGGTATAATACACGGTGGGGATATAATACACGGTGGAGATATACTACACGGTGGAGATATACTACACGGTGGAGATATACTACACGATGGGGATATACTACACGGTGGGGGTATAATACACGGTGGGGATATAATACACGGTGGAGATATAATACACGGTGGAGATATACTACACGATGGGGATATACTACACGGTGGGGGTATAATACACGGTGGGGATATAATACACCGTGGAGATAAACTACACGGTGGGAATATACTACACGGTGAAGATATACTACACGGTGGGAGTATACAACACGGTGGAGATATTCTAAACTTTGGGGATATACTACACGGTGGGGGTATACTACACGGTCGGGGTATAATACACGGTGGAGATATAATACACGGTGGAGATATACTACACGATGGGGATATACTACACGGTGAAGATATACTACACGGTGGGGGTATAATACACGGTGGGGATATAATACACGGTGGAGATATAATACACGGTGGAGATATACTACACCGTGGAGATAAACTACACGGTGGGAATATACTACACGGTGAAGATATACTACACGGTGGGAGTATACAACACGGTGGAGATATAATACACGGTGGGAGTATACAACACGGTGGAGATATTCTAAACGTTGGGGATAACATTCATATAATACACGGTGGGGGTATACTACACGGTGGGGATATAATACACGGTGGAGATATAATACACGGTGGAGATATACTACACGATGGGGATATACTACACGGTGAAGATATACTACACGGTGGGAGTATACAACACGGTGGGGATATAATACACGATGGGGATATACTACACGGTGAAGATATACTACACGGTGGGGGTATACTGCACGGTGGGGATATAATACACGGTGGAGATATAATACACGGTGGAGATATACTACACGATGGGGATATACTACACGGTGAAGATATACTACACGGTGGGAGTATACAACACGGTGGAGATATTCTAAACGTTGGGGATATACTACACGGTGGGGGTATACTACACGGTGGGGATATAATACACGGTGGGGGTATAATACACGGTGGAGATATACTACACGATGGGGATATACTACACGGTGAAGATATACTACACGGTGGGGGTATACTACACGGTGGGGATATAATACACGGTGGAGATATAATACACGGTGGAGACATACTACACGATGGGGATATACTACACGGTGAAGATATACTACACGGTGGGGGTATAATACACGGTGGGGATATAATACACGGTGGAGATATAATACACGGTGGAGATATACTACACCGTGGAGATAAACTACACGGTGGGAATATACTACACGGTGAAGATATACTACACGGTGGGAGTATACAACACGGTGGAGATATTCTAAACGTTGGGGATATACTACACGGTGGGGGTATACTACACGGTGGGGGTATACTACACGGTGAAGATATACTACACGGTAGGAGTATACAACACGGTGAAGATATACTACACGGTGGGAGTATACAACACGGTGGGGGTATACTACACGGTGGGGGTATACTACACGGTGGGGGTATACTACACGGTGAAGATATACTACACGGTGGGGGTATACTACACGGTGGGGGTATACTACACGGTGAAGATATACTACACGGTGGGAGTATACAACACGGTGAAGATATACTACACGGTGGGAGTATACAACACGTTGGGGGTATACTACACGGTGAAGATATACTACACGGTGGGGGTATACTACACGGTGGGGGTATACTACACGGTGAAGATATACTACACGGTGGTAGTATACAACACGGTGAAGATATACTACACGGTGGGAGTATACAACACGGTGGGGGTATACTACACGGCGAAGATATACTACACGGTGGGAGTATACAATACGGTGAAGATATACTACACGGTGGGAGTATACAACACGGTGGAGATATTCTACACGGTGGGAGTATACAACACGGTGGGGGTATACTACACGGTGAAGATATACTACACGGTGGGGGTATACTACACGGTGAAGATATACTACACGGTGGGGGTATACTACACGGTGGGGGTATACTACACGGTGAAGATATACTACACGGTGGGAGTATACAACACGGTGAAGATATACTACACGGTGGGAGTATACAACACGGTGGGGGTATACTACACGGTGAAGATATACTACACGGTGGGGGTATACTACACGGTGGGGGTATACTACACGGTGAAGATATACTACACGGTGGGAGTATACAACACGGTGAAGATATACTACACGGTGGGAGTATACAACACGGTGGGGGTATACTACACGGTGAAGATATACTACACGGTGGGAGTATACAACACGGTGAAGATATACTACACGGTGGGAGTATACAACACGGTGGGGGTATACTACACGGTGAAGATATACTACACGGTGGGGGTATACTACACGGTGGGGGTATACTACACGGTGAAATAAAGCGTAAGTTACAACTATAAAATGTTGAACTTCACGACAGAAGATACTTAAGAGGGCTCCGGAGTCAGATTGAAAATCGCATTTTAGTTTGGCGAACGGCCACAGGGAGCGGTGTTTAGTGCAGTACGTTGTCTGTGTTGGTAGTTGGCGTTTTAGGCACCAGGGGCGCTTCTTGGCTCGGCCGTCAAGGCATTTTGGCATTTATTGCTCGGCCGTTCGCCCCTTGCACCATCACTTCACTTTCTTTCTAATCTTTTATAGAACAACAGAAGGGAAGGGACGGGTGACTGACACCACCAGCCGACAGGGTTGTCTGGGGCCTTCCACGGTCCGCTTGTCCTCATTCCCTCCAGTAGTACAAATAAATTAGGTAGAGTTGCATCTAGTTTCTTGTTATTGAAACTAATAAAACATAGTTTATACTACTTACCTAATACCATTATTACTGTTATGTTGAATTTAATAAACACAGCACTTAATGAAACTAGTATGAAAACTTGTTTGCTAGAATTAAATATCACAAAATTAGAATTTGTGATATTTAAAATATTTACTAGTAACTGACACAAACGAATGAAACCAATTTATAAAAGTGAATGACTAAATGTAAAATTAACAGAAAATAAAATAAAAATAATTTAATGACAATTTTCAAGTAGGTACACATGTGAAATAAAGGAAATTAATTATAGTATCTGATAATTTAAATATAATAGTATGATGACGAAAATGGCGCGACAAAAATATTGATTATGTAGCTCAATATCATCAAACCATTTTTCAATTACAACTGAAAAATGATAGTAGAGTCCTTATTGCTTATTATTTATTGTATGAATGACACACATTAGTGCAATTAAATCTTAACAAGCCTTACCTTTTATATTTTTAGTGGACTCAGGTTTTTAAAATATTACACACGTTTTTAGTATTTTAATAATTTAATATTATAACACAAATAATATTAACAATGTTGTCTTTACAAAAATACAAACATCAAACTGTAATCAATCTAACTTCTACAAAGCTTAAGTAAAAAGGATATTGTAATTAATTATTAACACGCGAATAGCAATAGCATACATTCATTTAGTAGTACCTGTAACTAAATCTTCACTCATATTCAAATTCCCATAAAAAATTAAGTTAACATTTTAAAATAATAATAATAATAACTCTTAAGTACAAAAGTTTATATTTCTATAATTTTAAAAATAAAAGAGTAAATGTTGCATCAGCATATAATAATTTAATCAATATGCACTATAGTAGCTTTTACGTTATTAAATATATAAAATGATATAAGTATTTTTGTAAATGACGTACAAAAATTAAATAATACTGATTTGCACCCTGACTTCGAAATGATGATTATATCCATTCCCATTACTATGTCTTATCAGTAAACGCTTATTTTGTTTACTTTTCACGAGAAAACAAGATTACCGTGTTTCATGAAACTTTTTATTATTTTATTTGTGCACCTGACTATTTTCAAAAACTCATATAATGGTATTTTATTCTGTTTAAAATTTATGAATACTTTTATCCCACATTATATTCAGCTAGTATATGTATATATATATATATATATATATATTTATATATATATATTTTTTTTTTTTTTTTTGAACGAGTATAAACGATAGATGCGTTACATTGCCAACTTTCAAATGAATACTCGATAGGAAACAACACAGCTCTCACGTTATTTCACCGTTTCACAACTACAGACAAGCGGCAAGTGTAGCCTACATCGCGCATGTGTTTAGGCTATGCTTTATACGCAATAATTAAAAACCCAATGTGTCATATTTCGTTTGTATCATTCTACAATACAGTAATGTGAAGTTATATTATCGTATGTACTTATTTGTAATTAATTTGTTGTCTATATCCAACGAATGAACTCCCACTACCATTGGAATATCGAACTAACTCTGCTTGGAAGATGAAAAGTTTGCTGTCCTGTTGGGTTGAAACGTAGTTTGTTTATCTTTTGAGTCAAGGTCACTCAAGAGTCACAAGCCTGAGTCCTAGCTGTTGAGTGGTAAGCCTACGGTTAGTTGTAGTTCTGTCGGTGTTGTAGACCTTCCCAACCCTGAATGCTCTTACTGACACTCGCGCAATGACTATGAGCTGCTACTTGAATGTTTCATCGTTAATAATTAATTATTTTCATATTGAAATACTTTGTTTTTGAAATTTGTTAATGATGGAGTATCAGATGAGGGAGACAAAGGTAGTTGGACATTTGCCATCATTACGTGAAAAATAACAATCACGACGTTTCGATTTGGTAAAACCCAAACCTTTTTCAAGTGCTAAAAACTAAATTACATCTACACAAACATGTTATAAAACTACGTTCTTAAACTAATAAACTTATCTACTTTAATAATTATCTACATTTTAACCTAGATCCTAGAATGGAGTACAACAAAATGAACTTCTACTAAATATAAAAAATATTAACAGGGTTAAATTAATATAGCCAAATAGGCGCTGTCAAGGTCACGATATCAACGAAAAATGTAAATCACAATAAAATTAATATTCAAATCAGACTGAATTAAGATTACATAAAAATATGGTACCTGAAAAACACAATTATTTAAAATAACATTCAACACGCACAAAAAATTATATATATATATATATATATATATATATATATATATATATATATATGGCTCGGAAGGACTGAGGCTACTATTAAAATTACATTTTAACCTGAAAAGACAACAATTATTAGGAATAAAACAATACCATAATCAAATATTCAAAAATGATGAAGTCTTACGACCCGCAGTGACGATGGCGTCTAGACGTCCCAGGTACGAAGTGAGGATGATACAATCCAAATGCAGTGTCTACGAAGTTCCCTCCAAGGTGATAAAACACGGGGACTGACTTTATCACCTTGGAGGGAACTTCGTAGACACTGCATTTGGATTGTATCATCCTCACTTCGTACCTGGGACGTCTAGACGCCATCGTCACTGCGGGTCGTAAGACTTCATCATTTTTGAATATTTGATTATGGTATTGTTTTATTCCTAATAATTGTTGTCTTTTCAGGTTAAAATGTAATTTTAATAGTAGCCTCAGTCCTTCCGAGCCATATATATATATATATATTATTTTTTGTGCGTGTTGAATGTTATTTTAAATAATTGTGTTTTTCAGGTACCATATATTAATGTAATCTTAATTCAGTCTGATTTGAATATTAATTTTATTGTGTTTTACATTTTTCATCGATATCGTGACCTTGACAGCGCCTATTTGGCTATATTAATTTAACCCTGTTAATATTTTTTATATTTAGTAGAAGTTCATTTTGTTGTACTCCATTCTAGGATCTAGGTTAAAATGTAGATAATTATTAAAGTAGATAAGTTTATTAGTTTAAGAACGTAGTTTTATAACATGTTTGTGTAGATGTAATTTAGTTTTTAGCACTTGAAAAAGGTTTGGGTTTTACCAAATCGAAACGTCGTGATTGTTATTTTTCACGTAATGATGGCAAATGTCCAACTACCTTTGTCTCCCTCATATTGAAATAATTTGACAGCGGATAAAACCTTCTTCCAAAACTATAGGAAAATGACTCCAAATAACACCATACTTTGGTTATGAAACACGACTGTAATACTAAACGTGTACCTTATAAATGAAAGGAACGAGTTTAAAATTACTTCTTTATTACATTAAACAATATCACCCATTCCTTAGCTATTATTACACTAAAAATACACCAAAAGGTATAGCATTACACGAACATTTACTATTACAATACTAATGACTAAACAAGTTCTTATGTATTAACAATTCTAAGAAACTTAATACAACTTATTTCATGACGTATTACAAAACTAAGTTTAAAATAATAATATAAATAACCCAGTAAAATAGTTATACAGTTATAGTAGACAACAGTACAGATAAAACTGACATAACTTATTTTTCTAACTTGTACAGTTACTATTTCCTGTTTTCAGACATGGAACACCTAACTAAATACAATAAAAATAAAAGCATTATATTATCAACATACTCGGGCTCTAGCAAATGTAAACTGTACATACAAGGAGAATATAACTAAATATTGAACACCTAACTAAATACACAAAAAATAAACAGCTTATATCAACAACATTAAATACAAATGCATTGACAATTGTCCTAAAAACTAAGTAAATAATAACATTATACAATAAATTTAGATTATGGATTTAGAATGTGGATAAAATCTTAACCTAATACAATTTTAAAATAAATAAATGTATATGCTAGCCTATTATAATGTACCAAGATACAAGAAGCCTAGTAAGGCATTCATGTGTTTGCTGGTAAGGTCTTCATATGTTTGCCTAGTAAGGTCTTCATGTGTTTGCCCAGTAAGGTCTTCATGTGTTTGCCCAGTAAGGTCTTCATGTGTTCGCCTAAGAAGGTCTTCATGTGTTTGCCTAGTAAGGTCTTCATGTGTTCGCCTAGTAAGGTCTTCATGCGTTTGCCTAGTAAGGTCTTCATGTGTTTGCCTAGTAAGGTCTTTATGGGTTTGCCTATTAAGGTCTTCATGGGTTTGCCTAGTAAGGTCATCATGGGTTTGCCTATTAAGGTCTTCATGTGTTATCAAGTAATGTCTTATTTACGTCTTACGGCTCGTCTGCTATAATTCATCAATCTGATGATTTTCGTATTTTGTAACGCGTTTTCCTGTTTTTCAGAGCGCGGTGTTTGAGCACACTGTACATGGTTTGACTTTTATTTTCTGTGATCACTATATCACTCAGTAACTCATTAAAACATCAAAAATCTAGAGAAAACCATCATCTTTGGCGATTGATATAATTAAAATCGCGATATCTTGATTATAAACATGTTTTATAAGAAAAAGGTCAGTAAGAGACTCATAACAACTCTTTATTGGTTGCAGGGACAGTAACTACAAGTTTCGTAGTCTAAACTGTTTCAATACATAATCGAACCTCGCTCACGATGGTCATCGTGGTCATAGGCTAGTAACACTTGTGACTGGAATCTTTGGTATGCCGCCGGGCTACCCTCTTGGCTTTGTTTTGTACATCCGGAATGGGTTGTAAATCTGTGAAAGTCTGTCGCCATATGTTGCTGCGATGACAGGTTCACACAGTTTATGTTATACAACGGTACATATACACCTCCAGATAAAAATTCTCATACCCCTTTACATGTAACATTAGTAATAATTTTAACTTCCCTAGCACCACATACATTTTAGCCTAATTATTAATTTCAAATGTTAATAATTTGAGAATAAGTTTGTCAGATACAATTGTAACATATATTAACACAAAGAATTGTTATATAGTAATCCGCCAGCCTCGTTCATTACAGATAGAAAATTTATTTTATTTATTTATTTACTTATTATTATTATTATTATTAATTAATAATAATAAATTTATTATTAATATTATTTTAATTATTTACTAAATTTATTTAATAGAAAATTTAGTAAATAACTTCTAGCACTGTTTTATTTTTACTTTAATGTTTTTTAAAAACTAATATTATAAGAATATATAATAATAATAATGATCTTGCTACTTTCAACATTAAAAAGTATAAGTTTCAAATGTATAATTATTACATTTATATTACTGAATTAAAAAAATTCACATAAGGAAATATTTTTACTATAGAGAACTAAATCTTTACTATAGGTGTTATAGTACTAGATTTAAACACAATTAATTATTATGTTCACTTAAAAGTTATTCACATAAGATAGAATTTAAGCATTATTTTTTAAATATATCAATGAGACAGTCTGACTCCTCGCGTGGAATAGACAGGACTGCAGAGTGCAGACTACAAACGAAGGTGCAGCGCTCTGTGAGGATATCTCTGAACTTCTACCGCCCGATGAGTAACGTCTACATGCAAACATTTTTTAGAATTGCCAAAAATAACGACTAACAAATTATTATTTTTTATAAATCGAAGAGTCCCCGTACTAAAAATAATAAGGATTCTAAGGATGCAAAAATTATATTTTTATCACAGTAAATAACGTTTTAACTAGTCATTTCAAATGAGTCAATTATACGTAGGTTTAAATGGGAAAAACGTTCTCTTAAAAGTCAATTTGTAACAAATATAAATTATTATTGTTTAAATTATTTACCTCTAATAATAGTAAATGACTCGTAGATTCGGGCTACTTCTTCTTTTTTCTCAAATAACCGTCAGTTAGGCGGTAATTAAGAAACTAAATATTTCTCCCATGTTAAATGGGCTGGAGTCAGAGCGCGGCGGCCGGCTTCTATCCGGCCCCCTCTTAAATCGGGTTTTCCTCCTCTGCCTCCTTGGGTATAACAGCCATAATCAATAAGCAGGCGACCTTGACTTACTGATTATACCACACTACAGGCCTGGAGTCGCTGGAGTTCTCTATGTGACTCACTGCCCTTGGCAGTGACTGATTAGAACAAGTATTTATAAGAATTCTCCATGTTTTATACGGATTCTTGTATTAAACGGACTAGATAACGTCTTTTAATTTGTTTTAATGTCGAACTTCATATTTTATAAAATAATTTGTTAAATAATTAAAATGATAGTCAACATTATGTTGAGTTGTTTCATATTGGTACTGTTGAATGAGTTATTTATTTTAATTTACGGTCTGATATTTATGATAATTATTCTTTTGGGTATTTTAATGTCAGTTTTCTTTTGTATACAGAAGTATTTTATTAATTAATAAAGAAGGAGTTGTCATAAAACGTATTTTTTGGAAAGGGTGACAAGAGCTATCACTGTTTTTAATGTAGTGAGAGTTATTAACAACAAAGTAGCTGTTGTCGATAGTCGATAGATCATTTCGATGTTACAGGTCATGAATAAATATGGAGTGATCTGCATTACTGATCAGTGGCCTCTATTCCACGTTTTGTTACTCGGTCAATCATCCTAATCAATCAGTTACTCGAGATTGTACATCTGTTACCTCGTTACACAGTAAACAACAAATGACATTTGAACTGAGACGGAAACACCATAAAATACGTAAAAGGTATGGATCTTAGAATATTAACTGTGCCACTAAGTACTTGCTAGATAGTTTAGTGAATTTTTACAGTCAATATAGAACGGACGAATGGATGAAATCTGTCCAGAAAAAAGTAAGAAATACAGTAATACCAAGCACACAGATAGATTTCCCATCCAGTTTTAAATATTGTGTCTCAAATTATCAGCTGTTTTGTGGTCCATTGTGGAACGCTAGTGTAGTCCCACGTAAACGTAATGTAGTTTAAACCAACTTTAGTATCAGACCTCACTAACTAACCAAATTACTGGCATAAGTATTCCTATAACATGAGATGTCTGTTTGTGAGTAACAACATGTATCTGTATATTATAAGTACATAACATCTGTGTACGTAAAGCAGCAGTGAAAGAGTATAGGAAAATATGCTCTTTTTAAGCACATTAGAGAAAAAGTTTAGTAAAAACGTTGTTTCCTTTTTGAATAAAACAGCTGATTATCAGAAAGCTATTTTTATACAGATATTTCATTTATTTAGAAAAATCGTATATAACGTATAAAAAACACAATTGATGATTATTATAATAATGAAATATATGTATACGACTCTCATGAAGCCAGTGGCACTGGAAGTGAGAAGTAATATAGCTTTCTTTACTGATATAATTGTAAACAAAACCAAAAACATACACATGCTTAAGGCTATTGGCATAATTATAGGCAAAATAAAGTGTATTTCTAACAAAATTCTTCGTCTTATGAGTGAACATCATTTCAATATGATTTGAAGCATAAAATAGGAAAAGGAGCAAGACATTTGATTTAGCGACACTTTTATACTGGACATGAATATCAAGTGATTTTTAGGATTGAAAATTGTGCATTGACGTTCGTGAGTAAAAGTGAACATTTATGGCAACAAGGAAATAGATACAAAATGTTTAGCATTTTTAAATAATGGAAATTTAAATTAAAGTAATGCAACGCAGAGGACAGGAAAGTGATGTGCTATTCATCGTCATAAACAAAACGAAAGGAAATGTCTAGGAAAGTATAATTGATATGTAGGCATATTACTCACCCATTACCAAATGTTAAACGTCAGTATTAAATTTCTGGGAAGGAAAGCATTATATTAACATACAAATTTCTCTTCCGATGGAAGTTGACATAATACTGTAGTTCTAAAAAGTGTGCAGCGCATGGGTGATGTTTTTGTTGGGCAATTAAGCAACAAACCAGTTGTAAAACTGTTTAAGTGCACTCACTTGCTTATTCTTATATTCTTACATTTGAGACGCCGACACAACGTTGTTGGTATTTTAAGGCGAATATGAATAGTTATATGAGTGTAGTCTGGTTACTATCTGAGTTCAACTGTTCATCAGAAAGGGCAATTTATTAATAGCCCAACAGCCAGGGAAACTAAGGGACCTACAGCTTTACGTGGAATCCGAACCACGTAGTGCTGGTCTGATTTTCAGCTAATTGACAAGCCTGATACTCAGTTATCTCCCCCATACAACTTCTGCACAATGATTACCAGCCAACATGGATACCTCAGACTTCTCTAGTAGTGTCCACGCTGATAGCAACCATCAAGCGAACGCCATGTCGGTATTAAGAGGACCGAGCATCCAACTTATCGCCTACAATCTCCCAAACACTTTGTCACAATGTAGCTGGGTTACAGCACTGCGGGGATGAATGAAAACTGCATAAATGAAAAATCTGTATACTGCCACCATAAATGAAAATGGAACTACTGCACCACTCATCTGTACCGCGAAGGTTAGAAACTTGACGCGCTCACGGCAACGTTTGCGTTCTTTTATGCTGTTCGGCTGGAACTATATAAAACAAAATATAAACAAAAAAGAAAAATTACTGATTTTTCAAGATGCCTGGATCAAATGAAATATCTTTAAAGAACATTATTAGTTTATTATGGTTCTTTTTCACTAAAGTAGTTTTATATAACAAAAAAATACTCTCAATAGGAATATATTAACAAATGAATACAGTTACGAAATGTGCACTTTTAGCAACATTGCCTTTCCGTAGTATATTTGTTGTTGTATTTTTTATTTTTCAAATGCATATCATTTTTGAAATTTAAAAAAATGTCTGCTGTATATATGATATAATCATACTACTCACATAATATAAAGTACAAAATTAATGCAGAATTTAAATCTTTTTTAAAGAAAATCTACACGAAGTTTTGACATCTGCCATTTGCCTCCTTTCCTCAGGTATAAACTAAATACATGAGCATGAAGAACACGTTTCCAACAAAGCCACTAACTATTGATCAAAGAGTATGTTTCGATAACTTTGATATTGAGTATTCTTGATATATACATATTTTTATGGGGAATATGCGCATGCTATAAATGTCAGTGGCCCATCAAAACTATGCAATCTCATTCAGAGGTAGTTATAAATGTCACCTCATGTTCTTTCAGTAACCTTGTACTGAAGGAACATGAAGTACAGGCATGTACTCAGTATCTTCTTTTCCTTGAAAGGCACACTAAAAGAGTTCATCACCATCATGTTGCACAGTTTCCAGCCGCAGGGTGGGCCAGTTTAGAATATAAGCCTCGCTATCTAGTTTTTCCTCCCACCATCTTCCAGTTTTCACTTTGGTCCAGCCCACTCCTCTCCTCTTATCACCCTCGTCCACTCCTTTCACCTACCTATCTCTTGGTCTTCCTCTTGCTCGCTTCCCTCCTACTTAAATTTAATTCATATTCCTGGGAATTCAGTTCCCTTCCGTTCTCTGTAAGTGCCCATACCATATCAGTCTTATGTCTGTATTATCAAATGCAAGGGCTCCTCCTTTAACATTTACCTGACTTTTTCATTCCTCATCCTTTTTCTTCTCTTCATTCCTAATCTGCTTCGCAGAAATTAAATTTCACTCGCTTGTATTCTGCTTGTATTTTCGTCATCTCTAATAAGCGTTATATCCACAAAAGTCATCTTTCAACTCAGGTAAATCAGTCGACCGTGAGGATAACTTTTATTATTATTAATGATGGTTGCAGATGAGAGCGATTGTTACTGTAGTTATGAATCAAGAATTAACGATACCTTAAATGGGTTGTTAGTTAGTAGTATAAGAAGATTAATTTTTCTCTATATACAAGACTAAAAAATGTCGCTGTTTCTAAACTGTTTGAATAAAGAAGGTTGAATTCAATTACTAGCTGGGGTAACTACTTAGCTATCTTGGAATCCGAACCCTGTACAATTGGTCTGATCGTTGGCTATCTGAAGTCTGATACTCAGTCCCCTCTCCTGGAAAACAAATAAACTACGGTCACCCGCCATCCAAGGTGAAAGATCTAGTCTTCTCAAGCAGTTTCCCTTTAGTAGCTGGATTACACCACTGCTTCATTAAAACAAGTCAAAGAGAGCAACAGAATATCTAGGAACAGTCGCAGAGAAGAGTATGGCTAACGCGCAATCGTTGATAATACATCTCATTACTAAACAACGAGTGAGTAAACCACTCTGTACTAAAGTTCAACCATATTCAATTACTATTTTTAATCGAGCGGTAAAGAACTGTTTGCATATAATTAATAGTGTCTCACTTGGAAAACACTTAACTCAGTCTTTTTCACCGCTTTCGGTTTCTGACCAAATTTCCTAAGCTGTATTTGCATTTTATCACAAACACAACATCAGAATATACAACAACATGATGGTTCGTGTAGACCTTGAACTTACTGGTCTAAGGAACCGGTTCCCACTGAAGTGACTGAAGCGCAGAAGGTCTACCACAAGATCTAATGCGTTTGATACGAAGAGATATAGTCCAAATTACCGGTTTTGCTACTGAGCTTATTAGATACGCATGTCACTATTCTATTGAACTTTTTTGTGATAAAAGGATGAACTTTTTGCTCTGTAACCGGCTTAAAGCAGTAATTTTACACTAATTTAGGAAATGTCTTTCGTTTTGGTGCAACTCTTACAATAAAACCTCCAGAGGCAATTTAACGCTTACGTTCGGGACGCAATTGTTAACTGACTTTGTGTCCAATTGTCTCGCCTTCACGACGTCTCATGTGCCGTTCTGACGTATTTCCTTGACCAGCTGGGCCTCTTAAACAAGTACGTATAGTTAAGATTTCATTTTAAAAATTCAGCTTTTTCATCAAAAAAGTGTCAAAGGGGGGACCTGCAAGATTTGAAGGATTTTGCGATAAATCCAACCACGCAAATCTTGACATATGACACACTATTCTGGGGTAGAATTTCACGCTGAATTAGGAAATGTCTTTCGTTTTGGTGCAACTCTTACAATAAAGCCTCCAGAGGCAATTTAACGCTCACGTTCAGTACGTAATTGTTAACAGACTTTCATTATGTAATTATTCAAGTTTCATCTAGCGAATTCAAATTGCAGTTCTGTGTTGCAATATACACTTCAACGCAGAGTTCATAGTCTCAAACTGGTTTTAAACGTACGATTTAATTAAAATTATAGTATGTGTACAGTATGTGCTATTTACAATCATATTAATATTTAAAACCAAATTTGATTATGTATTTAATATTCAGCAATGTGGTTTAGAAAATACTACTACTGTCTCACCAAATTGAAATTTATTATTGTACCCCTAAAAAGACATAATAATTGTAACTCTTCTGAAGCAACACTTAAACATAATTTACGAATTAACTCTAGTTACGCAAACTTTCTAAAAAAATCAAGAAGTCAAAAACATTTTTAGAATGATAAATAAACATTCAAATATGGAAATGAAGTAACTTTTTACATTATGGTTTGTCCTATATTGCAGCCTTTATTATATTAATACTTAAAAATATATTTCTCATGTAATAGGAATATTTGTACTAATAATTTGTAGTTAGTGAGGCCTGTTACTACAGCTGCTTAAATTGTGTTAAACTTTCATGGGTCTAACATGACTGGTATTCAAGTTTCTTAACACATTAACTAAACAAATCAGATCTCTGCAGTGTAAACACTGGCAAACATCACACCAGAAATGCCTCCAAAACTTGCAGAATATCTGGAAATATTTAAACTACATGTTTCAAGATATGTTACAGTGGAAGATCATGATAGTTCCAGTGCATGCGTGAATTTAGTATAACATCGAGAATTGTAACATAATTAAGTTGAGTCACACTAAACTTACATTTTGGCTATGTTTGAAGAGTAAGAAATTATAGTTGTTTGTTTGCATATTTGGTGATCTTATTCTTGAAATATTTAACCTAATTTCGCTGATAAATACAGTAACAGACAAAAGTCAAAGGACAGAACCTTGAGGTACACCGTAAAACTCCAGGTAAACCGACATGATCAACAATTCCCACTATCGCAACGAATTTTTCAAGTTTCAGTTTTTAACGTCTGTTCTGCAATTAGACTGTAGAAAGAAAGTAAAGTGCCTGGCACCGTATAATTCACTCTTACCACGTGAGCAAAGATCAATATAATCCAATAAAAAAGATATCATTTTTTAAAAAGAGATTTGTCACCCGCCAATATGACGTTAAGGTAGCAAAACGTGCAAGCGGTAAACTTGAAGTTACAAATTAAAATTCTGTCATGATTGTTACAGATTTATTTTAAGGCCCTTAGAGAGTCTGGGCTTATAATGTAGTGAATATTTTACAAGTTTGTAACTGAAAACCCTCCTCTATATTCATAAAGAATTAGAGCATCTATTATTTCTTTAAACCTCAATTAAAAATAGTTTTACATATGTCGGTCATTACCACTCTTCAAACTACCTAATATATTAATATATAAAATCTAAAAACGATGTATTCAATCATCAAGAAATCTCCAGATCCACTGAAGAGTTTATGATGAAATTTGCAGCGAATTTAGCTTTTGTGTCGTAGAGACCCACTAAGGAAGAATTTCTCAAAATTCCATTCCTAAGGGCTAGAAATGTTTCATTTCCCCCTCCCCTCCATAAGAGTTCCACTGGCATAAATTTAAATTAACAATCTATATCAAACAGCTAATACAAAAACTGAATATTTAATTTGATTTCCATTTGGAAATGTTTACGGTTATTTCCACAAACTATGACATTATTGTACTACTTTCCACCCCGCTAAGTAAACTTATGGGGTTTTCTAAACCATAAAACTTTGTTGTAGGAGAACGGCAGAAGGACGAGCTGTTATATTATGTGATGCTTTAGAGAGGAAACGTGGATGATAGATAGGGTAAGCAAGCGTTGCGAAACACCCTGTAGTGAAGGGCTGTCGGCTGGCTAATATATAAAGGCTTCTAAAAGCTCACTTTAGAGTGATTGGGTAAAAAAAATCATTTTAAAACCTTCAGAAGAGATGAGAAAAATAACGTCATAAATATTTAAGTCAAAACCAACATTTTATTTCAAAAACTATTTTATATTTTCGTTTTATAGGTTGCTGGCTATAATTGAGTCACTAATGAGATAGTTTTTTTTTATTAAAAACTAGAAATCATATTTATTATGGTTTTAAATGAAGGCATATTACCTAAGATGATAAGAGGAACAGATTTTAATTTGTTAATCACATAAATATATCACATTTTTTATAAGATAGTGCTTGGGTTAAAAGTTAGAAAAGAAGTATGTGTCTAATATAGTTCTAAGTTAAATGGTACTATGATACATTACACTACATAACTCTTACAAAAGAATATCACACGAAAAAAGATATCCGCAATACATCCACTGCTTCTTGTAAGTTGAATCATTCCTAAGAAACCAAGGAAAAATAATCTAATATATAAAAATTAAATATAAATAGAATTTCCAGGATCTGCTAGAGTGAAACATGCTTTGAATTAACAATCAATGGCGTCTTCAGCCAGGGAATAACTGTTAACTAAGATCAAGTTGTGAAACAATCCGTGTACTCTGAACCGACTTCACAGAACCAAGTGTGATGACGCAGGTTGGCGCTTGCACCCCGCGGAGTTCGTGTTCCGAATCAATTATAGCCTCAACTGCTAATTAAAGACTGCCGTTACGGAAGACAGGACTGGTGGAAAACTGGATTTTCTATTTGCCCACTATTCCTACCTGTGAGGGGATTCCCTCAATAACTAGAACGGCCTAACTAATTTCTTAGTATGGCTTGGTGTGTTCGGAAGTGACGACAAAACAATCTGACACCGGTATCATCTATTATTTTAGTTACTAATCAATTATGTACAACTAAACGTCACACAACACAAATTTATTACAATATAAGCACAAAATGCACAAATATACTACAATACAAATACAAAATGCGCAAATATTATGGTGATCGATTTCGGTGAACCACGCTCACCTTCCTCAGACCAGAGGGATTCACAAAAGAATGATTCTTTAGTGAATCCCTCTGGCCTGAGGAAGGTGAGCGTGGTTCACCGAAATCGATCACCATAATATTTGTGCATTTTGTACTTGTATTGTAGTATATTTGTGCATTTTGTGCTTATATTGTAATAAATTTGTGTTGTGTGACGTTTACTTGTACTGTATATGTACCAACACGTATTATGCTAATTAAAAAACTATTTTTAATCATTTCTTTAAACGATTTATATTATTCCGTTTTAATAATAATTTAGGTTTCTATTTAACTCTCTACTTGATCCTGATGATTGTGACAAGTGAATATAAAACTAGTTTTCTTATTGTTTTTTATGCCCTTCTGTTTATGTCCTTTTTAAGCATTTGCGGTTCCCACATGTTCATGAATGAAAGAAAACTTTATTCCAAAAAAAATCATTAGAATAAGTCCTCTCAAAACTATGCTATGAAAATTGAAAGGAAACAAGTTTATTGATAATACAAAAACATATGTAAGGTTATGATATAAAATAGAATAATTATTTAGTTTTACAAATTTTAAATAGCCGCTAATTTGAAATGGGTTATTCTACATTGTACAACAATGAAATGTAATTGGTACTTTTATTCATATCAATTTTCGTGATTTTATTTCAAATAACTTCAGATATATGTTTTATTTCTGTTCTGTTTTATTCTTAATTGTTGTTTTCAAAACACTTGTGGTTGATGATGAAACCTACAGGGTGGTTCATTTTTTCACCCATACCCACCCGCCCACTCATACACGTACAGTGACATTGACCCACCCACCCACCCATACACGTACAGTGGCATTGACCCACCCACCCACCCATACACGTACAGTGGCATTGATTCAGATGTTAATCTTCAATCAGATGTTGCGCAAGTTTCAGATGTTAATGTTCTTAAGTTAACCATTTGTATTTAATGAAGGCCAATCTAAATTAACAATGCTTGGTTCTGGAATGGGAAATTTAGTGTAATACAAACTGAAAATGTTAGATAGTTAATATTTGATCGAGATACAAAATCTAACATTTACACTCATATGGTGATGGTATGTCAGAGAAAGGGAGGCAAGCAGTAACGTAAATTTACCGGGCTTACGAGGTCGTTCCCGTAGCTACCCTTGGGTAATTGGTCAACTTACTGCATGTGATAGGGTGATAAGATTATTTTATTAGATAAAATATTGATCAGAAATAACATTAATTTTATCACTAATAACTTAGAACGTGAATAAAGTAACAAATTATTTGCTCTTTAGTACCAATAAATAGTAGATAGAGCATAAAATCTAAGAAAAAATATTTTGAGATAATTAAAATAACAATTGCACATGGCATGAGTATTTGCTGCTTAACTTTAAACATGTAGACGACATGTTTATGAAACACACCACTAAATACAACTTGCTAAATGATTTTGAATATAACGTAACAATTCAGTATAAGGTTATAAAAAATAATAATTTCACTAAAATTAAAGTATAGCTGTGATTAAATAAATAAATAAAAACCTTAAAATAAATCCAATAAAATTTTTAGGAATTATCCTTGATCATAAGATATCTTGGAATAATCATGTGGATTATACCATAAAAAAATTTAACAAAGGTATCTACTGTTTAAGAAGACTAAAGTACAATGTGAGTGAAGATATACTAAAACAAATTTATTATGCGCATATTCATTCCATATTGAGTTATGGAATAATATCATGGGGACAGTCTTCAAATTCAGTTAAATTATTTAAAATTCAAAAAAGACCAATTCGAATAATTTGTGGAGCACCTTTTAAAACTTCATGCAGACCTCTATTCAAAAAACTAAAAATAATGACTCTTCCTTCACTATTCGTTTACAAAAGCTTATTATACACCAAAAACAACTTACATAAATTTCCTCAAAACAAAAATATACATAAGTACGACACAAGAAATTCGAATCAACTGAAAATTAAACAATGTAAATACTCAACAACACAAAAAAATCACGAGTTTATGGCTATTAAATTGTATAATAAATTGCCTTATAAATTAAGAAACATGGAAATGAAACAATTAAAAAAAATTATATGCAACTATTTATTAGAAGAATGTTTGTACAACATTGAAGATTTTTTAAAAATTGAACTGTAATTTATATGTAGATTAAACTCAATTTTTATTATATTTATTATATTATATATTGTAATACCTCATTTGAGGTTTGATGCAATAAACATTATTATTATATTTATTATTACAGTTAAAGTTTATATTCAGTGAACAGGCCCTCTAACGCTGGCTGTTTAAAGTGGCAACGCTGTAGAGCTTTGTGTAGTGTGGTAGTCCAGAGAGTACCGTTATTTTACACGCCGCTGCACTCTGCCCTGCGTTCGATTATTAATCCATATAAATTCATACAAGTATGTTATATAAACTTTCGTTCGTATTTTGAAATAATGGTATTCAATTGCTTTTTTATAAAATAAAAAAAACTAGTATTTTGTTCTAAACAATATTTCAGCAAACATTCAATAATATTCAAAAAAAATAATGCTTCTTTTAGAGTAATTATCCCTCTTACAATCCTAAAATGACCTGTTCATATTCTCGGCGGATTACAAAGTTCATAAAACTACTTTATGATAAAAAAAGATTGATATTCTTGGAAAACAAAAGTTTGAACATTTTACATTAAAATAACAATTTAATAATTAATAATTAAAATAACAAATTAATAAACCAACATCAACAAATCAAATAATTCATAATACATCCAATCATCCAACTTCACACAAATTAGCAGCCTTCCACAGTATGATTTATAGACTACTGAATACACCTCTTACAGAAGAAGATTACCAAGAAGATATTAACATCATCAAACAAATTGCTATCGATAATGGATATCAGCCAAATTTAATAAGTAAATTAATTAATAAACACAACAAAAACTCTTAATTCTGAAACTAAAAAAAATAACTACATTCAAATGACCTATCATGGAGATATTAACAAATCTTTACAAAACATATTCTCCAAACAAGGATATAAAATTACATATAGAACAAAGAACAGCATCGAAAATATACTACAACATAACTACTCTATTAAAAATAATGAAAAAAATACAACAATTCTGGAATTTAGAAAATTAAATGTTCAACTTGTCCTAAATATTACATTGGCCAAACAAGAAGAAGTTTTAGTAAAGATTCAAGGACTATATAACAAAAAACAAACATCAAAATTTATCAACATTTGCTGAACATTTAATTCAAGAAAACCATAATATTTCATCAATTGAAGAAAATTTAGACATTATCCATTTTGCACCTAAAAGTAAAAAAACTAGATGCTACTGAAAAATTTTACATATATAAAAACACAAAAGAAAACCCATCATTACCACTCAACGATCAAATAAAATCTCAATCAAATATTATGTTTGATTCTATCTTGAAGATGCAAAATTATAAATTTATTAAGATCTACAACTTATCCATCTACATTTTTATTTAAATTTTTATAGTATCAGCTGTTGAATTAATTAGTCTAAAATTAAATATTTTTATACCTTATTTTATTCTGTTCAACGGAAGATGGTCTTTCGAGGCAGAAATCGATTTTGAATATTAAAAACACAAAAGATTGCTAAGAGTTGTTCTTTATATAAATATAACAATTTAAGACAATTATTTTATCTAGCCAAACTTTACACGTGATTAAATTCTCATTTTTTTAGTTTGTTGGTTGTAAAATTATGAAGTTTTCTTAGTGGAGATCTACATAAGTGCTGATTAGAATTGAGATAATGTGAGGTTTTTATTCATGAAAATAGTATGCATACAATTCATATAACAAAATGTTAATGTAATCACAAGGATATCTTAAAACATTTTCATTATATCTTCCCATAATAGCCCACTGGCAAAAAGAAGAGATTAGTTGAGTTCGCGGTAGAAACTCTCAACACATTTACTGTCGACTTGTTTTTCATACGTTTTGGGACGTCAGAAACCACTGGTTTGAGGATCCCACCAGATCAATTTCCACTGTCGAAGAAAAAACTATAAACACTCGAGTTTGAAACATCACTGTAAAGAAACTAATAACACTAGAATAATACAAATGACATTAAAATTTTCCTTGTTTATTCCAGCGCTTTTGAGTATAAAAAGGGATTTTTTTTCTTTTAACAGTTTGTTTTCGATTTCGGGTATAATAAAAATGAGCTTGATTTCTAACGCTCTTTATCGAAACGTTGACTTTAAACATTTTTACAATAGAAACCTGTGGTCAAATTAAGTTTAAACTTTAATACGTAATTTATCAACAATTTTACTAACTTATGCTAGAATTTTATGAACTTTGATTAATTAACAAAAATTTTCTTTTGGAAAATTTAAAACATCTTATTCTAGTAATTGAGTACTGAGTAGGTCTACGAAATCGAATAAAACTTCGTTTTGTACATCAATACAATTATTTCAAAAACGAGCGAACGTTTACATAACATATGAATTTATATAGATTAATAATTAAACGCAGGACAGTGAGCAGCGGCGCGTGAAATGGCGGCACTTCTACCGAGGACCAGATTTGGCCAAACTAAGTGACATTGTCGCGATGAGTCTGTTCCAGTGGCTTTTCTTATTTCTCATATGAACTTTGTTTCACAAATTCTTATTTTGTAGTTCATTTATGTTTTTACAACAGTTTTTGAAGTTATACTTCTTTGCGCCCGTTAGACACTTTGGGATGGGATGTTGGTCCAGAAACCGCGTCACGCTGAAAAGTAAGAACAAATTTTTAAGAACTATCGATTAATCGATTGTACGTTTTTTGCATGCTTTTTTTTTAAATCCCAGATTCTTTTGAAGCCGGAATTAACAGTACCAAGTTTCAACACCGATAGCGCTGCAAGACAGTAGGGTCACCGAATCCACAATATTCGAAACCACTGATTCATTTAGACGACACTACTGTCTTGCAGCGCCGCTGGTGGCTAAGCTAGGAATTACTAATCCCGGCTTCAATAAGATTTACCCCCTCCACTGCCCATGTCCAGACCTGTGTATATGATTGTGGTTGCCGGATAGCATCAGTAGGTTTCTTATATTCGTTGATGTGTCATGTGCCTCAGTGTTTTGATAGTTTGAGTTTTGATTTATGTCTGAGTTTTTGGTGGTTTTTGAATAATATTTTGATATATTTTAAATTATTTTGGTGAAGTATTGATGGCGTTTCAATGATTCAATAATTTCAAAATTTCAATGATGGCCAAAGAAGTATAACTTCCACCGTGTGGTCCGACGCACACCCAATTTTTTATGTAACAATTTTGATCTATTACGATCAAACCTACGAGGCAATATTAAAAATTATTAAACATATATCACTGAACGTTATATTTTTTATTTTTTTATTTTTATGTTTTACTAAACAATTGTTATTATTTTTTCTTTTTAATTGAGGGAGAAAAATAGTGATAGAATATGAATTATACATAACAACTTAGTATAAGGTTATAAAAAATAACAATTTTATTAAATTAAAGTATTTGCTGTGATTACAGTTAAAGTTTATATTCAGTGAACAGGCCCTCTAACGCTGGCTGTTTAAAGTGGCAACGCTGCAGCGCTTTTGTGTAGTGCGGTAGTCGAGAGAGTGCCGTAATTTTACGCGCCGCTGCACACTGCCCGCGTATGATTACGTTGGCACCATATTACGTATTCTTGCACTGCCTTAAGCAAGATACATCAGTGGGTTTATATAGTTTTCCCGATGGTGCTTGTCTTATTGAAATTAAAGAAAAAAACCTAAATCCGCCCACCAATACAAGTAATCACCCACCCATACCCGTACAGTGGTACCGACTCACCCGCCCAACTATACACGTAGAGTTTAACATAAACTTTAGACATCAGAAAAGTTGGTGTAAATATTACTGCATTTGATCTAAGACTACCAACAATCTTTATATCTGTACATACACGTACAATAATATTGACCCGCCCGCCCACCCATACACTTACAGTTGCATTCACTTGTGATGTACATAACAAAGTTTTATTCGATTTCATAGGCCTACTCAATTACTAGAAAAAAGATGTTTTACATTTTCCATAAGAACATTTTTGTTAATTAATCAAAGTTCATAAAACTCTAACATAAGTTAGTGAATTAGTTGATAAATGACCTATCAAAGTTTCAATGTAATCTCACGAGAGGTTTTTATTATAGAAATGTGTAAATTCTACGTTTCGGTAAAGAGCGTTAGAAATTACGCTCTTTTTTTTAACTCTACCCGTAAATAAAAAAAACTGTTGAAAGATACAAATTTTCCTTCTACACTCAAAAGCGCAGGAATGGACAAGGACATTTTTAATTGTCGTTTGTATTTTCTTCGTGTAATTAGTTACTTTACAGTGATGTTTCAAACTCGAGTGTTTACAGTTTTTTCTTCGACAGTAGGTTATGGCAGTGGGATCATCAACACTGCCTGCTATAATACTGACTGAATGCCTATCAAGTCACCTTCCATGTAATATTGATAGCTCATTTGTAAGACATGTGGAACATCATCATTATTTACAGCGTGCCTTCCAACGCCTTGGAACTAAGAGAAAGCTAGTGCATCACTGAAAATACGTTTGTTTGATTTTATATTTTTGTGAAGATACTGGTGAGATGGCCTAAAGTAACATTGTAAAAGTAATTTATACTGAAGGCTCGAGCACTAGAGTAATTACTAGATAACTGTTTACTGTAATCAGTTTTGGGATATGGTAATTCAAGTGCACTGTTTACGTGTAATTGGTGTAACTGTAATCACCGAACTAGCTATCTGCTTTGGTAGTAACACAATTACTGGCAATAATTGTCCAAACAAAAAGATTAGGATGTTTTTAAACAACTTCTTAACATAAATTATATATATATATATATATATATATATATATATATATATAGGATATATACATATAAATAATTAGTACCACTGTGCGTGTATGGGTGGGCGGGTGGGTTTACAACATTTTATTAGTTGTGTTCTATTTGAACAACTGTTATGGATATTGTTACAGACCAGTCTAAACTTATTATTAAACTTAATGTGCCCTAACGTTTAGTAACTTAATGAACTTGACCAACACCACCAAACTTATGTAAGACTTTATAATAATAATTAAATTATTATAATGATAAGACAAGTGTATTGTGTAATGATTGTGGCCAGTATAAAAATACATTAACAATATAAACTCCCTTACACACCATTATTTTTAAATTCGAGCATTTATATCTGCAAAGTTATTATTAAATCTTTATTTTATTTTTATTTATTCATAAGACGCCGATCGTCAAGATATAGGCGAATATGGATTCCGAATGAGTGTGATGAGGGTAGATGAGCAAATGTAGTCATTGTTACAAACTAAGGCCGACTATTCATTAGAAAGTGTCATTAATTAATAGCCCAATGACAAATGAACAGCCAGTTGTTATCAGCTGATCCTTCTCAAAATGTATTATGACTCTGATTGGGATCGAACTGAGAACCTTTAGCACATGAAGCTGGAATTGAACCAACTACGCTACCGACCAATTTTAATTGATAATTTTGAAGTGATTTTAAATACATTCATTTATATTTAAAATCACTACATGATCTTCAGCATATAAAAGTTGCATATAAAACATCGCAACCTTACATTTAGTACAGATTACAACGTGACCAAGTAATTAATTTTAAGGCCCTTAAAAGCCCAAAAAGTTGTTTCAGGAATCGATAAGACATTTTTTTCTTGAAAAGTTAAAATTATAAGATTTAAAACTTATAAAAAACATTCTTGTCGATCACATATTAAAATGTAAATGCTAATCATTAATGGGTTTTCAGTAAGATAGTGTAAAGTTGACGCACAGCAAAAACTGGCTAAAATTCTGGTACTATTTTTGCTGTAACTACGATAAAAATTAATAAAACTTATAAAAACCTGTAAAACTCGTATGATATAAAGAACAATTAATCGAGGAAAACAATGGTATGGTTGGGTTTTTAAAAGCTCTCTTAGTTTCTTAGTAAACAACCTTCAAACTCGGGTGCACATAATTCGGTGCCAACAATAGGACACAACTACCTTACTTTGAATTGTAAATTTAAAACAATTTCAATAAGACATCATGTAAATTTAAAATTTAGTTCTTAATTATTCAATATACATTTAACATACAACTTTTAGTAATAAAAATGTTAATTTGCTACTCATAGAGATAAATAAAATATCAATGTAGTTATATATTATACCTTTTTATAAACATAGTAACAGTTTTAAGGGCAAACTACTTATGCAATATCTTAAATAGCAACAAATTCCTAACTGACCTTATTTTCATTCAATTATTTACAGCAGACCTGTCAGTGAGGGGTCCACATTTTTCTGTGACATGTTAAAAAAAGTTACATTATTTTCCTAATGATTTAGTTATACCTGGATTGTCCTTTAACGTCGCAGAACTAAGTGTTGCGTAAAATGTGATGCAATTGTTTTATTGATAACAATGCTACATTCTTCCTTTAATGACCGTATTCACTATATGTTCTTTGAAATCATATAATTGATTTTTATTGTTATTAGTTTGAGACAGATGTTAAAGGATTTTATGTTGATTATATCATCAAATGGAGTGTGTTAACACTGGTGGTTCTTTGTGGATTTGTAAATATGTAGGGTCCCGGGGGGGGGGGGGGAAGGTAGAGCCCCTCAAAATACAGGGGCCCAGGGACTCATCCCAAAAAAGTTTTGAAAATGTAGTCGAAGAATTTCATTATTTAAGGGTTTCTAAATCATATTTCTACAAAATAGATTTAATGTATGCATGCTCTTAAATCAGTACAAAGTATTTATTCACCATAACATTGCATTTATCCAGAAAAAGTTTATGATAGGGTGTTCGATCGAAAATTATTTTTGAAAATTTTTTGAATACAATTGTCAGTATCCATGTAAGTAATAAATGTCTTACGAGAAAAATTCCAAAACATTTCTTTATGGAGATATGGCTGCCCAAAGCGACTAATTTGGCTTTTTTGTGCATAACTCATGAAAAAACCATGTGATAGTAGTATATAGTAAATCTGAAAAAAAAAAATATTTTTCTAGTGGTAGCTATTAATTATTTTCTATAAATAATAGTGTTCAAATTTTGAGTTGAAATTTTTACAGTGATTTTTGGCTAAAAAAGCAAAATAATTTATATTACATTTATATAATTTTTTTATAAAACATTCATTGCTAAAGTTTACTATAAATGTGGGAGTTATGCAAATATGTTGAATTTGCGGGATGAGGCAGGTGGGGGCTATGAGGGGGAGAGAGGGGAGGGGGAGGCATTGCTATTTCGTTAGTGAGTCAGGATCTTTACTACTCTTAACAGAAGTTGCGATAAAATCTAGAACTAATCTAGTTTCCTTAGAGCGTTAAACTGGGCGCCCTGACGAACACCCTTAACGTAGTAGCAAGTATGTGCCTAAGGACTCTCGGTGCACCTCCCTGAAAGATCCAACTTAAAAATTATTTATTAATACAAATAAATAGTAAAGTTAAAAAGAAACAAATAAATAAACAACATTTATAATACAAATTTAAAATCAGCTATACCAATTAGTTAAGATGTAACTTTTAATTGAGAGTTGGATTTCAAAGTTATTGGAACTGATTAAAACATTTTTTTTCTAGATCCATTGTTCTCTGCGCATTAGGATAACTGGATTAAATAATGAGTTTGATGTAATATTACTTGAATTGTTTCGAGATCAGCGGAACACTTGAAGTATCATTTAAAAGGTGGAAACCTATTCTAGTGTACCTTAAGTTTGTTTTTTGTAAAACAAGAGTATTTTAACACTTTTTTCATGGTTAAATATGTGAATCTTTAAATGTAATTCTTTACGATTTTATATAAAAAACTCATAAAATCAACTTATGATCCACTATAATAAACCTTTAATAATCATAAAGCATTCACTATAACCCATTATAATAATAAATACTAACTATACAGTTGAAATGGAAAAGCATGTTTTGGCCCACTGACCCGTTAATAATAGCATTAGCCCAGTCAATAAAGACAAAAAAAAGCCTGTATGCGCAACTAATTAGGGGAAAGCTGGATTTTTCCCTGATGATAGACCATGATAAGAGGTACATTTTCCCAAAAGTCCCCACTTCTTCCCCTTGTGCTTCCCCCCTACCCCCCTTGAATTTTTATTTGCAAGCTTTCGCTATAACGCGCATATCTCAGTTGTTGTTAGTCCGAAAATGGTTTTCTTTTTTTTTTGTTGTGTTTGTCTATAGACGAACTACAAATGTTATCCAGTACACTTTTATTGTAAAACTAATATTAAAGGCACCACAAAGCGATTAACTAAAGAAATATATGAATTAGGGTGACGAGTTTGCAGTTTTTTCTGTATATCTTTTTATAACACAACTATAATAAAACATTGCTCATGAAATATTGTAGCAAATATAATTACCTTTAAAATGATACCCTTGGTGTGGTGGTATTGGGTAATATGAGGCCCAGAGAAGTCCTGTAAAGGAAGCGCGCATGTTCGTGTGCTACGCGTGGCACCCACTACGTTAGGGTATCGCTCGGAAATCATCGGGTGCTGCCTAGGGCTGTAGACTCTCCAGCGGTGACTTGACGTTTTGGGAAACGGCCACATCTGCAAACTATTATTATCAAACTAACCTCAATCCCTTGGATAAAGTTAGGTTACTTTGCTCCTGAAATCACTCAATTAAAACCTCTTTGCCCAAGTTACACCACTAACTGGCAGGTCTGGAGGCCGTGGCCTTGCGTCGTTTGGCAATGGGAGCCCCATGGCATGCTGATCACTGGGCACTGATGGAGTCGTATAAATGTCTCCTGGACACCTACTGGGCATCGCACTTCTCTACCAGAGTCACTCAACCAACTCCAGACATGAACTCAGTACTTGTAAGTAACTAATTAATTTTGAATATTGTGATATTTTTATTTGTGTATTTAAACTGGAAAGTTAGATTAACTTAAACACTTTTATTTAACCCTTTTTTATTTATCCCATAGAGATAACATTTTGCACAAATCTATCATATATACTTCACTGTATGATACATATTATTAATATATTAGATATGGTAGGTTATATATTTTTAAATTTTATATAAAAGGTTCTGAAACAATGAATTAATAGACTTCTACAACAGTTTTAAAGAAAATAAAAGTTTATAGTGTACAGGCTTTAAATAAAAGTAAAGGCAGGGAAATATTAAGACATAAAAAATATGATTTACATAATCTTACTATAAAAAACTAATTTAAAGTGATAAAAACATTATTATTTTAATTTGTTTAATGCAATCATATTTTTCTATTTAATAACCAGCTGTCTATTGGGGATATTTTCATATTTTGTATTTCTCTTGTATTTTATCTTGTGTTTTTTATATATAATTGTTTTATATGTGATAGTTTTTCAGATCAATAACTTTCTCACCAGTCAACTGTAGTCTATAAGCATGTAGTTAGGGGAAAGGAGAAAAGAAAAAACTAGTCGTTAATGTAGACTAAAATAGTAAGTAACACCTGAAGACGACAGGAATTGTTATACCTGTCGAAACGTTGTGTTTGTTCTTTAAACCCTTGACGCATGGGAAATCTCCGATCATTTTCTACCATCACTACCAGATAATTTTAATATGTGCAAAAACTCACAGTGCATTTATAACATTTAAAATTTTTTTAAATATGTTTTTTCAGTGCAAACGGTAAATTGTGCTTTAATCATCCACAAGCTCCCATGAAATATTTTCACTAGTAGACAAAGTGCACTTATTTTTAGATTCTGAACATTAGCTCATAATCACTGAAGTACACATTTGCGAAGCAACTTGGTTTTAAAATTATTAGTGGTAAAACTAAAATAAAATGTAGGTATTTTTAATATCCGCTCTTTCTACATAATGTCACTTAAATAATGGCCTTTTTGGGATCTGCATGTTGACTTAGAACTGATTATATGATGCAATTTAACTAAACACGAGAAAAAAAGTATAATTTATCTTAGAAAATATGGAGTGTCCATGGGGTTTTAACCAAATATATAAAAAAATCTTAAATTATTCACACGTTTTAACTTAATGTGTCGGATAGTAGATTGTGCATAACATAAATTAAACTTCAAATAAAATTGATGTCATATAACACAATTGTCTGAATGTTAAAAAAATGTAATTCAAACAATAAAATTAATCTTCCAAATACATTTTTATTACAGGAAGTTGAAATTAAACAAAATTTGACGGTTGGAAAGTTTTAAATCATGTACAATTATACCAATTAAATTAATGCCATTTTTAGCTGAAACATGATTTTTTTCAATCAGGTCCGTGAATAAATTTTAGTATCTGATTTATATGCGATAAGATGAAGATGTACTTTCAAAAAGCAAAGATCCGTAAATAAAACATACATTTTCATTCAGGAGTTTTTCTTCAGGCTTGCAAGTAGCCCTGTACAATATAAATACATCTGGTGGGAGGGACTTAAAACCTAAATTTAAAAATTTACCATGTCTGAGACTCCTAAAAACATTTTGTCTTGAATATTGCAATTAAATAAACTCTCGAGAAGAAATTTGAGAGTAGGTAAAACACGAGGACCTTGTGGGTAAAACACATAGTTGTTTTACAAGAAAACTTGTTGAGTCTAGTGAGTGCCTGCAATTATAAATATATACTATATTGGCAATACACTAACGTTGCACTGATTGCGTATCTATAATAGTAGGCACTCATATCTAATATCTATAAAGCCGCATGTGTAACTCACTGACTCACGTATACAAATTCTAACCCACTTCCAGATGAGATAGAAACTTGAAATTTGGCACACTTGTAGCTTTTGCTGAGCAACCGACGGGAAAATTCCGAAAATTAAATTTTTTTAATTTTTAACCCTCCAAAAAAATCAAAATGGCGGACGGGAATTTTGAATTGTCTGCAGAGTTTTACTAACGGCTTAATTGTGGGCAAACCGTTGGTTGAAGAACAAATCAGACAGCATACTGCAGATTTCTAATTAAATTTCCTACAATTTTGGTCAGATAACTTTTTTTGTATTTTTGATAATAACTACGCAAAAAATCGTTAATTTTCACATTTCGTTCAAAAAAATGTTATTTTTGTTTTGTTTTTCGTATTTTACTGCATTATAGATAATTTAAAAACTTAAACTCCTACACACTACTTAATTATACTAATTTGTTATCAAAACTACCATTGAATTCGATTTTGCACTGTCCATAACCTAGAAATAATCCAAAATGGCTGACGTGAAAACGTTTATCTTTTTGCAGAGTTGAGGTTTTTGTTTTACTGAAACTTTAATTTTTAGTTTACTTAACACCAAATGACATATTCAAATTGACAATAAGGTTCTGCACAAAAAGTATCCTGTGTGTTTTCGTGCTATATACAATAGTTTCCTCAGAAAAAGTCGGTAAACTTGAGTTCTTTCGAAAACACGTGATTTTTTTGGAATAGTTCCTCCCATTTAAGCATGATTTAAAGGTGCTAAAAACTTAAAATCCTACACGTTATTTACGTTTAGAACTTTGTTATCAAACTGCTATAAACTTTGATTTTTCACTTTTTATAAGCTAGACAAAATTCAAAATGGCTTACGTGAAATTGCTGTACTGTTTGCAGACTTGAAGTTTTTGTCTTACTGAAGCTGTAACATTTTGTTTAGATAGCATCTAATGAAATTTTCAACCTAAAAATTAGATTCTGTACAAAAAATGTAATGTACATACAAAAATCTATGTAGTTTCCTCGCAAAAAGTCAGTAAAGTTAAGTTTTGTCGAAAACAAGTGATTTTGAAGTTATACTTCTTTGCGCCCGTTAGACACTTTGGGATGGGATGTTGGTCGAGAAACCGCGTCACGCTGAAAAGTAAGAACAAATTTTTAAGAACTATCGATTAATCGATTGTTAATCGAAGAAATTTAATCGAAGAAATTACTGATAATGATAATATAGGTGTATAATATAATAATGAAGTCACGTATAATATATTGAAGATAAATATATTGAATAATATTGAAAAATGTCTTATATTTCATTTATATATCCTGTCTGTTTGTGTGCGTGAGTGGGTGTATGAGAATGGCCAAAGAAGTATAACTTCCACCGTGTGGTCCGACGCACACCCAATTTTTTTTGAAAGAGATCATCCTATTTAATCATAATAAAAGAAGCCAGAAACCTAAAACCTTACATACTATTTACCCTAACATTTCCTGTTACTAAAATGCTATACAATTGGATTTTGCACTTTTCATTAAAAAAAAAATCATAATGGCTGACGAAAATACGCTTACCTATTTGCACATTTGAGACTTTTGTTTTACAGAATCTGTAATAATTAGTTGGATAACACCTAATGAAATATTCAAACTAACAATTCAATTCTGTACGAAATGTGTCATAAACATTTTTGTAATATATTCATTCGTTTCCTCAAAAAGAGTATAAATTTGAATTTGTGCCTCCGTTATCAACTTAGATAGTATACAATAAAAAACTAAGGTAATTTCTTATGATCATCTTAGATAGAACTCCCCCAACCAGATCATATTGGGAGCCCCCTGTGATCAACGGATAATCACCCGTTATCGTATAAAATGGCGGACGGGAATTTTGAATTGCTGACAGCATACTTCAGATTTGTAATTAAATTTCCTACAATTTTGTTAAGAAGTAATTTTTTGTTATTTCTGAAATTAACTATGCAAAAAATCATCAAATTTCACTTTTCGTTTAAAAAATTTAATTTTTGTTAGGGTTTTCTTATTTTATTGTTGTATTACGATAATTTAAGAACCTAAAACCCGTACACACTATTTAACTTAACTACTTTGTTACGAAAACTGCTATAAAATATGATTTGTAACTTTTCATAACCTAAAAATAATCAAAATGGTTGACTTGAAAACGCCGACCTGTTTGCAAAGTTGAATTTTTTTTACTAAAGCTGTAATATTTAGTTTGGACAACATCTAATAGAATATTTAAATTATATACTTAAATGCTTTATATATAATACATTCCTTCACAAAAAGTAGGTAAAGTTGAGTTTTGTCAAAAATATGTTACTCGCTTATTCACTTACGTATTCAAATTGTGTACAAAACTTTACGGACAGTTAAACTATATTTAAAAACAGTTTGTATTTATTTTTGTTGCCTAAAGGCCAATCATAGTTTTACGCTGTATTTTCGGAATTTGTTTGTTAGTTTAGGCACCCTCCAGCGGCTGCTATAAACGTTTTTAGAACAGTTGGTAAACCGGGCCTTTGTCGATTGAAACGAGTCGCTCCAGCGTCTGCGAGAAACGTTTTTAGAACGGTTGGTAGAACGGCCCTCAGTCGATTGAAACAAGTCCCACCGAGGTTATATAAGGATGACGCCGCATATTCCATGCCTCAGTCTCAGTCTGACACCCTACGACCTCTACACGCTTGAATTACCTTCAGTACTGAACTGTTCAATTGTTTGGCTTTCTGCCCTATCGAAAACTGAATCGTTTTCACTGCAAGGTGATACGAATCTTCTATCATCGCTATTTTTCAACATAAACTCTTGGTTTATTCTCCCGTTTCTTTAATTTAATACGTTTTTATTGTGATTAGTAATCAATCACAAATTTCTTCTGATTGTTTTCGAGACTTTATATTATTTTTTGTTTCCAATTTCTTCCTCTCCATTTACTTTAATTGTAATTTTACATTTTAACTCTCTACGATGGCTTCTCATCAACAGATTTTATTTTTGTGTTACCGAGGGGTCCTTTCATCAGGGCAACAATGAACTCTTCACATGGAGCAGACATGCTCAGTGTGTGGCTAATTCTGCTTGTGCCCTTGCATGGAAAAGTCTTGGTGGACATTTTTCGACAAATGCAATCGATGCAATCCCTATGAGTGGTGATCGCATTTACAAAAACTGCGTAGTGAGATTTGTATTGGCTATGGGCGGTACTTGTTTCCAGAAGAATTACCATCAGTCATTCATGTTTTGAATCAGTCAGTTTCTCTGTTACAACTAGAGCACATTTACGATGCACTTTATCTCCTAACGAAAGATGATTAGCATGACACTGTTTCGTCACTTACTGAAAAATTACAAGACATATTGGCTGCAAATCAAAAAGATATCGGATTCCTTTTCACGGGTCAAACAGTTACTGTCTCCTTTTGGAGGGTAAATGAACTGCTGTATCTGTTTTATCCACATCCAGTGAATGAAAAGCGCCATTTTGATTTGTCCAATGATGGTAATAATCTGGCCCGCCTATTTCTGTGTGACAGCTACTTTTCACTGGCCAGTTTGATGTAGTCGAATGCAGCTCTGGATGGAGTTGCAAGACAGTTCACCATAACTCAGCTGACTTTGGGAAAAACTGCCACACAAGACCTTACTATTGTCCCTAAAGAATCGCGAATTGATGGCCCTCCAAACCAATTATATGAACCAATCTATACATCTAATGTAGACTCGCAGGAGTCTTATGTCGATATTAAGTTAAAATTGATACCTGTGGTAGTGTTATCACCCTTAAAAGAAATGTCTCCTTCGACCAGGCCATTATTGAGCAAAATGCCTGGCAGACCTAAAAAGGTTAAGCGAGGACGTCCAAAGAGCTTGATAAGTACTCGACAGGAACAGCTTACAGATGCAAAAAAAGATACAGTAAAAATAAACCTCAGATAAATAGAGGTGCTGTAAGACGTTACACTGACCAGCATCCCGAGATCAACCGAGAAGCTGTTCGACGTTATAACGATCAGAATCCTGGAGCTTCCTGCCAGACAGTAGAGGCTTTTCGATTGATTTTTAGATTTAGATTGAAAGGGGATATACAGTTGGTCCAGCCAACCCTTGCAACGAAGCCTAAGGCTTTTTGTGCCAATCCCGGTGCCTAATCGTCGTAAAGCTGGCAATCCTTGACCAGGTCAAGGAGCTTCTTCACTAGATTAGTAATTTCCAACTGTCCCAGAGGTGAGCCTTCAAAAAGTGCTCTTCTCCTGGCACCAAGGGCCTCACACACTCCAGGACAATGTGTTCTGCCGACTCCTCGTCCTCCCCACAGAGGCGACAGATGGGATCCTCCGTAAAGAGTCCCACCGTTCTTAGATGCCTCCGGAATTTGCCGTGGCCGGTGATGAGTCCCACCACCAGCTTAACGTGCGGTTTACTCAACCCAAGAAGTGACTTTGTTAACTTTTCGATTGAAGAATCCCTCATTTTCCAACATGAGACACGCTCGGAAGATTGGTGAAAAAGGCCCAATGGCGTACTGAAGAGACTACAATTTAAATGGCATTAGTTCATTTAAACTCCGTAAAGTATGTCTTTGGGAAGATGAAATTTACAAGTGTTCGTACTGTCATGCTCGATGGTTTGAGGAAGAGAAAGACAGAAAAAGGTGTTGCTGTGGTGAGGGAATATATAATATTCTTAATCTACCTCCTTTGGACGCACCGTTTTATACTAATCGTCATTTCCTAGAACGAGCCAGAGCATACAACGACCTGTTTGCCTTCTGTGCACTAGGGGTGTCTGGTGGGTACCGTCATCCTAGTGGACCCTCCAAGTCGAAGGAAGAATGTACCACAAAGTTTACAATCTGGACGCCGCTGGTCAAAGGTTCGCGCCAAGGGGGTTTGGGGGCGAAGCCCCCAACGAGCAAAGCGAGTATATATATATAACTGAATATCTTAATGTACTGTAAATGACTTGACTGAATCTACTTTCAATACATATATGTTGTAATGTTTATGGAAATTATCTTTGTCAAATAGTTACTATAAATGTTTGGATTTAACCCGCTTTGTATTTTGCCTAATCACATTTCTGCTGGGCTTATGTCACAGCAGGGATTAGGGTGGGAAAGTAAAGTTATGCTAAGATAAATTGTAATATATTGTGGTAAGGATGTGGATTGCGCTAAGGATGTGTACATATGTTATTCATAAGGTTGTATTAAAATTTTGAAGTGAATATGTTACAATCCAACAACTGGTGTAAGATAAAATTGTCAATACTACATTAAACAAACTATAACAGTGCATGTATACAGCATAAGCATTTAATTGGAAAAATCTCTCCTGTTAAAACGTTCTTTATAGTATAAAAACCATATTAAAGTGTATTTTGATTTTTATAGCTAATTAACAACTCCATATTGTTCTTTTGTTCTTTCTGTAATTTGGAATATTTTTTAAATCTGATGTGCTCCAAATTCCAATCTTCCTGGATTATAGATGAATCTTGTGCTGAAAATGCATTCCTGTGGTGACTCACGCCCTGTTACTTGCGGCTGAGGGGTAGTTGAACGTCTGGAACAATACAAATACTTAGGTATAATCAACGATACAAAATTAAGTTGGAGTTCACATGTTCAATCCATTAAACAGAAATTAAGAAAAATGCGTTATGCCTTTGCTCAACTTAGTTACGTGTTGACCGTTGAAGACTGCAGGACAATTTACGATATTTTGCTTACGTGCAGTTGGTACATATCAAATAATCAACGTTATCCCTATAATCTACTCTTTACAATTTTTCCACTAATAAATATGAGACAAATTAAAAAAAAATCATTTTAATAATATTAATGGTTTTTACCTTATTACAACATAATTACGCTACTAGGAACCATGGTCTATTGAGAATTCAAATTCCATTAGTAACTTTCATATTCCTAGAATATAATTATTTTCACATTGCCCATAGGCTGTATTTAAATTTACCTCCCGAAACATTACAAGCCGAGGACAGCGGTGTTGCTGTCTCCGGTGGAGAGTGAGTGACCGGCTTTTGAAAATTGGTTGGGAAAGTGGGGAAGTTTTAGTTATATCTCAGTATGCATAACAATAGAACATTTAGTGACTAACGTCCATTTGTATTTGTAGTGAGCCTGTCTTATACATATAAATACATTACAATACAATACAGAAATTATATACCATACAGACCAGCAAAACCACTTTATTAAAATTATTTTTCTAGTTGAATGGATGTTCTGGTGAATGTAACAATTTTGGAAAATTTAAGTAGTAAACAGATGGCGTGGTTTTGTAGCACACATTTTTGATGTTTATATCAAAAGTGATGTTGTAAGGCTTAATTAATACATGTCTACTAAATGTAGACATGTAACAAGATCTTACCTAATGAATAGGAAACAGCATGTTACGATTCCTTATATTGACAGATTAAGGGTACTTAGGCATAGCTTTTCTCATGTAGTACAGATGAAAAACGGTGTCCTCAGGGATCAGTTATTGGTCCTTTACTTTTTATTCTGTTAGTAAACGACATAAAATCAGGCGTTTCTAGTGCAGATATAAGCCTTTTTGCCGATGATACAGCTGTGTCAATTATTGAGCCAAGTAAATCCCTTTTGGGTCAAAGTCTTACGATTGAAATGAATTGTTTGCTTCAGTGGTTTAGTTCAAACAACCTTGTGGTTAACATGGAAAAAACTAGTATTTTAAATTTTTCTATTACCAAAAAGGAGAGTGACCATGGAATGCATGTTTTAGGAGATTCTTTAATATGCCCTGTAAAATCTGTCAAGTACTTAGGGTTGCTTATAGTTGATGACTTGCGCTTTAATAGCCGTGTAAATAGAGAAGCAAGCTTGGTGAGCTCAGGAACTTTTGCACTAAGAGTTCTATCATCGCAGCTTGAGTCTTGTCATCTCCCGACAGCTTATTATGGGATAGTTTATCCACACCTCTCATATGGAATATCTATTTGGGGCTCTGAAACCAGTAGAACTAAACAACTATTCAAACTTCAGAAGAGAGCCGTAAGGATCATCTTCAAACTAAGAAGAACCGATTCATGCAGAGAATGGTTTAAAAACCACAATATTTTAACACTTCCATCCATTTATATATATCAAACACTAAGTTTTGTCATAAATAACCCTGACCTTTTCAGAATGGAACAATCTCAATTCTCCAATAGCTTCAACCTCCGAAGTAAAACAAATCTACCAATACCTAAACACCGGACCTCCTTTTTTGAAAAACATTTATTAATGAATGATATTAAATTATTTAATTCTCTGCCAGCCCCACTAAAAATTAAAATGGATGCAAAACCTTTTAAAACCAGGCTTAAAGGCTTACTTTTGAGTGAAGCATATTATAATATAAATGAGTTTCTGCAAAGTAATTAATAGTTAATGTTGTAATTATAATTCTAGGAATATATATATGTATTCTATATACAGTATTGTTCACTAGAATAATTGACTCCTGCCCATGTACTAATTGTATTACTGTATATGGCAATAAAGTTTGATTGATTGAAATGACCACTATGAGCGCTGCTAGCGAGCCAGCAGCCGGATACATTTTTCTCAAGAGTAAGCTTTGCTACTGTATACATTATAATGTGGTTTTATCTTATGTGTCCTTAACTAATTAATTGTTCAGATGCGTATGTTCTTCACTTCAATTTAATTTTCACAACTCTAATCAAGAATCAAGATGCAAGGAGAGAGCCTTTCAGTGAGTGAAGGTAATCACTACACTGATCGGCTGTCAAAAATAATGTTTTAGAATCACTGAAGAACGCTAACCACGAGCAGCTCAAGATAAGGGAAATGTGCCCCTGATTATATACTAATAACAATAAATAAAATAGCCGAGAGTCTTAAGTATTTTTCTTTTCAATAGCGTAAGTTTGTTGTGTTACAACATTTTTACCGAATCAAGAGAAGACAATGTGTTTTTATTTTATTTTATTGAAAACGTAAAAGGAAGTTTTAGATAGTTTTAGTTTATTATACAGCCATTAGTAGATAAATAATCATCTCAACTTGGATATATACTGCACCCTAGTAGCAACATTGCAAACCACTAGACGCCATGTTAGAGACAACTGCGCTACTGGTGGACACTACAGGCAGACCTTTATGTTTGTATTAAATACCGTAACATTTGTTAGACTTAAATAGGCGAAATTACGTAACTTAAACCCTTGATTATATACGCACCATACACTCACTATATATGGTGCGTATATAATCAAGGCTTAAACCTAATACAGCTTAGTCAAACTAACAATTCTTTTAAAGGGAATAATATTTAAAAGTAAGCTTTGCTTCTGTCTATATTATACTGTGGTTTTATCTTATCGTTCTTAACTAATTGCTCAGGGACATATGCTCAATACTTCACTTTAATTTAATTTGAAATAACACTGATTTATGAGTAGTGATGGGCACTATCGACTGAAAACTATCGAAAAGTTCGATTGTCTTTGACTTTCGTGTCAGTCGAATGTTCTCAAAAGTAGACGAATGAAAAAAGTCGTGACCACATGGCACATAATCCCAATGAGACCAATGCAACCAATGAGAATGAACGCCAAGAGCGCCGAACTGCGGGACACTATGCAAACAGTCAACGGAAATAATCGAGAACAACCGAAAACACCCGAAGAGCTGTTAAAGTTGTAACTATTTTTATTTGTCTTGTCATGAATGGATAAAAAATTATAAGAATTACGCGCTTATTGATCAATTAATTGTTTTATGATCACGCATCTTGTAGTACACTATAACTAATTAGGCTTTGGTAAAATTTATTTCACTAACAATTTTATGATGCAAAAATGGAACTTACTTTTAGAATGGAAATTATTAATATGAAATATTATATTTTCTTTTATACAGTTCAATGGTTGTAATAATGTTCAATTTATATATAAAAAATAACAAGCTATTTGACGATTATGAACATTAAGGAATACTAAAATATTTATTTACAATTCTAAAGACTGTGGTAATCTTAAGGGAGAGATTTTTACGGAGTGAATGTACCATAATTATTATTAAATGAGAAGGGGAAGAAAAGCCAAGTTTATTTTGAGAGTAGGTAAAACACATCGTTGTTTTACAAGGAAAACTTGTTAGTCTAGTGAGTGCCTGCAATTATAAATATATACATATTGGCAATACACTCACGTTGCACTGATTGCGTATCTATAATAGTAGGCACTCATATTTTTTTTTACAGTTCAATGATTGTAATAATGTTCAATTTCTATATAAAAAATAACAAGCTATTTGACGATTATGAACATTAAGGAAGACTAAAATATTTATTTACAATTCTAAAGACTGTGGTAATCTTAAGGGAGAGATTTTTACGGAGTGAATGTACCATAATTATTATTAAATGAGAAGGGGATGAAAAGCCAAGTTTAGTTTGAGAGTAGGTAAAACACAATCGTAGTTTTACAAGGAAAACTTGTTGAGTCTAGTGAGTGCCTGCAATTATAAATATATACTATATTGACAATACACTTACGTTGCACTAATTGCGTACCGATAATAGTAGGCACTCATATTTTCTTTATACAGTTCAATGGTTGAATTAATCTTAACAAGTTATTTAGATAAGATTAATATGTAAAGAAAACAATTGTTATGTATATTATATTTTAAAGGTAAAGAAATCTGCATTATAAAATGTTCTACAATTTTACATAGGTTCCCTCTAAAATTCTACTCTCTTATTTTTAAGATGTCTCTAAAATATCTACATTTCAGTCAGTATATGGCTGTATTTGTGAAATACGTTCACTCTTTAGTGAACCACAGGTGAAAAAGAGACAGAGGTCGAATGGCTCATTGACATCTTTATGTACAATAGTTGTAATCTATATATAACTGTCACTGAGGCATTCGACCTCTGTTTCTTTTTCCTCTGCGGTTAACCTTTCTCTGAAAGATTTGCGAGGAATAAGGGAGAGACTGACAAGGTGCTGGTCCTGCTATAAAATGTCATACTGGAAAAGTAACTGCTCAACACACTAACTCGATGATACACATTCAGCGCACTATTTAATGCGACCTCTGTTTTTTTCTTCTCTGTGATTGAATGCGTGTACTGATAGTGACCCTCCCACCCACCAATTCCTCGCACACTTACCCAAACACTTCCTGTAGAGGTGATCCCCCTCCACCCAGCATTATAGGTATTGTGTGATAGTATTTATTAACTTACTCAGTAAAGTAATCAACTTTGTCTTAATAAACAGTTCCCTAGTGCATACCAACCCTTTATAATGCCACTGTATTATGGACTTATGTAATAAGCCTACTGCTAATTGTGGCAATACTGAGTGTAGTAAAATCATTTATATGCACTTTTAGAAAGTAGAAAAAATGTGGAAGACCCCTTGCTCATAGGACAATTAGTGTGTCACAGTAATGACGTAGTGATGTAATCTAGCCACTTTGAGGCAAGGTGTTTGATACAATACGGCATGAATTGTAAACAAGTATTCTATTATTGGATGGATATTAGACATGCACTCAATAATCACCAGCATCATCAGTGATGTACGATGTGTCCAGGCAGGGAGCTGCTTTCACTTTAGTTGGATTTAAACTGTAATGAAGCATGTAAATAAAAGTTTTAAAATTTGATGAAAGAGATAACTATATGCCAAATAAACATTTCTTTGGATCATGCTGGGCAATAATTTAAAATAATGTTTGCCTAATGGCTGGTGATATTGAAGCATATTTTTTATATGATAGTAAAAACGTACTTTTAATACTCAGTTCAAACTATTTATATTTTCGTAATTTTTAACCGTAGTAAAAACATATAAAAAGTATTCTATCCCCTGTAGTTTGTTATTTATCAAAAGAATCGTCATCACTGTCAGATTAATTCCCTTTTTAGTCATACATTTAATGAAAGGTTTAAGTTTTAAATAATTTACATGTTTAGGAGTGTTTATAAAAAAATAGTTTTCAATTGAAATGCATACCATTTTGTATACTATTACAAGAATGTTATTGGAATACTCTTTGTTACTAGTATAGAGCCAACAGAAAGTGCTACACTCACAGAGTTCAATTTTTACACATTTACTCTCTTAGTAAAAATTTTAAACAGTTCACAAAATTTTCATTTTTCGTTGTGCCTTTTTTGCTCTGTAGTAGCCAATTACAAGGTCTCCCAATCGTGTGCCCAAATCGTTTATACTTTATTTAAAAAATCCATAGGCAATAATTTCCATAGGCAATCTAAAATTTATTTTGAAATGTAATACATTGAAAAAAGAAACATTGAAATATAAACTATATTTTATAAACTTTAAAATGTTAAATACTAGTGGGCACCCCTGCACGCTTCACGTGCCAACCCCGAGTCTCGCTGCGCTTGATACACTTCGGCCTCGGCATGTGACTTTGACTACAATAATAGTAGATTATCTGTATAACGCAGTCACGATGTTTATTAAATTTATTTACAGTATTTCACTCACACTACTTGCGTTGCTACCTATTTATTAGTATAGCGTATTACTTAGCCTATTCCAAACGTGTTTAATTCATTGGTTTTATTTAACAGCTGAAGATTAAATTTATTAATGCATCAATAGGGTAATGTCAAATATACAAAATGAACTTGTTTATTTTTTTACAAAAAAGCTGTTATTAATTTACTAAAATCAACATAATGTTATTCTTATGGGAAAAAGAAAATTTTTAGGGGCTGTTTGTACTACTTAGGAATGGGATTTCGAAAAATCCTTTCTTAGTGAGTCATTTCGATACTAAAGATAACTTCCTTTAAAATGTAGTGTAAATCCATTCGGTTGTTTTTAAGATTCCGTGATGAGCGAGTAAGTGAGTTAGTTGTATTTGGCTTGATTTATAAAGTTTCCTCTTTGGCCTTGATTCAGAGCCTGATGTTGCTGGTGGCAGTCTGCGCCTACGCCAGTGCCGCCCCACAAGCAGTGGTTGCCGCCCCCGTCGTCACCGCCTCCAGCTCACAGTATATCGCCCGCAACTACAACGGCGTAGTCGCCACCCCCGCTGTCGCTACTCCCGTGGTGGCTGCCGACTACGTCTATCCTTACAGCTACCCGTACGTCGCAGCTCCCGCTGTCGACCCATTCTACTACGTCTAAGCTAGCATTGTTTCTAAAAAAAAAAATACTATTTCGCATGACTTGTCAATTGTACCTAAATTTAATGTTCAAATCAAAAAATAAATTCTAATATTTAAAAACATATTTGCTATTCATTGTTTATAATTATTTCAGTAACAGGGTGTCCATTAATTACTGGATTAAACTTCACCAGGTGATTTATCAAGTCAAAATATACAAGAAATCTATAATAAAGTATAGTTCTATCTCGCTTAGTTTTCCGTCTGTTAGCCATTTTGTGTTTTTTACTGAAAATATCTTTGCAATCGATAAAGGTATAAACTTAAAACTTTACAAACCTGTTATTCTAAAAAAGGCAAATATTTTTAAAAGTTTCGATTAATTATCACTTCCGGTTTTAAAATGATGGCCATACCAAGTTTTTGAAGCATAGTGGCTTAAAAACCTTACATTTTATAGTAAATATACAAGAGTAACAAATAATGGAGAAAGTTATTATAAACATTTTAAGACCAAATTTGTTGTGCTACGATAAATAATAACGGAGATATTAGAGTTTTCCTGAGCACAAACCTTTATTTACATTTAACATACTAATTAAGTTAATATTGATCATGGATCATTTCAACATCATAATCAGCTGATTATTATTCAAACAGCTGATTATTATTTAACAATCTAACTTAACATAACCAAACATACAGCATAAATTGAATAACGGTGATTTAGCCCATTGTTGTTGTCTTCATGTACAATTTATTTCTTGTTCACATTTCATTTGTATGGAGGATTTTTCAAAGCTGATTGTGCTGATATCTATTTTGTGTACGGTTTGGCCAATGGTAATGCTAGATAAGCCTTTGGATTGTATGCTAACCTCTGTCCACGTAAAAGACTCCCTACCTACAAATGTTTCGTATTAATTCATAATCGACTCAGGGAAATGGTACGTTTAAAAAGGACATACCGGTAAGTGTTGTAGGACATGTATTAGTTGAAGCCTAACACTGTTTGTTCAGTAGATTTTGAAGACGACATATTGCATCATGTTGAACAAAATCTATATGTTAGTACGAGAGTAATTGCACATAATATGACCTTGCATAATAGTATGCATAATATTTTATGCATAATAGTAATTGCATCCAAATCTACAGTATGGAATGCATTGCACCTTCTAGATCCTTTTAAACTATAGAAAGTGCAAGGTTTAAAAGCTGAGGATTATCCCAAAAGAGTGGAATGAATTCGTTGGTTTTTACAGCAGGAAATAGATTCACCCAATTTAAAAAAAAAAAGTAAAAATATACCCTCACGAAGCCAGATTTACTCGTTGAGGGTATATTCAATCTGAGACATAATCATGTGTGTGCCCAAGTGAACCCTAATTCTATTATTGTACAATATGGGTATCAAGTCAGATCCTATTTCGTAAGCTTAAGCGGCTGGAGTCATTATTAAAAACTAGTTCATCCGGTGTCAACCGCGTCAAAGGACTATTTACAATATGTACAGTTCCAGACGTTTCGCCCATGCTACGATGTGGCATCCTCAGTGGTTAGGCTGAGAGTCAAGTCAGATGTTCAATTATTGTGTGGGTTGGAATTCGTAAGAATGTAAATTCTACCGAACAGGCTAAATGCTCATTCATACATTTTGTTTCTTAGAGATGTTTTACCTGACCTTCTACAATATGTACCTCTACAACAGAGACTAGACCTGTGGACAGCACGATGGAGCACTAGCACATTTTGTAATGGATGTTTGTGAACATTTAAATTTAGTGTTCAGAGACAGATGGATTGGACGAGGCGGCCCTGTCCCGTGGCCTCCACGGTCACCAGATCTTACTCCTGTTGATTTTTCAATGTATAAACATATTAAGAAGCTAGTATATTCAACTCCTTTTGTAAACGAAATGGACCTTGTTGCTCGAATAGTTAAGGCAAGTGCTCAGATTCAAGACAAAAATACTTTCCAAGATATTCGACGATCGAGTTTGCGACGCTTCAGACTCTGCAACGAGGAAGCAGGTCGCCATTTTGAACATTTGCTGTAATACTTTGTTTTGGAACGTTCAAGAAGATTTTAAAGCTGTATTGTCATTTTTTATATCTTTTGAACTAAAGTTTACATGAAGACAACAACAATGGGCTAATTCACCGTTATTCAATTTATACTCTTTGTTAGGTTGGATTGTTGAATAATAATCAGCTGATTATGATGTTGAAATGATCCATGATCAATATTAACTTAATTAGTATGTTAAATGTAAATAAAGGTTTGTGCTCAGGAAAACTTTAATATCTCCGTTATTATTTATTGTAGCACAACAAACTTGGTCTTAAAATGTTTATAACAACTTTCGCCATTATTTGTTACTCTTGTATGTTTACTATAAAATGTTATGGTTTTTTAGCTATTAGACTTCAAAACTTAGTATGGCCGCAATTTTAAAACCGGAAGTGATGATTGTATTAAATGCGACGTATTGCTGTTTTTGTGGTGGGTGCGGTGATGATGGCACAGGGGGTTACGTGTTCTGGAGGTGGCTCCAGGAAGACGTGGAGGGGGAAGATTCCGACGAGGAGTAATATTAATATTTACCATCCGTCTACGTCGGAATCATTCATCGGACTAAGTTCATCGTCCCTCCAAAACAACAGAGGCGCAGAAGGCAGTGACAACGATGTCAGTTGATCTTCTACAAGATCAAGATCTATTAAGAAAGTGCCCAAAAACAGATGACCTTGCAAATGTACACATTTATGGAATCAATCGAAGAGTATGCTCATGGAGAGTATATGCTCTTTATAAAAGAATCCACTCAATAGAAAAGAAAATTACCACCCTCTACTATGAAATGGCAGACAAATAATATTAGTCTACATTCAGTCAAGAATATTGATAACAGGTCGCCTTCATATAAACACATTTTATTTGGCAAAGCCATAAGGATAACCTCTTCAAAATCTTCACAAAGTCTTGTATCAAACCAACTTCTTTGTAGAACTTCAGAGATCTAACGTAGGGGAAGCCCTAAGGACAACCTCTTCAAGATCTTCACAAAGTCTCGTATCAAGTCAGCTTCTTTGTGGAACTTTAAGAACTTCAGGGATCTAACGTAGGGGAAGCCCTAAGGACAACCTCTTCAAGATCTTCACACAGTCTAGCATCAAGCCCGCTTCTTTGTGGAACTTCATGAACCTCAGGGATGTAACATAGCCCGTGAGGTGTTTAACACTCCATCCATGTTTTTGTGGCGATGCCAGCCAGCGTTTGAATGAATTTTATTTAATGTAAAAATATTTAAACACTTGAAAATTTACTGATCGCAATATTAATTTGGTAAGCAGTTAAAATATTTTTTTTTAACTATATAGTCTCTTATATTTTACAAGGTAATATTCACCATTCGTGTACCTCCACATGCTCAAAAATGAAACGAAAATCATAATATTGTATGATAGTTTAAAGTGTAACGTAAAGAAGAAATACAAATGCATGAACTTTGAAGAAGAAGAAAGATAAATAATACATTCATCAGGAAATCAATGTCATTAAGTCTAAGTAATTCTGTAAGTTTTAACACAGCACAAGAGAAGTTTTGATTTCTCTTAAGTTAATATGCAAATCATTAAATCACTTTGGTGTTATATTTTGAAAATATAAAATAGTAGTTTTTATCAATAGACCAAATAAGGTTGCGCAATCGTTTTATGGGTAAAGCTGAACTTGAAATACGATTTAGTCCCTAAAGACACATTTCCTCCATATGTTTAACAATGTTTCTTCTCAGCCTTAAAAGTAGAATAGTTGAGATTGTTTTATAGTTCACATAAATAATCTATTATAATATTTTATTGACATCAGATATATCTGTGATGCATTGACAGAGTTTACCTCTCTGTCTTCCACTTATGTTTTTCATATTCTATTTCATACAGACCTCGAGGTTTACTTGGTAATACATACTTGTTACCGTTATTTTTTTATTCCACTAGTCATAGTCATGAATTTCCTTTTCACTATCTTCAGTTAAGGTCTTCCGGTTTAAGTAACCAACTGTAACTTGTATTTAAACAAACACTTTTTTGAGGTTAGTACAACAATATTGTGTTAGTACACTAAAAAAAACATAAATTGTGCGCCAGCTGATCTGTCAATCTTGAAAGAATTACCTACATTTTTCAAGAATGATTCGTAGAAAATAAACTATCAGAACACATTTCATAATGACTGTTTTTTAACCAACATCATAGCAAACTAATCCACATCTTACTATCTAAAAAATTCTGATTTCTGCCCCAGAGGCTCCTAGACGCCAAGTGTGGGAATTATTTAACAATTTATTGCTTAGAAGATCATGTGTTTTGTTTATTTACTTGTCCATATGTGGTGGAGTTATTTAATATTTTATTATATTTTTGAACGTGTGTTTATGTATAATTACCAACTTATATACTTTGTCAGGTTGTTTTTCACTATCACAGTCTTTTTTTTACTCCTTACTAATTAACATGTTAATATTCTATTTGTATTTTTATTTTCATAATTAATCATACAATTCTCTTTTTATTATCTTATTATCTAAAACAAGCTGTGTCTGGACGGATTTCTTTCGGCTCTTAGGATTTTTAATTGGGGGGGGGGGGGGGTTTCGACCACGAGAAATCGATTAGCACCAGCCTCAACCCTTGGAAAATTCTGGTTTCTGCCCCAGAGGCTCCTAGACATCCAATGTTATCGATTTCTAGCAGAAATTGGGGTATCAAACTATAGGCATATATCTCCTAAATCACATTATACTACTACATTTTGGAAGAGGTAACATTTAAGTGTTCTGTCCCTTCCCCCCCAAATAAAAAAAAATACATAAAAACCCAAAATTGGGTAATATTAAACTAATACACTCAAATGAAGAATCATTTAAATGTATTATTCTCTTAATTACTATTTAATTTATTAATATTATAATATTATAATATTATAATAGTAATTAAGAGTAATATTTAATTACTCTTAATTACTAATATGCCATAAGATTTTAGAAAAAGTACGTTTATGGGCTCCACTACCACAAAAACCAAAATTTATGGTCATAACTGTTAAGAACCCTACCGAGGCCGAAGGCCGATCTTCCTCACGAGGTGACAAGCCATAAATTGGAGCTCTCCCAAATGGTCGCAGGCACAGTGAATTATTAATGAAAACAAATTAGCCGTGGCACAGGAAGGAGCCAAGCGCTCAAGATATTCAATGTTGTCATGTTGTGCTCCCCTCAGAGGTAAAGTTAGAACGGCTGGAGTATATTGGATCTTGACAGATTTTCGTAAACATACTGAAAAATAATTAAAACCCAATATATTGTATTATTTGATAAAAAAATTTACATTGAATAACGTAGAAATCAATAGATTACAGATGACATATTTTTCCTTAAAATATATATATATATATATTTCCTTAAAAAAAAAATATATATATATATATATATATATATATATATATATATATAGTTTAACCTGAGTTGCACTAATTACAATGATATGTAGTTTAGCCTATAAAGTTTAATTTAGAGGCTAAACTACTTAATTTTGTTGAATTTGCTAACCAAATCACTAGAAAAAGTTGTCATTAGTCATTCCAATGTTCAACGAAAGTTTTACATTTTGTGAATAAAATTCTATCGTTTATGAAACAAATGTTAATATACAGATGATTCACTGCAGGGCGTATGCTAGTCGGTAGTTTCAGAACAGCTACAGCCACCTTCCTCAGGTGCAGATTGTGTCAGTGCCATGCCAACCGTCGTTCCTTTCACATCACGGTAGGTCTCAGTGGATATTTGTGGTGCTTACCTGTTCCCCGGTGATTGTTGTGCTTGGCTTTTTGGAGTTTGTACTGCAGTCGTTTTAAGTGGGTTAGTTGTGTATTACAAATTCAAAGCTAAACTTTATACTCACTTTTTAGTCTGACGTTTAATTATTGTTATAGTTTTTTTTCTGAGGCTCAATAATACTGTGTTTCCGTATTTTGACGGATTGAAATTTTAAATTGTTCGGAAATCTTTTACCACATCAAATTACATCCCAGATGCAAATATTTATATGGAATATTAAATTACAATAATTTTTAAAAAAATTATATGTATATTGAACATTATATTAATGAAACTATATAATTGATAATTAACTAAGATTACTTTAGTATGTTTGTAAATAATAAATATGTTAAGCTATATAATATTACTCTCAACAAGATTTAGTCGTAGAAAATGTTGTTGTTATGTGCCATCTCGTTAAATCCAACATTAGTTAATCATACAAACGCTTAATGTTATTGAACTTTTCTATACTGTATAATTAGATAAATTAACTGAAATAGAATTAAGAAATAATGCTTAAATTCGCGTCAATGTTACATTAGACAAATTTACTGAATAATCTATATATATGTATATACAAAAAAGTCAAATAACACTTGTGACTGAGTGATCACAAAATCTCAAAAACCGAAAGACCTAGGAAGCTGAAATTTTGTATGCACGTCCATTTCGAGCCCTAAAAACTCACTAAGAAGGGATTTTGCGAAATTCCATCTGGGCTCCGCCCCTCGAACTCCCAAAGTTTCCATGCAATATTATGGATCTAGCGCAATGTCATGATATTTTGATTTAATACATTTTTAAACAACAGCTGATCCTTAAAATATAAATTATTTTCGCTGAAGTTTGTTTATGTTTAAAAGGGGTGGTACAACTTGTGAGTTATAAATTAAACATTTCATACTTTTTAAATTTTAATTTCGTTGTGTATTTTAATCATGACTAACAAATTAATTTTACAATAAAATCTTAGTTTTTTAACTGGTTTAATATTTAAAATTATTTTACTTTTATTCAGGAGTAAATTTTTATCTGTTAACAAGCAGAGATTTACTTAATTTAACGTGGGTATTTTTATTTTTAGTTCAATACAGTAAAATGCTTTAATTGTAACTGGCTTAACGTTAACAGTCATATAACTTACTCAATATACGAATTTAAAATCGGATTATTCATAATATTGCCATCAAATCCAGGTGATCACCGAATGAAGAACAATATTTGGTTGTATGCCTTAAAGGTTCCCTTAATTACTATTTTATACGAGGGTGGAAGAGTTTGGATAACACACGACATCCTTACAATCCATACAAATAAATTGCTATCAGCTGTTCAACTCCAACAGAAATGACTACTTCTCTTGTGATAGACAAATCGAAAAATTAATTAAAGCTAGCAGTCCTTAATTAAATTAATTAAGGAATTAAATATTGCATTTGCTTTTGGGGCTCATCAAGTGACATATTAAGAGTTTTCAGGTTCCTGAAGAGAATGGTTAGAACTATGTGTAGAGTAAATTTTAAACACCACTGCAAGCCTCTTTTCCAAGAACTAAGTATTCTGACACTACCGGGCATTTTTATTCTTGAAGCGTTGTCTTTATTTAAAACGAATAGTCACTTATTCATAGAGAATAAAGCTGGTCACTTGAACAACACTCGGAACAGAAGCAATATGATGTATCCCATTCACAGGCTTACACTTAGAGAGAAGGGTCTCCATTATTCTGCATTACGATTGTTTAATTCCCTACCGCAACAACTAAAATCCATTGACAGCTCAAGAGCATTCATCCTTAAACTTGAATCTTTTTTGATTGAAAAGTGCCCGTACTCAATAGATGAATTCCTTAGGTTAGGAATGTGGGAACAAATATTTTATAATTTTAAGTTTGTTTGTAAAGTTTGACTTGTTTCATGTAACTCTTGTTATTAACGAAATAAAATATTCTGATTCTGATTCCTTAAGAGTCTTCTTCATATTTAAATACACTAACAGACGAAAGGTTAAGTTCGTGTAAAAGAATCAACAAGTTAAATCAAGCAATAAACATTACGGACTAACAATACCTCTTACTGTGCACCCGAGTGTGAAGGCTGTTTTCTAATAAACTAGCAGATCTATAAACACACAAATCATACCCTTGTTTTCCTTATTTAATTGTACGTTATGACATATGAATTTCAAAAAGTTATTATAAGTTCTAATAATTCTTATCTTAGTTGGAACACAAAAAGTACCGGAATTTTAACTAGTTTTCACTGTACATAAAATTTACACCGTTATTACTCAAAAACCCATTCATGTAGTGCACATTTATATTTTAATACTTCGTTTATAACAATGTTTGCTATAGGTTTTATAGATTTTATAATTTTAAGAAAAAAGTTCTTATCAATTACATGAAACATTATTTTCTTGGCTTCTAGAGGTCGTAAAATTTATTAATTGGACTGGTTGTAATTCTTATTACATGTATAGTTACGATATATCATTTTCATCTGCGTAAGTAAATGCAGTGGTTTTAAATCTATTTAACTCAATTCAAAATAACTATAAATTGATAAATTTAAATTGATTTTAATCAATATAAAATCACTGTGTTTATTTACACAGATGAAAATTATGTATAGTAACTATATATGTAATAAGTATTACGACAAGTCCAAATAATAAATTTTACGGCCTCTAGAAAGCCAAGAAAATAATGTTTTATGTAATTGATAAGATCTTTTTTTCTTGAAATAATAAAATTCTAAAATCTATAAAACATATAGCAAACATTCTTATCAACTACGTATTAAAATATAAATGCACTACATGAAAGAGATCTTTTAGTAATAACTGTGTAAATTTCATGTACAGTGAAAACTAGCTAAAATTCCGGTACTTTTTGTGTTTCAACTGAGATAAAAATTCTTAAAACTTATAAATTTTTGAAATTCAATAATTCTTAACGCACAAATAAACGAGGAAACACTGGTGTGATTGGATTGTTCTCGAACCTCAGACTCGGGTGCACATAATTCTGCGCCGACAGTAGTATTACATCTTTTTTATCATACGTAACTTAGCATTAATTGTGTCAGACCGTGTTCAAATGTATTGAAAAATCATTTAGCATAACCTATATAAATGTTTAGGTCAGTTTTGTTTTTTGTTTAACTAATCTTTTCTCAAAGACGATGGAATACCTAAATTCATTGATTTATAAGATAATCTTTACTTTAATAGCATATGCCCCCTACACAGTTTATATTTATTATGCTATGTCATACTTACTATAAAAACAGAAATTACAAAATAATGACAAATACACAGTTTTAAACAAACACAATACGTTTTATTAAATTTTATTGAATCATTAAACACAAATACACTTCACAAAATGTAAGTCCACTTTATACCTCTACACAGATCCGAATATGTAAGAATAACCATATTTAAATAGTAACCCACCCTCCCGTCCGGGAATACGGGACCTATTAATACTATTTATTATTGTTATATTTAGTTCTGAATTTTCAAAACCATACTCATGTAAATTATAATAGCTAAGTTAGTAACCAAAAATGTACAAGCACAACATGAAACGGGAAAAGTAAACGAAAAGGTCATATAATAATAAGCTTAATAGTAGAATATAGAATGGTTAAAATAAGAAATATAAACACCCAAAAAACATTAAGTTAAAATATTTACAAAAATGGTAAAAATAAAGAGAAGATCAATAAGAATGGTATAATAATCGGAAAATATAAAAACAAAGGTAAAAATAGTAAAAAATAATTGTTTAAGTCATGCAAAAATAATGATATAGCTCATACAGTTAAAAAAAAAATAGAACAATAATTTAAGAATGTTAATTTCCCGAAATTCACGATGTACGCTGCCAAAAAAAAACCCCATATCGTAATGAATGATGTGGCCTGTTTATTCCGGGAGAGAAAGTGTTGTTTTAGGATGTGTGACGACTATGTCCAGAAATATGAATTATGCAAGTTGTCTTGATTTGAAAATTGTATTTTGTGTCTATTAACTCTCATAATTTTACAGAGTAATTATCTTTAAAATTATGGCAAATATTTAATTATATCCGAACTATAAAACGGATGTCAAACAATGTAAGAATAACGTTGCACAAAATAATTATCCTAGTTAAGCAATATTTGCAATTCTGTCATACTTGTTAGATTGCAAATGATATGGTCGAATTGATATTGTAATTTATACAATTCATAGTTATTTTTGAGAATTTTCGGGAAATGTCCTTAAAGGCCTCCAATAATAATACATAGTAATATCATTGTACTGAATTACATAATAGTACGTTTTAAGCGAAGTTGTCAAATAAAACGTTTCATTACAGTTATTTGTTTCAACTAAACACGTTTCGGAAGTTAGTCACCCCCGTGAAGTAAGGCAGCTCAGCGGTGAAGAGATTCTCCTCTGCTGCTGGAACCCCTACATGCTCTAAATATAACACGTTTGCTGTCCGGCCCAATTATAGTGGTTAACCTATCTGTTGCAGAATGACCAGTGCCCTTGACAGGAGGGTTCTGACGTTATCGTAAGATAACGGAGTCAAGCAACATCGAGCGTGGCTGTCCCTTGGATGGGTAACCGTCTGAGCGATCCCGTCCTTGCATGCAGCCCGCCTGCCCGGTCACTGGTGGTTCAGAAGTCTCCCTTAAGCCGTTGGTCCCCAGATTAGGTGTTAGAGAAAGGGCACCTCAATAACACTGTACGTGTATGGGTGGGTGGGTGGGTCAATACCACTGTACGTGTATGGGTGGGTGGGTGGTTCAATACCACTGTACGTGGGTGGGCGATTGTATCAATACCACTATACGTGTATGGGTGGGCGATTGGATCAATACCACTGTACGTGTATGGGTGGGTGGGTGGGTGTTCACCTGGTAAAATAAGACATTGTTTAACTTTTACTTTTGCAGACGAAAATGTTCAGTCTAATTCTTTCAAGTCAACATTGCTATTTAAATTAAAAAATATACATGTTTCTAAAATTAAAATTGGGAGTTATATTTTAATTTTACGACGTATTTGTAGCATTTTTTATACTTTCACTGCGGTTTTGAAGCTTTCTACTTTTTTCGGTGGGTTAAATTGGAGCGGTAAGTAGTCATAAATCACAGAGCTGGGTGAAGTGTGTTCACTGTCTACTTAATTTAGTTCTTGAGTCATTCCTCTGGAGAACTCTCACGTAGTTGTGACCAGTGTACATTTAAATGTTTACTGCCTCCAGACCACGAGTTGACCTCTCGGTGAGTTAATAAAAAAACATTTAAAACTGGAATTAGATAATTTTGTCTGGATTAAAGAGGTCAAAGTGTGTATTATCTCGCCCAGCATTCCAACAGGTTTTAATCCGTTTGCGTAATCCATAAACTTCGTATAGCTTCTAATTCCTTTAAGCTTTTCTAGCTATTATTGATTGATTAGTTTGGCGTGGAAATTGCCATCCCTAGAAACTACATATACGCCCCTAGAGACTACATATACGCCCCTAGAGACTACATATACGCCCGTAGAGTCTACACATTCTCCTTTAGAGTCTACATATTCACTCATAGAGTCTACATAACCGCCTCTAGTGTCTACATATTTGCCCCTAGAGTCTACATATTCACCCCTAGAGTTTAAATATCCACCCTAGAGTCTACACATTCACCCTTAGAGTCTACATATTCATCCCTAGAGTCTACATAACCGCCTATAGTGTCTACATATTCACCCCTAGTGTTGAAATATCCATCCTAGAGTCTACACACTCTCCCTTAGAGTCTACATATTGACCCCTAGAGTCTACATTTTCGCCCCTAGAGTTTAAATATCCACCCTAGAGTCTACAAATTCTCCCTTAGAGTCTACATATCCATCCCTAGAGTCTACATAACCGCCTCTAGTGTCTACATATTGACCCCTAGAGTCTACATAACCGCCTATAGTGTCTACATATTCACCCCTAGAGTCTACAAATTCTCCCTTAGAGTCTACATATTCATCCCTAGAGTCTACATAACCACCTCTAGTGTCTACATATTCAACCCTAGAGTCTACAAATTCTCCCTTAGAGTCTAAATATTCACCCCTAGAGTCTACAAATTCTCCCTTAGAGTCTACATATTCATCCCTAGAGTCTACGTAACCGCCTCTAGTGTCTACATATTCACCCCTAGAGTCTACAAATTCTCCCTCAGAGTCTACATATTCACCCCTAGAGTCTACAAGTTCTCCCTTAGAGTCTACATATTCATCCCTAGAGTCTACATAACCACCTGTAGTGTCTATATATTCGGCCCTAAAGTCGTAGGGGTAACGGCTAGAAATGGCTGGGATTGGTTTTTAGGAGCAGACATAACGCAACAACTATGAAGAGTTCGCAAAATGAAACATGATAACGATCAAGTAGTTTTTCTTTTTTTTCTTTCTTTTTTGTAAACATTTTCTATTGGAATATTTGAAATCTAAGTATATCACAACTGTGGATACTCCTTGATCAAGGATGGTGTCAACATTCGAATTACTACTTCTGTAACTAAATATTGAATCCGCAACGACTAAATGAAACACCCTTTCATCTACTGAAGATTCAAAACCAGAAGAAGTTTCAATAAACTTTAATAATTGGTTATACTTAATGTAAAAGCAATTTCAAATTTATTTTTTAATCATGTTGATTAAGTTAGAAACTAAATATTAAAAGAATATTATAAATTGTTTTTATATATTCTTTTTTTTATATATATGAAAGAATATTATAAACTTTTTATTTATCATTAATTTTGTATTAATTTCTTACAAAATATAGCCACGTGTCAGGTAAGAAAAAAATCTTAACTATTGTCATTGCTAAGTTGTTAAGAAATAATGAAAATGTATTGAAACCGTTGTTTTCGATAAAAATTTATTTTATTTGGAATACATTCCGTTTAATTCATTGCCAGTTAAACGGTTCGAAGGTTCAAGAACTTTATTCATTAACTGAGTGATCATCAGCCCAGATGGTTCAGCCAAAGTGCGGCCGGTTGAATCAGCGTTAGAACATTAAAACCATTATGATGGGAAAGGAGAGATTTACAGTTTTGATCGCAATGTTTCAAATTATGATAGTATGTGTACATATTTCAAAACTCTGTTTTCTATAACTGTACTCCCTAGAAAACTTAAATTAAAATTAAAATGTCTTAATTTCTGTTAAGATGGAACTTCAAAATCTTCTCTAACACCTAACCAAACCATAACTTTTGAAGTTGGTTGAAAGGCCAATATTTGAAGTTTCTGAAAAAGCAATAAATATGTAATGAAAAAACTAATAGTATGATAAACTACTCCCCTGGGGGAGGGGGGGGGGTGAAACCTACGAGACCGTTCTAGACCTCAGTTTTAATCACATTATACCACATTTAATGGATGTCATGTACAACAATATTTTCAGGTGAACAATACAAAATGGGTGAGTACCTGTGTTTGTACTTTAGTCTTAGAAAATTAGATAACAGCAGTATTTTTACATAGAATTTCATTACAACCATACAAGTGTAAACAGTAAAAATACAAAATATGAAAATTATTTGTCTCGGTAATTGATAAAGTTAAAGAGAAATTTATAACATTTTGAATTCCTATACATTTTCTTGTATAATACGTGAAGCCATTTTTTGTTAACGTAATTCCTCCAATGTTTCTTGATCAGTTTTAACTATTAAGGTATCAAAAAATTTCCCTTATTCGTAATTGTGCAATAATATCTTCAATGCTCAATATTTTCACCCTGAAGGGTATGGGAAACCTTCAAAGTATGTTTTCTGCATAAGAATAGTAAAGAGAAAAGTTTAAAAGTAACATCTGTTCAAATGTAAATATTGGTGTATATGAAATATTAACTACTGTTAGAAAGTATATAATAACGTTTATAATATTGAAAAGGTTATAATACCTTGTGTTTAATTGATTTATAGGAAGTGTTGTTTGATCTGTAAATATAAATAAGCGAATGCATATCTGTCTGTGCCTGTAGATCTATGTTATTTATACGTACGTAGAAGTCATACCTGATAGTCATGAGACTTTGGGAAGTTATGTATTTTTTCAGCGATTGATTCTATGCATGGTTTTATTCACAATCGAATGTAGGGCTCTACCCCACTGGTCATAGTTTCATTGGTAATCTATTGAATTTATATTTATTTAATTTATAATCGTCTGTGTAGCCACTAATATTTGTAGTGAAAAGTGACATGGCGAGGCCGAAGAGGTGTCATGTGTGCAGCGAGTGAGGGGTTAACACGAAACTAGTTGTCATTTGCTTGGTTATTTTAATGAATCTTCAATATTCATTAAAATATTTTAAACATTTAAAAGTCTGGAGTGTCCATGTTGGGTGGTAATCATTGTCGGATGTTGTGTGGGGGAGATAAATGAGTATCAGGCTTGTCAATTAGCTGAAAATCAGACCAGCACTACGTGGTTCGGATTCCACGTAAAGCTGTAGATCTCTTAGTTGCCCTGGCTGTTGGGATATTAATAAATTGCCCTTACTGAGGAACAGTTGAATTCAGTAACCAGACTACACTCATCCACACTCATCCTACACTCATATAATCATTCATATTCGCCTTAAAATACCAACAACGTTGTGTCGGTGTCTCATATGTAAAAATGTTAAAAAATACTCAAATAATTCAAGTCTTAGTGTGAATATCACCAGTGCAAATTGAGACTGAAAATGTTGTAATTGTGGTTGTCACATGATATCTTTAAAAATTGTTAGTCTAAAACAATCTTAATTAAAATAGTGCAATGCGAGGGGGGTTCAACAAACTATATTGACTAACTGTACGTGCTAGTTTAACAAACTGTACGTGCTATTTTGACAAACTGTACATGCTATGTTGACAAACTGTACATGCTATGTTGACAAACTGTACATGCTATTTTGACATCGCGTTTAAGTACGATGTGGGAAAAGACAATATTGAGGAACTGATAATCAAAATAACTTTACCGCAAACAAAAGCTACCCCTTAATCGGGGAAATCACCACCAAGAGAACACATAATTAATAATTACTTTTTAACTATCTGTTCAACCTTCGATTTTTTTCTGTCATTTCATTAGCTAATCCATAATAAGGTCAATTTGAAATTAAAAATATAGGTTACTGGGGGGGGGGGGATGGGTTGAAACATACGAGACCGTGCTAGACCTCAGTGTTAATCACATTATACCACATTTAATGGATGTCGATTACTTTGATTAACAGGCGTTGAGTACAATGTGAGGATCTCATAATGAAAGGTCATAATTACTGCTTGTTAACGATACCACTTTCCCTTTCGTCAGCTTCCTCTATACATGTGTACTCACTTGAGGCACGCGTGCTCTATATGTTGGCCAATACAGTTGTTCCTCGTAATTGGCCTGATATTTTTGATATCTACGTATATATCTACTGAACATATGACTTTTATAGCCAAAAACTAATAAGAAAATAAAAAAATAGACCAATAAACAATTTGCAAATAAAACTACAGGTTTTATGATAAATCATACAAAAATTGAGGGTACCCGTAGGTAAGGGGACAGCTGATCGAGTCCAGATTACCATGTGACTATTATGTTTTTACCTCTGCGCTACGTTAGGCACAGACAAAAAAGAAACAGAGGTTGCTTTTATGGCCTAAGCGAACGCCGTAGTTGAACAACTAAAAATGTACAGCTTTACAAATCTGAACAAATAATTAATAAAGATCCTGAGGATTTGGAGGGGGACAACGGTGCTGACACTGCCGTCCGCACGGCAAACTGGAGAACTAATTATTCGACATCAATTCAGCTTTTCTGCGCGTTAAGCCATTATTAAAATGAGCATAAAAAAGCGTGGGAACTGTGCCAACAACACCAAAATACGAGCTTGGTGTTTGGTCAACACCACTGTTCGTGTCTGGGTGTAAAATGCATAACACGAACCAAAAGCCTGGCCTCAGAAAGCCAAATATCCTCGTTAGGACAATTCTCTCTTAGAACCGAGCTGTCGAAACTTCATTACGGCGTGATGGCGATGAAGTGAATCAGCAAGAGGTTTGAGCTCTTCGCGATGGACTCATACAGTCTCGGCTGTAATAACTGTCTCTCATCTTCTCACATCTGATGTAACGACAACATCAACTGTCAGTTACACAGCTAATTGTCTATCTGTTTATCGCAATTAACTTCAAACTTTGGGCAATGATCATCAGTCATATTGTCTGTTTTTAGAAGATTTTTGAACACGAGTTTTTATTCCGGGTGTCCTGTAAGTTTTTAAGAGAAATATATCAACAAAAATATCCTTGAGGGTATTTTCATAAGACTAATTTATGCTTTTAGGAATATGAG